>JARHVA010007752.1:0-100000 GCA_037957365.1 Torreya grandis | reverse complement strand
AGACCCTATTCCAATGTTTGTACAATACAAGTTGAAAAC
Organism: Torreya grandis; assembly: GCA_037957365.1. Taxonomy (NCBI): domain Eukaryota; kingdom Viridiplantae; phylum Streptophyta; class Pinopsida; order Cupressales; family Taxaceae; genus Torreya; species Torreya grandis. The sequence continues at coordinate 99,961 of JARHVA010007752.1, read as the reverse complement.
TCATCATTCAAGTAAAAAGAACATATTTTTCATTCAAAAATTTAGGTGATAGGAAAGATATACATTTCATCCTCAATAGTTGGAGTGATAATTTTTTAACTCTACATAAATTATATGGAGGATGACCCTGAAAATAACACCTCATCCATAGTTGTACCCCATCAAATTATTAAACCAAGGTAGATATATTTTATTGTATGTGTTATTCTATATGAAATAAATCCATTCAAAATTAGGTATTGTGTGATGTGGAACCCAAAAAGGTTTTTGACATTTTATTGGTCACCCATAATTGTGGAAACAAGATGAAATTTATTATCTTAAGTCTCACACTGTCATCATCACATTGGAAAGAAATCCTAAAGGATCCTTAAGGTTCATCCTAAAAATAAAATGAGATTTATTAGTGAAAATTAGTGTATTCATGTGTTTTTTCACCCTTAAAAAAATTAATAATGTATATTAGGCTATAAGTCACTCAAAAATTCATTACAACTATAAATGTTACCATACATAATTAGACCATAAAACCAAAAAATTGAAGAAGATATTAAAAAAACACACTTATTCACTACATTTACTAGTGTGCATTTTCACTTTGAGGTGATACATCACATCAACTTTATCCTTGGGACTCCCTTTCCAAATATACCAACATATATGTTCTTAGTACCTTTGTACATTGAAGTTACTGTAAATAACATAGGAATTAAAAGAATGCTTGTCGGTAAAGGTTCATGAATAGATATTTTTAGTGAAATTTATTTTAAAATTTATAATTAGTAATGAGGCCTTAGCTAAGTCAAATATGGTTACAACATAATTTCAAAATCAATAACTAAGGACACTTGGTTCAATTAAATTGAATTTAATAGTTGGGTAAAAGAAATAGATTGAGCGTCATGTCATATCTAGTGATGTAAATTATAATATTTTATTTTAAAACACTTAGATTCATGTTATGGGTGTTTTATGATCTACCATAAATAAATGTTTAAAAATTGATGAATCTATTTATACATGTCCAATAGATGATATGAATTTTATATTGTTTAAAAAATGGTTAAGCTTTAACATGAAGATGAAATTAATGAGCTATTAAGAAATCTAAGCTTTACACTAATATGTCATCAAGATTATAGAGGTAGTATGATTATATTAGATGTCAATTCCATTTTCACAAGTCATGAAGAATATGGAAAACCAAAATTTATTCTTTGAAAATTAAAACTAGATAGAAAGGTAAGAAACCAAGGCCAAAAAATGTTTTATTATAAAATATATAAGTGACCATCTCAAAAAAAACACATTAGTAAAATATGGATTTGGACTCAAATGCATACAAAAAAAATGGGTTATGTTGGTAAAGTAATTATAAAATGATAAAAATGCATAATATAGACCATTATTTAATATACTTATGCGTTCAATCAAAAAATTGGTTCTAAAAATGATGACATGTCACATGATAATTCCATGTGTGGACATGCAAATTATCAAGCATGTGTAAAAAATAGTAATATACCTTTTAGTATAAATAAAAAATATTTTGATGCTCAAAATCATTAAAAAAATGAGTGTTCAAACATATTTTTTAAGTTTTTAAATAGAATACAACCCTTTGATATCCACATAATGAAGTATACAATGAATCCCTCTCAAGGGATTGCAAGTGATCTTGACAATGACATAAGACTATTAGATAAGAGTAATGGTTTATTATTAGAGAGTAACAATTTTCTAGAAAAAAGAAGTAAAACATAAATGGTAGTTTTTAGAGGCCTTAGGATCATTTTTTTCATATCCCAAATAGCTTTTCTACCAAGCCTTAGCTAGGTGAATATATATTTAGTGAGTTGAGATTTTTGAAAAGGTATTATAATATAAAATTAGAGAATACCCATAAATTTTGACCTTGATATGGTGGCCTATCCTAACTGGATATTATTAGCTATTCTTATTATACTATACCTCTTATTCATAGAAGTTGTACTATTATCATTCATATACATTTTACAAGATATTATTAATTTTGTATAGATTTAAATAAAATTCATACTTTCATGCCTATTCATGTTGAGTGGATGATATTATAATTATTTAACTTTAAAATTATTTATTATTATTATTATTATTATTATTATTATTATTATTATTATTATTATTATTATTATTATTATTATTATTAGGTAAAAAAATAGGTTTTACAGGGCTCCTGCAATCACAAAGTATAACATAAAATAATAAACCCGAGTCATGAAACAAAAATCCCCACGGGCTAAGTAGCAAAGAGGAACTTCAGCCAACTAAAATAGTTTATTATTATTATTTATCTTTATCTATAAGACAAGGGTTTACCCTAGTGTAATTGATATTTGAAAACTAATATTTCTTTGAAAGGCATTTTTTTTTTTTTAAAAATGTTATTATATTACAATATAGATTTTTTTGTTACTCTTAAAAATATATGTCAAATTAAGATCTAACACTAATCACTAATAGTTGGTGTGTTATCCCTTATGTTTAATACTCAATATAGATCAGTGTTATCATATTAATTTATATCTTACATGTCCCATTGAATGAGTTTAGGATATTATAGGTTTAGCTTCAATACAAGATATCTATCTGAATATGTTCTTAATAGCTACAAGAAATCATAAAAGAACAAAAGAGGGAAAAAATCCTCAGACCTAGTAAAGTCAATCCTCAAAAGAGGCTTTGGCAAAGAAAAGGGTTGAAATCATGACCACTCATACATATTATCCCAAAACAATGATAAGCATTCTAGTAGCTCCTAAAAAGGAGTTTCCAAGGTTCCCTGTCATTTAAGGTATAAGAAACTATTTATATATTGATGTTTGAAGGTAAAATAAAATCAAATGCCCTTAAAAATTAGATAAGCAAATTATATTAGCATTTTAATGTAAACAATTTCTCAAGTTCAAATAAATTAATGTTTTCTTAGCTTAAAAATAAAATCCAAGTCGAACAACAATGGAAGGCTCACCTTGGAAAAACTAAGGAATTTGTATTAGATGACTATGTGGTCATAATATATCCATCTTGGAGTGACTCTTTTGATGTTATAAAAAAATTAGTATTGTCTAAAAAATCCTATAAGGAAAATTATAGGCAATGCTAAGTTTTACAATATAATAAGGACAATTCTATGCAAAATTACAAACATACCTTCCATACCCTATCAATGAAAATCAACATCAAGTATTTTGAAAGGCATGGAGTGATAAAATACAAAATTGGTTTAAATCTATAAATCCAAATAGAGATGGGAAAATCAAGATCAATTATTTTGAAACAATGATAAAAATACATTGTAAAAGTTCAAATAGAAATGGAATTTATTTATAGTAAATTAGGGAAAAATCAAATGACAGAGGCAACCCTAAGTATGGAAGTGATAAATAGACTAGAAAGACCCAAAATTAAAGGCAAAACTAAAGGTACCCATCCCAAAGGTTTTATATTAAAAATACCATAAAAAACCCCACATAAGGTAAGTATAAAATGGTGTGATAACCATAAGAACATGACTCACCACATGGAAAAATGTTGGTTCAAAATGTTGTCTTTTTACAAAGGAACATGAATGATCTCATACAAGAAACTTGATAAGGATGAGAACTTATTTCATCCTATGGACATAAGAAACAAAATTATGGATTATATCCCCTATATCACTATTTGTACAACATAGCTTGCAACATCATCATTTGAGGTGGGGGGGGGGGAGGTCATTCATAAATGTGTATGTTATGGAAAGATATACACTTTATCCTGGGCCATGGGAGTGATACTTTTTTTTATCTTTGAAAAACATATATGGATGATGATTAAAATAACACCTTACTTAACCATATTCCATTAGATTGTTGAATCAAGGTAAATATATTTATTCAGTCAAAACTTTAGTATTCCAAATATAATAAAGCCATTCAAATCTAAGATATTATTTGGTTTGGTACACTCAAAGTTTTGTGAAATTTTATTAGGTTGCTCACATTTACTAGAGCTAAATTGGGCCTCAATTATAAAATTCATATGTAGTTATAAACATCAAGGGGGTTTAGATAAATTTAATTTACATAATCCCAATTTTAATGGATGTGTTGCTAGGTGTTGAGGTTGGATTAGGGTCACATCAATGGAGAAGATGATTTGGCATTTATGCACATGATTATTCTTCTTAGAGATATGATTTTAGACTTATAATACTAATGAATGGTTATAATGTGATTCAACCCCTAAGGATATACATATCCATTTTCAAACATGTTTGACCACTTTTAGCATAGCCTGCCACTTTCATATTTTTTATACGTTCGCTAACCTTTTTGGAAAAATCCAAAGGTGGTCATGTCTCATATCACTACGATCTTTCTAGAGTATCTTATACACTATTCCAAAACATGTTTTGTATATTCTTAATCACTTTTAAATATTAGGTAAATAAAAAATGTAGTATGCATATCTCTCTACCTCTCCTTTCCACATTTTAATTTATAAAAATAAAAATATCCTCCTTTTTTTAACACATAGGCAAGTTTGATTTAATATATTTACTATATTTATCTTATATATTCTTTGTTTTATTGTTTTCATTAAGTGACATAGTGTTTTGAATAATTGTGAACCATTTTATGCTTACATTTTTTTGAACCAATCCTTTTCATATATCCAACCTTAGGGTTTCATACTTTTTTATCTCTAGAGTTTTCTTTGTTGTGATTATTTCAGATATAATTTATCTATTTTTTTTTTATTTAAATATCATTAGCCCTATATTTTAGAATTCTATGTATATTTCTATCTTATATCAATTAATAAATTTATGTCTACAACACCTATTATGAGAAGTGATATATTGAGTGTTATACCTATTTATTTAGATCAATTTATCTGTTTACTACTCATGTTTGTCTAAAAACTAAAAAATGGTGAAAATTGATGATGTTATTGCTCCTTCTATTGATGATGATGCAAATGGAAAAAATTTGAATGATGAAAATTTACATGTAAAATGATAATACTTATGATACTAATGCTTTTTATTATAATGATTTAAATGATAAGATTATAGTGGATCTCATTACATAGGAAATGATGAATTATATCAAGAAAGATTAAAAATAATTATTCACTCTAAGAACATGATTAAGTAATTCCTTGACCAACTAAATGACATATTTATTATTTTAAAATAAGTACAAGAGAATGTTTTTGATAAGGAATATTCATATGAGGAAGTACATGTTTAAAATGAATATTTGAATGTTGTTATTTTAATTAATATCGTTTATCTTTATAAATTAGGTAACAAGTCTAGTTATCATAAATTTGCACCTCCACCAAATAATTCTACTTATGTTACTATGTCTATTCATACTCAACTTAATGTTTCTTTTGTGCTTCCTAGTGTTTATTGACCTTATTAATCTAAACATTTTAGTCATGGTTAAACAATTAAATCATCTATTATTTCACATTCTAATCTTACTTTGGTTCTTAAATTTATATATGCATTACTTCAACAAACTATTTAAAATATGTAAGTTCAAATTCAATAAATTTGTCAAAGATCTCAAATACCAAGTCACATTATAAATTCTCATGAGATACTACATAACTTGTTGGCTCATGAGGTCCTTATTTACCCTTTCCCTAATAGTTTCATTATACCTGAGTTTAAATTATTTATGGGAATATGTGATCCTTCACATAATATTAGATATTTTTATGATTCATAATTTCTCTTCATACAAAATTATCTATTTTTAACTAATATTTTTCCTAAAAATATCAATGACTATGCCTTAGATTGGTTTTATGTCCTATCAATGGGCTCCAGATGTTATTTTAATTCTTTGGACAATAGTTTCTTATCTCATTTTGCCATAAAAATTATTTAAAATATCACATTTTTACAACATAAACAAGGACCTAATGAGACTATTAGTGAAAATTTACTTTAATTCAAAACTATACTTTTGAAGATGTCTAAAAAATAACCCAATAGTGAGTTACAAATTACTTTATCTAATTTTTTGCTTGAACCTATAAAAAAAAAGTAATGTGTAAAACATATCCATATCCTGATGAGCTTTTCCATATGGTTAGGAAATATGAGATCAATATTTTAGAAGTCAACATGATCTAATATGGGTATAGGGATCACATATAAATAACATATGCATAACCAACAAAAAAATATGAAATAAAGGACTATCAAGTAAATATAGTCACAAAAATTAAATTAGAAACTTAGGGTGTTGAAAATAGAAAAAAAATGATCAAGACAATAAATAAAAATAAAATGACAAAGAAGGTAGGAATTAGAAATACTTGGTTGGTAAACTATAAATATAAATATAGATCTGAGCTAGGTAAGTGAATATTTAGGTTTGTGTCAAATCTAACTATCAAAATATGAAAGATGAATTCAAAAGATAACCTGTTATTAAAAAAATGTGCATATTTAGCATTTCATTGAATCTATATTTCTCATAACCACTAAATGTGTATTTAGATTCTAAATATTTAATCTAATATATTCTAGATTATGGGATTTTTTATGTAAGTACAATGTATAATGCCATAATTTTTTGTGTAATTTTAATATATAAATGTTGATAATAATGTGATAACTTATCCTATTTTATCTCCTTATCTTAACCTATGAAAATAACAACTAGAAAAAATTGTGTAAAGTAAGCTAACTCAAGATACCCATTGAGGAGCTACATCTACATATCCTACATGCTTGGAATTAGAGTCAATGTATTTATCTTATGAATGCAAGTGGAATTTTGAGTGAGAGATTTACATCCTCTCACTAGTGAATTGAAATTAAAATACATGATCATTCAACTAAACCATTTTTTGGAACAATATGGTGTTAGAATAATATTTGAAGCAATGAAAGATCAATGTTGGCTCAATGTACAAACTCCCTCTCAAGTATAATAGTATATTTGATCAGTGAAAGCTCTATCATAGGGAATTATCTCTATCTTATTATCAATTGGTAAATGTTTAGTATTTATTTCTATATATGGTGATCTCTAGGATAATAAACACTAATTTTGAGCATGGAGGATTCAATGGTTAAAGGGATCTCACCAAGTCAAATTCAACAAGTCATCAAATTTTATCTAGTACAAATAGATACTCAAATAAAAGGAATATTTTATGCAACAAATTAAGATAGATATAAAACTTATATTACTCATTAAAACTAAGATTAGATAATTTTATCACCTAACATATATTTTTATACTTTGTACATCAAGTGAATGACCAAATTAGATTTGATAAACCTAATTAAGGGAACACTTATCACATAACACTAAAGTAGAGGGTTATAAAGTCTCTAGGAAAATAATATCATGAAATAACACTAGTTAGGTATTATAATGAATAAAATAAAATCTAATCTAGTTTAATTAAATATTATAACATAATGGGACATGGCTTAAAATAAATAAAACAAACAAGGGATCATGGTAGGCAAATGGGGGCCTAAATCACCTAAGGTGGAAGATTTAAAGCCAAGAAAACTCTATAAATACACAAATTTTAAGTGTAGAGGTAATATAATCAAGGAGTTATACATTAAAACATATAACTTTGTGAAATATTTATCTATAAAATAAAATAACAAAATTTAGATATACATACCTTTGAGTGAACCTGTCGAGTCTCAAGCTACCGCTTGGCCAATGGTGCTTAGCAAGTGATTTTTGTGTATTTTTAGGGATCAAACAAGTTGAAATATTTTATATGATAAAATATTCCTACTTTCACACAATACTTCCCAAAAGATAAGGCATCCTTATTCTATGGCAAACCCTAAGCAATGGCTCCTTCAAATGTAGATGTAGTAAAATTACAAGTAAAAATAATGCAAAAATGAATGTTATTTTTTTTTCATTGAAATGAAGGTCATATTTATAAATGGATAGGTTATAACCCTTATATATTTTTGGCTGACAATTTCATCCCAAAATAACCTATTTTTGAAAAAGTTATTGTTAGGCCTCAAACTAGGTCATCCTAGGTCGACCTAGATCTATAAAGTGTGTTGTAAATTTCATAATCGGGTTGACCATAGCCAACCTAGTAGTAAAAATGTGTTATTGATTAGTTAGGTGAAATTTGAGAAGGGAATTAATTAGGGAGTTTGATAAATAAGTTTTTTTTCTTAGGGAGTTAGATAAGAGGGATTTATAATGGGTTTAGATATGATATAATTAGCCAAAAATCTTGTGAAGCACCAATAGTTTGCCCACCCATTTATTGGTGCAAATGTATGAACTTAGAGAGATTAAAACTTGACAAGATCTTGTAAGAGAGAAAGTGAAAATAAATGATAAAGTTTAAAATTATTATGCATACATATGTCCCACCCAAAGCTCATCATGTGTCACATGACTTTAACATGGGATGGTGATTAAATAAAGAACATAACAATGCAAAAAATTGAGCTAATAAATTATAGTAAAAAATGGAAAAAAAATCAAAGTAAATTTTTAAGTATGTACCTTCACTTACCTTTTTGTTGTTGAATAAGAGATACATTAGAAGTAGATGAAAATGACATATGGTTTGTAGAACAAGAGAGGAACCTAAAAATTAGAGATAATGTGAAACTTTTACAAAAATACATGGTAAACATTGAAAATTCATCTATATTGTAAGGATTTCATAACTTCTTTCAGTTTATCAAAATAGCTTACATAAACAAAGCTATAAAAAAAATTAAAAAAAACTTAGTAAATAATTAAAACTTTATAATTTTTATTATAAAAGGGATAAATTAATATTCATTTATTATTATTCAATATTAGATCTATGGATATCTTAGTTTAGTGTAGAGAGATGATGACTCAATCTCGAAGAGGTGCATGTGGTACTAATAGAAGTTCCCATGATATAGAATCACTAAGATAAAACACCTATACAGATATGATGATGAAAAAAATAAGATAAATTATTAGTTATTGTGGCACAATAGTAGATACAACGACCACCTCCATGACCATGGAGATAGAGATAGGCTCCAATGCATCCATAGGTACATCCATAGCCATAAAGAGACCAAGTCATACTGCATGCACCATGTTGGTATATTATGAGGCATATTTTAAATGAAACACATCATGTATAGGTGATTTATCATATTCAATATAAAGGTTTCACAATATTAGTGGATCCATGCATCGTAGGAGGTGCTTGGTGGTAATGCAAATAGAATGATTATTAGTGATTAGTAAGTGGTATCTTGTGATTATTATTATTTTAGATATATTTATTTTTTTGGAGATATATATGTGAGAAGTGATGGATTTTTGGTTTTATTTTTATATATGCTATAGTGGAAGAGACTAGATGGGTAACCATGGTGGAGATATCTCATCATGATATATTGGATGGCATGCTACCTCAATAAAATATTAAGTAAATGATTAATCTTTTGGCGCCTTCAGCACTTGATTATGTTGGTTGGTTTAGATTTGTAAATGAGGTAGGTTGAGAGATACAAAGACTATTAGATGGAGTATGGGATCATTTACCAATGGGAGTGGATTTATGGGAGTTATAGGTGTGTTAGGAACTTGCTCAAGAGATATCTACTCACTTGGATACATCTAGACAATTAGCACATGTGCAAGGCTAGGTGGCCAATCTACAAGGATGGGTGGAGAGTCTATGATCACAAATGTGATGACTACAATAGAATATTCAAAGAGGGTAGCGATAAGCCCCAATGGGTAGTAGTGTATCACATCCATGTGATAAATATCAACCTTAGATTTGTGTTTTGTACTATGATTATATCATGTTATATTATATCAAAATTTGATCCATATATAAAGAGATATGTTATTGATGAATCATGGATCTATTTATTTTATATCTATAATGTGTTAAGTGTTGTATATGTTATGAGAAAATTTATTTATGAATGTTATGGATGTTTTCTATCATGTGTTAATTATTATATGCTATGATAAAATGTATTTTGTGTGTTATTATTTTATAGAAAATGTGAGAAAATGAAGGGTAAAAAATAATGAGAATCAACAGATTTATGAGTAAAGAAAATGAAAATGTGAAACAATAATTACTAAAATATATTACTTTGTAAAAGATGTCAAAAGTGAATAAAATGTGAACAATGAAAATTTAAATGATAATGAGAGAAATATGATTATAATATAATCTATGGCAAATAAATAAAAATCAATGTAAGATAAAAACACAAACAAAGATATGAAAATGAAATAAATATAAATGTAAGATTAAAACACAAACAAATATATGTCAAGTAAAATAAAAGTAAGACATGTGAAAAATAAAACAAACTTGGGGCTTGTGCTAATATATGATGTAAAATAGTATGGTTATGTGTAGCAACACATGACACATATTTGTTATAAGATGTTAAGTAAGTTTTGTGAGGAAGCCCTATTCCTATTCAAGTTTTTATAATGAAACTCAAAAAATGTAAACAAAATGTGTGTAAAATGGAGAGTGTTTTAAAGTAAATGATGATGTTTTGTGAGGAAGGCCTGGTCTTATCCAAGGTTTTACATTACAAGTCACAAATATAAAACCAATGAGGTGGGATCAGTTATTAAATGATACTCATCAATGGGAATATCAAGGGAAAACTTATTAATAAATGGAATGTAAATAATTATATAGGCATTGTATAAATCTTTGTAGCAATGAAACACACTTAAGCAAATGGGCCTATGTTAATATTTTTTGAAAAAACACAGACCTAAGATACTTTATATTATATATTCAAATATTGGGATAATAATTGAATTGCATAGACCATCCCATGATGGTTATATATGCAAGAAAATTAAAATGATCCTACCTTCCCATAATGTGTTCTATGTTCCTTATGACCCTCTATAGATTTGTCGATCTACTACAAATATTGGGTACTTTCATGAGAAAGTTGGTGAAACTATATATTTTTGAGAGTATGATACCTCATACCCTACTATAATTTCCTAACACACCCCAATGGAGCTTGATTGTATCATGAGGAAAACTATGGGGTTTGAGTTTCAACTAAAATAGGATATGTGCCAAACAATAATCATATATTTTTGTGTGAATTTTAATTTTGAATGTATAATTTTTTTTCTTTTATGATATGGATTTTAAATTTTTATGTTACTCCTTCATATGTATTTTTAGTACCAATCATGATTGACATACGTATTAAATACAATAAATATTACACTTTGATTACAAGAGAGAAGTACTTAAAGACTATGTCATCCAAAAGATTCTTAAACTTTCCCATAAGTAACTATGAAATATCAAGACTAACCTTATGTGTGTTTTAAATGAGAGGATATGAGGGATAAATTAATATCATAAAATATATATATGTAATAAATGGTACAATTATGAGTATGAATGTAGTTTATCACAAGGGAAATATTATAGTTTTGGGTGTAGTAAGATAACCATGTCACATAAATAGCCATATTATTCAAAATTTAATCTATAAAAAACATGAATGTAAGGAAAAGTCATCCCAAAATATGGGTAAAATATTTTTTTACAAAGTTAAAATCAGATATAATTAAAGATATGACATTAAATATGTACAAAATGATATTTGTAAATCAAGAATAATGAATTTAAAGATCAATATAGAGAATAGATCCATAAGAAAAAAAAGAGAAGTAATCCATCACAAATGTTATTATTTAATATGAATATCAAAAACCATTCAAGTAAAAATATGGGGCATTATATTCCATATCAAAATAATATGCTTATAGATAGTAATAGATTTCACAATATACATCCTCAATAACATTGGATAAATCCTATTGTAGCTAGAATCTAGCCTTACCCATATTCTCATCTATCTTCATAAAGAAATGTGTGAGGAATTCCTAATGCATTATTTTTATGGAGAATGTAGTTATTATATAGTAAGGTTGATTATGTGGTATCTCCTATGAGGGGTAATCAATACAAGGAATTGGTGCTAAATGTGAATAAAAGTATTTGATCTCTGTGATGATGAATAGTGTAGGGAAGACTAAAAATTTGCCCATGAACAACCCTGGGTATGTTGCTATGAAGATGATGATATAGATTATGGGAAATCAAAGAAGTGTTGTAGTAATCCCAACTTGTATGTGTAATGTGTATCACACTAATTCCAAAGACAATAAACATACCCATCTTTATGGATATACTCTAGATAAATATTAGGATGAGGTAGGTTATTATCAATATACTGTGTCTTATGTAGATGAAGTGCATCAATGTACTACTTAAGTTATCGATAATGAGTATAGGTATGCATGCTATTTCCTTGAAATAAAAAATTGCATCAACAAGTAAATGATGAAGGAGGTCCACTATCCATATTAGAGGTATATCATGTTTACTATTTTTGTGATAAGAACCTCTGATTTGTATGACAATCCTTGGCCTAATGACCAATAGCCATATGGAATTCATAATATGACTCATCAACCCATCATGTAAATAGGGTATAAATCTTAGGCAAAGGTAATATGCCATCACCACCAATAGGACTAGTTGGAGTAGGTGCATGACTAAGCTTGGTAGCTATATGAGAATATATCAATGTGGGTTAGCATAATATGGTTGACATCACAAGAGGTAGCATGATCAAATGATTCAAAAACCTATAAAACAAGTATGGTCTTATCATGGAATGATCAATAAGAATAATTTGAAGAGGATTTATCCATGACTAAATGAGAATTAGTGCATGTATGCTCCATCTTAGACCTATGAACATCAATTAAAGAAGAGATAATGTTAGGTATTCTAAAAAGAGAAGGAACTACATCAAGATAAGGAATACTATGTAAATGTAATTAATGTTGTAAATAACAATGATATCTAAGTAACTCTACATCTTTGGATTGAGAAAATATAGCTAAGAAAGGATCATCTAATGAATATCCATCATCATAATCATGATTATGAATATCAATAGTGCAAGTGTCGATGATTTTATCGATCGAGGAAGAGGGAAAAAGTGTTGTTGAGTATTTGTTATGGTAGAGAGAATTTCATTTAGGGGTTTTTCATGAGACTAAAGTCCTAGATGAGGTAATTAAGTAGTTATGTGTGAATAAAGACTAGAAGTTTTGATTTTTGAACTAGTCTCATCAGGTTTTTCATATTTATAATCTAAGATGTTCGGTAGTCTATTACCCACAAGTTCAAGGTGGCCATTATAGCCTCTACTAAAGTTAATGGGATAATTAAATCTTTAAGATTCATGAAATGGAATGCTAGGTAAAGGTTCAAGGGTGGGTACTTTTAAAACACCATGTTTATAGAATTAATCAAAATTCTATGGGTTCCTATCTCCTTGAATCTTGTAGATAATAATGTTGTGAGAAAATTTGATACATTGGCATGTTTATGAGGTTATAGCTCTCATGAAATGTGTCTAAGGTCATTGGATAAAGAACAAGGCTGACTAAAATCACAAAGTATAACTAATGAACATGTGTGAAAATTGATCTATTTTGTCTTTTGTATTATTTTTTATATGTATTTAAACTTTGACAAAATAGTAGCTGATATTGGAATGCGAAGAGTCCTTTATTTTAGACATAGTAAAAGGTTGGAAGATGAAGATACAACATTTTGTAAAATATTTATAAATAGAGCCTAGTTGTAATTCATAATGGTTTTGTATGTGATAGAGATTAACACAATGTTCCAAATGGTTTTCCTATATATTTTTTACTTATGATCTATACGCAACAAATATTATGGATGTTTTAATCTATTATTCATATAGTTTAAGTTGATCATTCTGTATAAATAAATTTTACATGTCTTACATATAATGATCTTAACTTAGTATTTAATGGCATCATTATTTTTTAAATTTTTGATAATTATTCCTTGTTATTAACTATGTAAGTTATCCCTATAATTAGCATGTTCTAGAGTTTTCTAGGAAACTTTGCTAACAATAGTGCGGTGAGAGTGGAATGAATTTGAAACATGTTGAGATGGTTTTCAGCATAAAGACATTTAAAAAAATGGTTGGATGAGAGAATATGAAACTTTATAGTGGAAAAAGTAAGAAGAGTCAAAGTGACTGTAAAAGAGATAATTCACTAGCATAAATATGAAGAGATTTAGAATATCTTCTCATGCAAATTACCTAGATTATTATCTGTGGCTATCAAGATTGGAATATTACTATTTCTATCTAATAAGGACAAAGTGTATAGTCTATAAGGAAGAAAATTTATAGATACTATGAATTCTAGATACTGATTAGACTGTTGCTATGGACTATCGGACTTGGACAACAATTGATGGATACATCACAGAATTTATTGTGTAATGTTATTTATCCTTGGAATTTACACAAGACTTGTTTGTTAGAGGAATATATTATATGTTTATTTAAAGACTAACTACATTGATCAAAATATTTGTTATGGAAAATACCATGGTGGCTACTCCTATCAACATGGAGTAGTCACTCTGGGCATCATGGGAGTGCATCTAGGATAGAAGTAAATTATGTAGATATGAGTAGAAAAACTTGAACCTGAATCCAAAATATGGAGGATGAGAAGATCCATATCTAGAATAAAATTATGGGATTATAAATGAAACTAAGATAATAAATAATATGGAAAAAATTGAGTAATCCATAATTAAATGTGAATAGGAGTAGGAGTAGAGTAAAAGATGCTTAATATGGAAAGGTACAAAGAGAAGCTATGAAATATGTTGGAAGTAAAAAGTATAAAGAGTATGTAGAAGGGCCTGAGGAAGAGGAAGAAAGAAATAGGAATAGTGTAGATATGGAGCTTATGGAGTAGGAAGAATAAGTTAGGTTAATAATAAAACAAATAGAAGATAGAAATAGATCATAGTTAATGAAAGGGATATTATTTAGACAAGGGAAGGAATACTCATGGGAAGAATTTAGGTTAGAATGCAGAACTATCGTAGGTTCAATTTTTAAGTTAGAATAAGTTCAAAATAGAGATCATTCACTTCAAGAGTAATTATCCCCCCAACCCAATTTGTCTTTTGAGAGAAGAAGAAGTGTAAGAGAAGAGGAAGATACAATTTCGTTTGATTCCTTTACAACTAATTTGGGCAAGCTAAGTGTGAAGAGAAAGTAGATAATAAATAAGAAGAGGATAGAAGAGTTGGGATTCATTTTTATGACACCCAAAAATACTAGTGCATAGAAGTCCCTAGTCATAGTCACTAGTTCATAGTTACATATAGTCCTAGTCACTAGTGTGTAGACACCTACAATCATAGTCACTAGTGTGCAAAAACTAGTGTTATTAACATAAAGTGTGACAAATATTTCACTCACTACATGCATGTTTATGTATTTGATGCAATATGATGGGTCTAAAATTCCTAAGAAATACTTTGTAACTTGTGATATAAGATGAAACGTTAAGGGGTTAACATATAATGATGAAAATAAATGTGAACTCATAGGGGCTTTATTAGTTCAAGCCTTAGAGTTAATTTGTAAAAGGAATGTTAATAATCTAAATCTTGCACAAGATAAAGATTTGTTAATGTCAAAATTTAAGATGAATAAATGAGCAAGACAAACTATTCAATACCTAAAGGAGATTTGACAAAAGTAAGGAGAATCAATTAAAGACTATGATCAAAGATTTTTTGATGCCATGAATAAGATTGATTCCATCCTAGAAGATAAGGATAAGGTTGCCTAGTTCATACAAATGTTGTGACTAAGAATTATATTCATTATTATGCAATCTCAATTACTAGCTGAGGTTGATGCTCAATCTAATTTTCTATTAATGGAGTAAATTGAGGATTATGGTGACCTTCCAGTAATGGGTTCTAAAGTAGAAGCAAAACTAGATGATTTTATGATAATAATGGATGAGATGCATGAGAATGATAAGCATAAATTAGGCTTACGGTGTATATAATTTGGTCAATAATACCACCACAAGAATGATTGTTTGAAACTCAAAATAGAGTTTTGTGAAACTTGTAGAGTAGTTCGACATGCTACTTCAAAGTGACATCTTTTACAACTATATATATAGAAATCATAGAGTATGCACTACAAATTTTTAAAATAAATAAATCATGATGAGATGATTTTTATACCTATATAAGGTCTATAAGAAGATATTATGAATAAGTTATTTTTAATTATTATGCAATAGTTATCAAATATAAATTAGGGTACCCCAAGCCCAAATGTGGGCATGACAAGTGTGACATAAGGTAATCCATAGTGGATACCTTCATCACATTAACACAAACCCTAGTGTCTATTTGGTTGGATGCCATATTCTTCACAACACTAGTATTAGTCTTCCTTTAATAATGTGATTCCATAACAACACCAATCTATTTAGGCTCCAGGTTCACCTCAATACCAATATGGGGGGTATGATGCATAGTAAAATAAGTAAGGAGGATACACTAAAAAGGAAAAAGGATGGGAATACCAAAAAAATATAGGTATATATAGAGGATAATATAGTAGAGGATACCTAAGAAGGTATCAAGAAGTCTATAAACATGAAAAATGATAATCCCAACCACTTATGTAATGTTATTTGTGTGGAGAATAAAATCATTGTGCAAATAATTACCCTACTAATCTATAGAGATAAACCTACTCTCTATACTATAGAGTTGAAATCCAACATCAAATATAATACTATCCATTTATTTAGAATCAAATAAAGGAAAATTTGGTGTGTAATGTGAACCTAATGAACGTGCAACCCAAGGAGAATGAATTCATCTAGATAGTTACCAAACAACATGTAGAAAAAGGATTGCTACATTTGGAAATGCCATTAGATCAGGGAATTAGAAAACTTTAGCTTGATCAATATCTTGATCTTATAATGTTGAATACTTTGATGTATCAAGTAACTCAAGAAATGTAAAATATACAATATTAAAATGCTTCAGAAGGAGATACAACAACCA
Source organism: Torreya grandis (assembly GCA_037957365.1). Classification (NCBI taxonomy): domain Eukaryota; kingdom Viridiplantae; phylum Streptophyta; class Pinopsida; order Cupressales; family Taxaceae; genus Torreya; species Torreya grandis. The sequence goes on along the minus strand of JARHVA010007752.1, from coordinate 82,924 downwards.
TTGATGTAGTGATGTATGGATAGATTATGTGCATAATGAAGCAAGAAGGAGTTGTAAATAATTTGAAAGATTTATTGAAGTTACGTAGTATGATATGCAATGAGGATATATCACAAAATATTACTAACCTCTTTCATATTTTTTTGGATTTTTCACAATGAGGTCAACAACATACAGATAAGGTTATCTAGTATGTGAAAACTAAGAAACCTTAGGATGTTGACTTGTGCATGGATATTGAGCTTGAAAGTTAATAAATTCCTAACATAGTATTTTATTTTAAGAATACTATGAATATGATCTTTAGATCAACATGGGAAGATATTTGTTGGATATACTTAAGCCATAGTCATTTCAACCTCAACCTTGTAGGTTATAGGTGGGTATAACTGATTGGTCACCTCAAGGATGCAAAGATTAAAGTGTTCAAACTAAGTTTACATGGATATTTGGAAGTCATTGATATGAATAATACTAAATACCCATTACCCTACCTTAATTGGTAATAAATGGGTTTATGATGGTCAAATGACTATTAACACAGTGAAACCAACTAGAGGCTCATCAAGGAGACATATAGTTTTCATCCATTTGAATAAATTAAAATAGAATCCTTACATAATTTTGAAGGAACTAAAGTCACTGTATGCTTATGGTGATAATATTTGGTTTAAATTTATCAAAAATACATAAAGGAATGAAATGTGAGATATTAAGTATCAATTTTTGAACTCATAGATGGAGAAATCATAGACAACAAAGTAGCCATTTTGCAATCTAGTAATAATAAAATCTCCAACACCATAGTTTCAACTCAAAACTTTTACCTCTCCATCAATGTAATTTCCTACTAAGTCAGTTGTTGATATATTATATACTATAGGTGTAATATGATAGATTATACTGAACCTAATCTAGAGGGTGTTTTACCTTGGGAAATAACATCTTCCCTAAACGGTGATCTAGACACTCATACATTGAACTACGTGAGGGGAGATAATGAGATATAACCTCTACACATGGTGTTCACTACCAAACATCAATTACCTCAATAAATTATGGCATAGGACCTTATTACATGCATATTAAGGTTATAACATCATATGTTAGAGGTATATCAAAGAGTCAATGCACATATCTATGCATTGAAAACTACTACTATGACTTAGTGGGAAGTGCGTAAAGATCTAAAGATACATTAGGAGGAAGCATGTGAGGTTTTACATGTGTGATTTTAGATATCACCTATGGTGAAATATTAATGGTTGTTATTGTAATATGTGTGATGTCTTGATATTCACATTCATAAATTTGTAGATATATGGTATGTGAAAGGAGTGGAGCCAAGGTATTGGGTATACAATTTTAGCCACTCACTAGTACCAATACCAATGGCCTATAAAATGCATTAAGAACATAAGAGAGAGACCAAACATTGGACATAAGTAAGACAAGATTTCATTTAGACTTTTTTGTTTAAGGATGATAACCCTTTGGTGAAAAATGCATTGCATAAATTTAAAATATTTATATGTCATGGATAAACATAAGATTTAGGAGCTATAACAAAGTCATCATCATAGTAGGAAGTGCTCATGAATTAAATTTGGCACTTCAAAATTACAAGGCATGTCAACATAAACAATATCTTATTGAGCCTTATAATATATAATAAATGAGATGACAAAATATAGTGATGGAGATGGAGATCTAGATTTAGAATGATTCTTTGAACTAGAGAGGGAAGTCAAACCAACACTAGCACAAAGTGCAGAACAAGTTAAAGAAGACAAACTATGTAATATAAACATTCCAAAAAGGGAAGGGGGGTTCACTTTGCAAGAGGATATACCTAATGAAATAAACAAATTGTATCAATAACCCCTAAAATATATTGAATAAATTATTAGAATAGATTCAGTTCCTAAGCTTGCCACTGTGGGAGAACACTGGAGGAAAAAAATCTTAGAGGAATCACAGTAGCTATGAGACTATCAATGTGTTTTCCTAACCAAATTATTTGAAATAAAAGTTTGAGATCTATTGTTGGGGGAGATGCAGATAGAGTTGAAATAATGTGATCAATCCACTAAAAAGTGTCAGTGTAAGCAAAATCCTAACAATGAAAATAAAATTAAAATTTGAACTGGATCGAATGTAAGAAGATAAAATAATTTATCCAATTGAAAAAGTAAACTAGGTGAGTCCCATAGTGATACAACCAAATAATTTTGTGGAGTTACAAGCTTTTGGAGACTATTGTGCACTTAATGATGCCTACATCAATGTTCATTTTACAATACCATTCATGGATGAAGTCCTTGAGCCAGTCACAGGTCAAGAAATGTACATTCGTAGATGGATTTAGTAGGTACCATTATATTATGATCACATAAGAGAACCAAGATATGACAACTTTTGATAGTGAATGGGGATCATGCAAATATAAGGTAATTTCTATTAGTTTGAAGAATACACCATTAGTTTTCTCTAAAGTGGTAGTAATTGCATTTAAATACTTCATTCATGATTTACTCAAAGTATATTTGGATGACTAGGGTATCTTTTCCCTTTTTAATGAACATATATTGAAACTTTGACTAATGTTAGAATGGTGTCAAGATCTACACATTGCTATGAATTTAAAGAAATGCTTATTTTTCACATCTTTTGGTATTCTTATAGGCCATGTTGTATGTAGTGATGACATTTTAGTGGACCAAGATAAGATTACTATAATAGTGGGGATTCCAACCCTAGCCAACTCTATATAAGTGCATACCTTTCTACGTCATATGGGATACTATAGAAAAATTATCAAAGGATATGTAACTGTATTTATGGTAATGTAAAAAAATTCACAAAGATAAAAAGTTTGATTAGACCTAATATTGCTAAAAAAACATTTATTTATCTTAAACAAAGGTTTGTAACAACACCTATTTTAGTTTTTATAGACCTAAATAAGTCATTCCACATACATGTAAATGCTTCTTGAATTATAGTAGGGGTTATCTTAATGTAGCTAGGGGATGGTGGGTTAGATCACCCCATACATTTTACTAGTAAGAAGCTATCAGTAGTAGAAAATAACTATACAACTAAATAGAGGATTTAGCTATGGTATTTATATTGCAAAATTTTCAACAATATCTATTAGCCACACTTTTTGAGCTTGTTACTGACCACTAGGCATTGAAATACTTGGTTAATAAGCCAATGTTGGGAGGATGGATCTCTAGGTGGATCATGTTGTTTTAAGAGTTTAAATTCTAAATAAATGTAAAGCAAGGTCAAGAAAATATTGGACCATGTCATATGAGTAAGATATAAAATGGTGAAGAACCAAAATAAATAGAGGATGAGTCCCAGATGTACACTTATTTAGTTCTATTGTAATCCCAAGTAATATGGATGACATTGAAAACTTATTAGAAAATTTCCCTACACATTATATGTAAAGGGATAAAAATAAAATGGTCACCTAATTTATGTCATATAGTCTCATCAATAGATTTCTATATAATATTGGGAAAGATAGTGTATTACATAGATTTGAATTAGATCATGAATGACCACATATTGTTTAAGAAACACATAGAGGAATTTTAGGGAGTCACTTTATAGGTGAATCTACTTCAATAAAAATATTACATAATGGTATTTTGTGGTCATATTTATTTTAAGATGCACACAGGGTAGCCAAACATTACAATGTGTGTTAGTGATTGAGAAAGCCAAATCAACATTATGAGATGGCATTGGTCCAAATGCTTAGAGAACAACCATTTTTACAATTGGAGATTGATTTTTCAAACCTATAAGTCACCCAATAAAACAAATTCATGTGTGGTACATTATTACTATGATATATTACTTCACCAAGTGGGTGGAAGATGTTGCAACTCCATGTTGTGGCTTAAAATGCACTGCCAAATTCTTATATGAAAATATTATTACAAGATTCAGATCCCCAATAAATTTGGTTAGTGATAGATAAACTAATTTCCTCAATAAAAATATCAAGACTCTTATTGAGGAGTTTATGATATCACACCATAAGAGCATGACTTATCACCTTAAAAAAATTGGGCAAGCTAAAGAATCAAACAAAGTATGGATAAAAATGTTAACAAAAATATGTAATTTTTAGATGGATGATTGGGAGGATCACATTCCTATGATTTTTTGGTCATACAAAACAAATTACAAGTGTGCCATAGGTTTCACTCTTTTTCAACTTGCCTATGGTCTTGAGGTAGTAACGCCTATGGATTACATTATTATGAGTTTGTGCATTGTAATGGTTATGAGGATAGGTGATCAAAATTATCTAAATCAAAGATTAATATACTTGGTTATAATGGAGGAAATTTTACAAAGGGAATATTGGATTTTAGTGATATATACATTAATCTAGATGATATGGCATGATCACAACTTGTGATCTAAGTAATTTCATCCATAACAAGTAGTATTATTGTATCATAACAAGTTTAAGGCATTCCTAAGAAAATTATGCATTATATGGAAGGGACCATACATTATTAATGAAGTCTCACAATATGTATACATTATGTCAAAATATATATAGGGTGGCTATAGGCATAAGCCTTACCATTATTAGTCTCTAGCATTATTGTTGCTAAAAAGAGAGGGTGTTGAGTATCACCTTGTAGATTAGGATTTTTATTTAATTTTATTTTGTGATTTTGTTTATTTTTTCAAGATTTTATTGTTTATATAATTAAATTATTGGATTTCAACACATTGAAACATAGATGGAAGAGTGAGAATAATAGATTATGATCGATTCACATAGATATCCTGAAAGAAGGGTAACGAACAATAACTACATTGTGTTCATCAAATAAGTTTAGGAAGATGGAACTGAGAAGATAGTTATATAAAAATTATGGATAATAGTTATTCAAGATTGTTAATGATAAGGCAATTAATCAAATTTCATCTTTCCCAAAGCATATCACATGGTAGAATAATAGGTAGGGTCATTAAATAAATGAGATAGACGAAAGGACATCGAGACACATTAGCTACCTAAAAAGGCATGTATCAAATAAATTAGATGTAAAATGGTATATCTCATATCAAATAACATAATATTTATATTAATTAGAGAGGTGAATTCATGTACAATCACTAAAATGCATTGAAACTAGTCAGTTATACCAATTGGTTGCCAAAAGTTATATAACAAAGGGCATGAACAACACACAACCAATACACATTTATAATAATAATTAAATATTATGATCTATATTTAAAACAAATTTTTATGCACATAGTCTTTAACCAAGCCAAGCCAAGCAATGGAAGTGTTCAAACCAATGCACACTAAGAACCATGGATCAATCTTAATTATTGATCCCATTAATTGATTTGTAAAAATAGGAAATAGGGATTGGATTAGGACTAAGGAAAACTAAATATAATGACCTTGAAACCTTAAACTTAATTGATCAAGAAAAAGCTACTCTATTTTCTCCTTTCCCATATAAATTTGTATAAAGTAGGAACCCTAATGATCCCACACCCACTATAAGGCTCAAATGTTGAAAGGTTTATTAAAATACCTACATTTGGATAACTATGAGGTAATGCTCACTCTTTTGAGTAGGTATAATGAATGGGTTATTCACTTTTCTAAAGATGTTATAATTTATATAAATCCTTAGACTATGGCACAAGTAACAGGTCTCCCATATCATATAAAATCCCTTCTCCCTTACAAGTCCACCCATCCACCAATTCATTCAGACATCAGGGAGAAGTATATGACAAGGGTAAGCAGAGGCATACCAATTGACTTAATAGATGATGCTTTTATGTGCATTATATTTGAATGAATTACCAAAATGTTTTTTTAAACTAAAAAATAGGCTAAGTAGAACAAAAAATGGGTTATAGATATTGCATATTGCATGATACACCTGTATGAAGAATTCAACTGGCCTAACTTTATAGCCTCAGAGATAACCAATAATATTGATAATATACTCGTAAGTACATCCTAGGCATTCTAATATTAGTTATTGGTCATGTTTATTTTCCTTACACAATAGAAATTATCAGATGAACTAGTCAACCCAACTATAATTTTTTGGCCTGCTACCACATTCACAAATATTGCATGAAAAAAAATAGGAAAATACTATGATTAACTTAGGAGATTCAACACATGATGGATTTAGGACTTCACCTTAATCAATTCACTTCCTCAAATAACCTAGGATGTCATGTAATATTTGGGTTAGCATACATCATTTACTAAGTTTTAAAATGGAGTTCAAATCAAAGTGTATGAGTTAGTTAGTCAAACTATGACTTCATTTCCATTCTTCATTACTATTTTGGATGCCCAAGTAGAAGTTTGGCACTAGAAATCCATAGATAAAAGTTTAATGAATCCTCTACATTTTATGCCTCTAGGTAGACAATACCCATGCCTAAACACCCATATGCATAACCATAATCATAACTACAGGGCCCATCACAACCCTCAAAAACTCCATCATAACATTATCAAGGAAAAACAAAGGACCAACATGAAGAGCCTCGCCATAACCACCAAAAAAGGTAAATCATCAATCAAAGACAATCTAATTGTTTTGAAGATAGGAGGTGAATGTGATCTGGTAGAGTTGGGAGTCGAAGAACAGGAGGTTTTTTTGTCCATATTAGAAGATTCAATGATGATTATTATGATAATGAAGAAGAAAAGGATTTTTTATTTTCAAAAGTAGTGTACACCTTCCAAGCACACAATTAGTTAAGGTAAAAATTTTGGGTTTACATCACTCAACCTCCCCCTTTATTACTTTTGACATTGTAGGATAGGAAGCAATTTGACAAAAGTTAAAGGCCAAAATATTCCATAGAGATCCATCTATAATATCTTTTGATGCACACCAAGAATAATAACCTACATAAGAGAGTCCACCTCCATCCTTTTTACACAAACTAGGGAATCATCCTTCATCAAGGCCATCAAAAATAATAAAATAGAGAATGGTCTCTTTTGGAGAATAAGTAGAAGAGAGGGGAGTGAAACAAGATTTGGAATCATAACAAAGCCCCAAGGCTAAGTTATAAAGAAATAAAAAAAGAGCCTCACTCCCCCTCCTATGTATAGAAAGAAGACCATTGTGAGGAATATTACTATGGTTAAATCCTTCATTTCAGAATATTCATAATTAATTATAATACTAGACTCACTAAATACTATATAAGAACTAAAAGAGACCAAATTATCGTAGATAGAGCCTTAAATAGAAGTTGCATAAGAAATAAAGGATCTAGAGGAGGAGTAAAGGGAAGATAAACAAAAGCAAAAAAATGAAGACAAAAAGAGAGAAAATAAAGAAGAAAAGAGAAATTTAATGATAAAGGGATAATAATGAAATAAATAGGTATTTATATAAGAAGAGAAACACCAATAACAAAATGCACAAGACACATGCTAGAAACTAGCCAACAAAATGCACAAGACACATGCTAGAAACTAGCCAACAAAATAGAGGTTCACAAGAAATGAGTTGAATAAGCAAAGTCTAAAAATAAGTAATCTAAGGAAGTAGAGGATCATAATAAATAATCCAAAGAATTGGAGGTGAAAAAAAAGGAGTAATAAGAGGTAGTGTGAAAACATAAAGAAGCATAAGCTACACAATAAAAGTAGGAGGAAGCAACAACACAAGTAAAGGCTCAAGATGAGAAAAAGGCCAAAGAAGAGTAGTGCATTAAAGATCAACAAGCCAAGTGTGCAGTTGAAGAATAAGAAACTAAGGATAAAGCTAAAGATAAAGATAAGGCCAAGGCTAAATCTGATGCAAAAGCCATAGCTAAGGATGAGATGGGAGCTAAATCAAAAGCAAAAGTTGAAACTAAGGTTAAGGTCAAAACACAAGCCAAAACCCAATCCGAGGTAAATGATAAGTCTAATGTTGAAGTTGAGGCTCAATATAGAAAATAAAAAGAGGCAAAATCCAAGGAAGAATAATATCATTTATAACAACACAAATTAGAAACATAGGAAGGTAAACAAGGGGAGGTTTCATAGCCAAAACCTCAAATCACTAGACAGTGATTATGGGATGTTCCCACATCATCTACATATCACATCACCTTCTATCTTCCTTTGGTCCAATTCATTCCAACTCTTGAGATGATTCTAACCACATCAATGGAAATTTCTACCACTACACTTGAAACATCTCAAGATGTTTTTAAATTGTCATTGACCAAGCAGATTGTGGGTGTAGCTAGGTTTCAAGATTATATATCACAAAAGGCTTTGGTCTTAAAATAATAAGTCTTCCAACTATGAAATAATGATTCAAAATTGAGTTAATAACTTATAAATTTGAGCTAGATAATTAATAATAGTTGTCCCACACTAGTTACACAAGTCATAGGTAACCAAGTGATGTTTGAAGGAAAAAAACTCATAGCTTTATTAAATCAACTCACAATAGATCGGATGCTTGTGCAACACCTACAAGCACTAAGATCACAAGGGTAGAATATCAAAGTAGAGATGAAATCAATCTATGAACTACATAAGGAATATGATTAGGTTTTTTATACCATTGTTTAGTAAGAAAAATAAATAACACAAGGTATGTTGAAGTAGAGGTAACACCTTAATAATTAATTATCTTTTGCACACCCAAAATTCACAATAGAAAATAAAGCCAAAGTTGTAATGGATGATCAAATGGCTAATTTTGATGTGAAGAATAATTCCCTCAAGAAATTGTTGGATTTGAGGGATACCACCATGAAAAAATTTTAGGTTTGGCATAATGAGACTCTACATACTACATTTACTAGCCTACAAGCTCAAAAGCATGAAAATCAATTAGATGAGTTGGTTTTGGATATCCAACTCAAGATATCTAATGCTAAAGTGCTCATTACTATCACAAAAGATGAAGATGTGTAGAAATTGATGGTAATCAAAATCCCACTACACATAAAAATTATTATGGTGTGGAAAGTGCTAATGGAATAGAAGATTATTAAGCAAGACATGTCACATATTGATCCTTCCATTTCTCAACTTGTGGATAAGCCTTAATTCATTATACCATAGGAAGTCAATTAGATCCTATAATAAAAGAATATAGTTGTGAATCCAAAAGCAGACATCTAGGAGCAAGAAATCCTACCAATATATTTTTTACAACCAAGTGATTCATCTATAGTAGAATTAGAACTAACACAATAGTAGCCTACTATATAGCCACTTCAAAACATGCCATCATACACCCAGTAGGTACTACACACTCTAATTTTGTAGTTTTCATGAATTTTTCATAAATTTTTAGGATATCCTTAAAAATTAGGATTAGGGACAATATGGTTGAAAACATGTAAAGGGAGGCCACCTACTTATGTTAGTCCATTGAAAACCCAAAAGGGTGGTAGGCTAGTATGGTACTTAGTTGAAAACCTGAAAGGGAGGATAAGTAGTGTGCAAAGGGTGAAAACTAGTAAATAACACTTAGAGTGATAACCTTGACTCTTGTTTTTTGTTCATTCCTTTAACTTCATATCATATTATTTTTATATGACCATTTATTGAGATGAGACAAAATATTAAGTATGGGAAAGTATTGGATGAAGAAAAAGGTTGACTAAAATCTTAGAGTATAGTTGATAAACACATGTATGAATTGATCTATTTTATCTTTTGTATTATCTTTTATATGTATTTGACCTTTAATAGAATATTAGTTGATCTTATAATGTGAAGAGTCCTTTCTTTTTAGCATAGTAAAATTTTGGAAGATGAAGAGATAATTATTTGTGAAAGCTTTATAAATAGTATCCAGTTGTAATTGAGAATGGTTATATATGTGATAAAGATAAATACAATGTTTTGAATGGTTTTCCTATATATTTTACTTATGATCTATGTGTAATGAGTTTTATGGATGTTTTAATTTATTATTCATATAATTTATGCCGATTATTCTATATACATTAATTTTTCATGTATTCATATAATGAGATCTACTTAGTCTTTAATGAAATCATTTAATTTGAATTACCAGTAAATTTTTTTTATTATTAAATGTGCAAGTTATCCTTGTAATTAGCATGTTCTAGAGTTTTCTAAGAACATCTACTAAGAAGGGTAGACTGAGTAAAATTTTATATGATAATGGGAAATCGAAACTCATGACCTTGATATGAATCATGATAGGAGAAATAGTGATGGGAATCCAAACATAAACTAGAGGAGGTATTTATCTTTGATCATAACCTTGACATGTGTTTTGGGTATATTTAAGGTTGCATTGGGACTACCCAAGTGTTTTAATAAAGTCTATGGATTAAACACAAGTGTCAAACTATTCATCAATCAAAGCACACTTGAACTAAATATCACCAACTTGGAAACTAATTAATAGCAAAGGATCATCTACATGAAGAAATATTTCATTAGGAATCATTGAAGTGATAGGAAATTTGAGTGAGAGAGATGTATCTATAGATTTTTCAATATGTCTAGAATACTATCTTCAGGCATGGAGAAAGGGATGTTAATTTAGAATAAGAGTTATATTAAATGATTATCATGATGAGGGGAAGTCCTCATGAGTTATTGAAAGTATCTTTATATGGGAGATGAAAAAGTTCTAATATGGGATCCTATTCATCATCATCATCATCATATATATATATATATATATATATATATATATATATATATAAAGGTGTATAATGTTTAAACAAGTCTATTGAAGGGGTATTAAAAGTGAATTTAAATTGATGCTGATAAAGAGTATTTGATTTGGATTTAGTTGGTGTAGTTTGGACAAAATTTTTAGGTTTAATTTAATTGGGTAATGTCATTGGTGTCATAATTGGGTCAATGTTTGATTCTTTTGAAGATGTTATTAGTGTAGGTTTTTCTTCCATTTAATGATTTTTACTACACATATTATTTATCTTGATTATGTGTTATTAGGTCATTGGGGAAGATAATCCCACACACATGAGGATGTCAATACATGTATATATTCAACCTATTTATGTACCTTTCCTAAAACTATTGTTATAAATTTGATCAAGGAAATCATTACAAGCCAGGTTATTATTGCAATAGAATTCTTGTATGTTCTCTCGACTAGATATCAACTATTAGGAAATTTTATCATTGTATCAGATCATCTAGGGTATAGTAATGGGAATAATTTTTTCTATTGAAGATAATTTTTATTTCTAATTTGTATTCTAATATAAATTTTTGAGAATAAAGAAATTTTTAGATTCATGTGTTCATCTATAGTTTATTCTCTCATTGGCCTTGACATTTACATGTATTAGTTTTATTTGGCCTATGTCAAATAGAATAGTATTTTAATGGTTTTTTGTATTGGTTATATAAGTAATTTTCATACATATATGTATATTCAACAATAGGCTGAGTTATTTAGAGCAATAAGGCACATTGGCTAAGCTATCAAAGATGAGATGTCCATATTGATAGTCAAATCTAAGTCTCTCTATTTCCATTTTTGGATTTGTGTTTGTGTTTGGTTCAAATCACCTTCACTACTAGGGTTTCAACCTGATTGATAACATCATCCAAATATGGGTACATCATGTAGATTAAATATCCTTCTCACAAATAAAAACATCCACTTTACTCTCCACCTAGCTCTCCATAAACCACCATCCTCATCAATAGAATTTGGCCATCATCATTTAAATACTTCCCTTATCATCCTTGCACTAGGAATTTGCTATTAGGGATCTACTCGTATCCATCTCATGGCCTATGTATAATTTACAAAATTCTCAAGTGAGGCCTAAATTTGGTTCACATCTTCCCATCACTTTTTTACTAAAAATTGTTTTTTAGTAAAAGGAACATTTAAATATAGTGTTGATTTAATCAAATAGGCATTAATAGTAAAAAAATTGAAAGCATTGTAACTTTTGATAGTCAAATCAGATTAAGGAACCTATTTTTTTTAAAAACACTTATTTTTTCATGGTCATTTCCTTAGTGCTATCTAATTTTTAATCGCACCAAAATTATAAAGTGACAAAATTGGGGGTAGTTTTTATCAAAATTAATTTTAGGGGGTATTGTGTATCTCTTTTCATTTTGTCTATGCCTTATTTTTATTTATACTACTTAATTATACATTATGGATGATAATTTTATCATTCCTCTCACATATTTAGATAATTCCTCTAAAATTTAGATCATTTTGAGGAGTAATTGGTTACATAACATAACTATGGTCACTGCGATTGAACTAAATTTTGATGCAAAATAATTTAAATGGTTTAACCATTGTGATGAAGCCTTTGGATTGTTGTGTCTTTCTATGTCTCATGATTTTTCCTTTCATATTGAATATATAAAAAATATTAATGAAGTATGGAACACACTTGAAAAGCTATTTGGGAATATATATGTGATGAGAGGTCATAAACTAGCAAATGTCATTATAAACTTAAATCCTAGAAGTTTTGATACCCCAAATGATATTCTTCACTAAGTTTAATTCTTTGATATTTCAATTAAATTAATGTGGAATAGATAAGAAAGATGATAAATTGGTTCTTTCTATACTCTCAAAACTAGGTCCAAACTATTTTGTGTTTGTCTTTACTTTCCATGCCAAAAAAGTGTTATTATAGCCACATGGTAAATTACCTCTTTATATGATTTTATTTCTAACTTGACTCAAGAGAATGATAAGTTAATACATATGGGTATATTGAAGTCATCAAAACCACATGTCATAATTGCTATAATGAGAAACTTATTTAGAGAAGAGATAAAATAAAGAGGATAAAGAGGAAAAGGATAAAATCAATCCTACCTCCAAATCAACCAATGATACATCCTCTTTAATTTTTATTTATAAGAAAGAGAGGCTCAAATATGGGTATTACTCTAGAAATCTTGATGAAAGCAAATGTTTTAAAAATTAGGCTGACCACCTAACTAGCCTTCTTGAGAAGAATAATATACATGTTCCTAAATCTATCAAGCCAAGTTCATCAACCCAATAATCCTTCAAGGAAAATGGAAATGGTAAAAAAAATAATACAGTAAAGATAAAGTAAAGGGAAAATCCCTACTTGTAGTTTTACCTAAGAACCCTACATGGGTTATTGACTTTGATGTATTACATCACATGGCTTCTTCACAGGTAGAGTTAACTTACTTGGAACCATGTGACATGTCCACTATACGACTAGGTAATGACATTTATACATAGTTTTTTAAGAGAGGTAAATTGAAGTGAGTGGTCAAAAATTTAATAATTTTCTACCTATTCCTTCACTTTTAACTAATCTCCTATCATTTTACAAAATTATTCACCTTAGTTTGTGCATGTGAGTTGAGTTCACTCTAGATTTAGTGTATTTTAGAGAGTTTCATAATGATATTATAGTAGAATTAGGAATATTTTATAATTAGACTTTATTGTATACCTTCACACACTTTGTCCTTGACTCTCCTTTAAATTCTTCTTCATTGGAATAACCTATACTTGATGACATTTCTAAGCTTGAACACATATTTGATCATGAGAATGGGTCTTCTAGCACATATGAATATAGTAGTGATGGTTACACACCTATACCATATACATACATACATATATATATATATATATATATATATATATATATATATATATCACACATACATACATACATACGTACATATATATATACATACATACATATATATATATATATATATATATATATATATATATATATATATATATATATATATATATATATATATGATCCACTTAATTATGATCCATTTCATACATTGTTGGGAGTAGGTATTGTTATCACTCAGAAGTGTACCCTATAAAGAACGTGTGCCTATTCTCACTTATGTTGATACAATGGAAACTATCCAAGGTGTTGGTGAACTTATTATTGAAATAATATTCATATTAATTTATGGTTATATTTATTACATTCACCCACTTTTCTCTAAACTCTCTTAGATAGTCCTTTCTTGAATAGGAAAAGGGGTAAAAGAATAATGCTAAAACTGAAAATGGAAAGGAAAACTAAAAGTTGGGGTGATGTATCAATGTTGGGATAAATTATAAAGATAAATAACACACTTAATAATATAAATAAACTTACATATATTCACTTAATTCTCATACAATTACTCTTGCATTAGTAATTCACATAGAGGTCTTGGCAAACACTCACACTAGCTAGGAAGGAATGAACAATGGTTGAATTTACTTCTGGATTAGGTAAAAACTAGACTTAGACACTATATATGACCTAAAATATTTATAATTTTTATAATATAGTTTAATTATATATACATAAACATATGAAAGAGAGTAATTCACTAAGTTATATCAATGAATAATAAACACACACTTCATGAAAGCCCATGAATGGAGGAAAATTCAACTCTTTATTATTTCAAAGGTGATGTAATATAAAATTTTGGTACATTTTATGTAATAAAAAATAATAATATGAACATAATTTAAAAATTAATTTACATATATAAAATAATAAAAGAGAGAGAAGACAATAAGTTTTAGATGAGTCCACATGCAAGCCCTAATTCACTCCTGCTAAAACTAAAAAATCATCTCAAAATTGAACTCCATCTTCAACTCCACTTTTTTTTACCACATATTATCCCATGTATAATTTAATTTTAAACATTATTTCATATAATATGGATTTTTAGGAGATATGGAGTCTATTCTTTCATGTTTTAAAAATTAAAGGGCTCTTCATGCATCTTGAATCTTGAGCTAAGTTGTGATCTTGCATGCTACTTTTGATCTTCTTCGATTAACTATTTTAGGTATTTAGTTAAATAATATTGATATTTAATTCATATAAAATTTATAATTTATTTACCTCCACTTTCATATTTATTTGACTGGAATTATCTTGACTTCACATCTGAAATTCAACTTCACTTATCTTGACTTGTAACTTGCATGTAATTTGACTTTTTGACATTTCTAAATTTAGCCCAAAAGGGGAATTAGTAAGAGAAATATTGAATTATGAATTTATAATAATTATTTTTAATGAAAATATGGACTCAAATATTTACCAAAAATTGAATTCAAATTCTCCATTTTTGCATGTTTTGAACTCCACTTATCTTGACTGCAACTTTGACAATCTTTTTGAATACACTATGAGAGATAAAAACTTTATGGATATTGATAATTAAAATATATAAGGAGAAAAAATATTATTTTAAAATAATATCCATGGTTTCATATACATTCAAACAAAATTTTAGATCCAGACTCCATGTACAACTCCAAAAACACAATTTTATGCTATGTGATGCTCTCTTGTTCTCAAAAAACCCTGATTTGGACTAGGGGGTATAAAATGAGTTATAGTATTGATAAACAAACTCATAATATAATTTAAAGATATTTATAAATGGTAAATACCTTAAATTTTTTGAAAATCTCCAAAATTCTTCACCAAACTTCCTACGAAAAATTCACAAATAAGCATCTGCGTGTTGCCATGGAGATGATTTGGAGATGTTTTTCAATGATTTTAACCTATTTTTAATTGGTTTTAATTGAATTATAATTTATTTATACCTTTTAATTAATTATTAACACTATTAAATCATTTTTTCCATTGGAGTTACCTCAAACACCCATTTCTAACTCTATTTGTGAGCAAAAAAGTGAAGAAACCTTCATTCCCTTCATAATTAGACATGTATATTTGAATTTTATTTATATTAAGGTATATTATGGACATTAAAACATATTAAAACATTATATTTCATCAAAAAATATCCACATATAAAATTTCAAGAGTTTTCATGTAATAAAACGTAAAATATGTACTTTTTGGTGTTGACTAGCTTGCCCAATTTCATTTATAAACACTTATAGGTCTATATTTTAACAATTTATTGAGTTTTATGGATCATAAATACATAATATTTTTTTATTATGACCTATAATAACCCACATTATCATTAAAATAATTTTAAGTTCTTGAACAATCGCTTAAACCTCTCAAAAATTGCCTTTTCTAACTATCTCTCTTGCTTGCTTAAAACTCTAATGCTTGATATTTTAAGTTTTTTCATCATTTTTAATTAAATTTTGATTTATTAATATATATAAATGTCCTATATTCTATATAATTTCTCACACAACCTTTATTTTTCAACAAATAACTCAAAAATGCAAACATACTGCTTAAAACTGAGCAAATGAGAGTTTCAGAAGGGTTTTAGAGCGCCTATTCTTATTAACAATTGTTCATAAATTTTAAGCCAATGTAACCTAAAAAAATGTATTAAATATTTATTGATTATTTTCCCTAAAATCCTCATAATAAAATTTTATGCAAATCATCTTCACCTTCATGTATCACGCATCTTAAAATTGCCTTCACTAGCTTGAAAATAACTAGTTAGAGGAATAAAAGAAACCTATGTCAAAATTTAGACTTGTAATTTTTTTTTAACATGAATTTATAATTTATTTATTTATTTAAATTATTTTAATACTAATTTATACCTTTACTCCATGCATGTATTCTTCATGAAAACCTACACATAATCAACTTTGACCAATGGTGGTAAAATTGTTAATATTCTTGGCAACTTTTTTGGGATGTTTTCCTGCTAAACACTCAAGAATAATATCTATATCCATTAGGTTATGGAGTCATGAAAATATCACCAAATTAAATAATTAAAATTCCTTTTCAATTAACTTTGAAACTGAGATTTCCCTCAAACAACTACAATACTTGTGCACAATCACTAATTTAATGAAAACTAGATCAACAATCAACTGAAAGATGTGAAAGATAGAACTTAAAGGAATTGAAAGATATTTTAATAATATAAAATGTGCATTATAATAATTTTAAGAAAATTAAATCTGACATTACTATGTACAATTACTAAAAATCCACTTGGATTAAAGAAAAAATCTCTCAGGTCTTTTCCATGTGGTTGATGGAGATGACTAACAAGCTATTGTGTGAGAACCATTCTAGTTGGATCAGCTCTTTTCATTATTTTCAAAATCTTTGGATTATCTTCAAGTGAATAAAATGAAGAAAACATATATCTAATATAAAAAAACTCATCATGTGCTTCAATACTCACCTCCTGTTGGTCTTTCACACTAAAAAATCTTTCCAATGTAATCACATTCTAATTTACCTTCACAACCACTTTATCAATGTCTTCACAAGGAGATGTAGGCTTAAAAATATTCTCAAAGTCTTGAATCAAATTTAATTAATTCTAAAAAAAATCATCAAAACATTCTTGGTACTCACTTGTAGCTTCTTGAGGTTCACTATGAGTCACTACATCTTATTTTGTATCTTTATTTAGCTCATGTCTAGGATTGTTATCTTGTGAAACCACTTCTAAAATTTCACTAGCTACTACAATTTCTTATATAACATCTTCATGATAAGATTATTGAGTCTCACTTAATACTACAATTTTATTTTTCAATGGATCCTCAATAGATGAAACATGATCTCGTTATATGTCAAATTGAAGCTCATTTGACCAACACAACTCTTGACAAATTTTCCTTTTCACCTAGATGTTCTTCTTTTTCCTTCCATATAATAGGTCTTCATTCAAAAAAATATATGGTGGGAGGTAAATATATTCTATTTTGTGGTATATGAACATAATTCATTATTGGTTGATCTTGAAATTGAGGCACTTGGTGAAGTTTATTTTCTTCAACATGATAATTTTTCTCTTGGGGCTCATCTATAGACCTTCTCTTGGATCTTTTAATGGTTTCAAAAGATTTATTTGATTTTATAGGCTCACCAATCTGATTTAATAACACATGATCATCAACTTGAAAATTTAACAAGATTTCATCTGGTTGTACTTGTCCATGATTTGCTTCCTCTTATGTCATTTAAATTATTTCTATATTTTGTATTACTAAATCTTGATTCTTCACATAATTGATGTTAGAAGGCTGCCAACTTGAATCTTGTCTCAAATTCATTTATAATAGAAGAAAGGGCCTTATTTGAGGAAGGATCATTAATATTAATTTCAATGGTTTGGATGGTAAAATTACTCCTTGAGATTGATATAGAGACCTATTAGCTTGATATTGTTTCCCATTCAACTCAGCTAACTCATTACCAAAAGACTATAGCATAGTTTTTAATTCATCAAACCCACTACATTGACTATGAGGAGCTTGATCTTGATTTTGAGGGACTAGTATTTTGGCTATTTATGGTTCTTGGGGAGGTATAATAGGATGAAATACTATAAAAAATGCATTAGACTATTTTTAGCATTAATGGCAACCTCATAGGCATATGGGAGTGTCCTAACACCCATGGAATAAATCATAATTGAAATATAAGAATTTAAGGCTCTCAAAAAGTATATAAAATCATTTTTATAAGATGTCCTTATCATGGTATGGATTTTATTCCATGTTTTCTAAAATCTAAAATGGAAATCAATCATAAATTCATGTGATTCCCTCTTGATGGTAGTGAGATTCTCAACAAGAGATAGATGGTCAAATTTATCTTCAAATTGTTTACATAATACTACACCTAAATAATCTCAAGAGGATATGGAGTTCAATGGAAGGTTTATATACCATTTCAATTCCTTTTATTTGAAGGATTCATCAAGTAAATGGATAGTAACATTCTCTTGGGTAACATGGTGGAATGAACACAAGTTGGCCACATCTTTGATATGCTCTATGGGAGTAGTTTGATATTCACCAGTGAAATATGGTATACTTTTGAGGGTTAAGGATAGAATATCATCATATTAGGAAAAATTAGGAGGGATTACATCATTTAAAGGATCAAAGACATGATTCTTTAGTACAACTATGTTGATTTGTAGTGACTTTAGGCATGAAACTGATACTTCTTACTACTACAGATATCCTTTTTCAACTTGAATTTGTGTCCCATGAGGTGTGATAAAAACTATAATCACTTAAAAGTTCACCTTAAAAATAACTTATGCCTTTTATAACTTGTGTTGATATAATATAAACTCTTCAAGGTGTAGGTGACCTTATGATGGAGAGAATATCTAGATGAAGGGTGGGTTCCCTTTAGTACATTCACCCACTTCTCTCTAAACTCTCTCATATAGTGATTTATTGAATAGGATAAGGGGAAAAATAATAATTATAAAAATAAAAATGGAAATTAAAATGAAAATTTAAAGTTGGGGTGATGCACCAATGTTGGTATCTCCAAAATTCTTCACCAAACTCAATAAAAATTCATAAAAATTTGTCTGCTTGTTGACGTGGGGATGACCTGGAGATGTTTTTCAATAAGATAAACCTATTTTTAATTGGTTTAAATTTAATTTTAATTTATTTATAACTTTAAATTAATTATGAACACTCTAAAATAAATTTCTTTCATTGTAAAGACCTTAAACACACATTTCCAACTCTATTTGTGAGCAAAAAAGTGAAGAAACCTTAATTCCCTTCAAGATCAGACCCGTATATTAGAATTTTATATATACTATGGTATATTAAATAAATTAAAACACTTTAAAATATTAAATTACATTAAAAAATATCTCCATATAAAATTTAAAGAGTTTTCATTTAATAAAACTCAAAATATACACTTTTTGGTGTTGACTAGCTTGCCCAATTTCATTTCTGAATGCCTGTAGGTCTATGTTTTGCTATTTTATTGAGATTTATCAAGAATAAATACTTAATTATTTTTTAATTATTAACTTTAATAACATATATTATCATTTAAATAATTTTATGTGCTCAAACAATCACTTAAACCTCTCAAAATTTATCTTTTCTGATTGTCTCTGTTGTTTGCTTAAAACCCTAATGCTTGATCCTTTGAATTTATTCATAATTTTCCATGGAATTTTTATTTATTAAATTATATAAAGGTTTAATATTCCCAAAAAAATTTCACACAACCTTTATTTTTCAATAAATAACTCAAAAATGCAAACATATCGCTTAAAATTGAGCAAATGAGGGTTTAAGAAGGGTTTCAGAGCAAATATACTTATCAACAATTATTTATAAATTTAATACAATATAAAATAAATTAAATGAATGTAATATTAATTTAATATGAGCCCAAAAATCCATATAATATCATTTTATCCAACTCCTCTTTACCTTCATGTACTGAACATCTTAAAATTGCCTTCACTAGCTTACAAATAGTTAGAGGAATAAGAGAAACCTCTATCAAAATCTGGACTTGTGAGTTATTTATGATCATGATTTTGTCCTAATGAATGTTTTATTATTATTTTAATACTAATTTTTACCTTTAATCTATGAATTTAATCTTATTTAAAACCTGCACATAAGCAACTTTGACCAATGGTGGCAAAATCGTTAACATGTACATTGATTCAGGGCTCATCAGATATTAGTTAGTGTATTAAACAATTATAATGAATTTTACATTAAAAATTACCTATAATTATGATACACCATCATTTCATGGAGTATTTTTCTCATATAATATGTATTAATAGCATAATTTCTTGTATAGTAACCACACCTTGGTTAGAGATCCATCAGGCACTTGGTGGACACATTCATTATATTAGGGTGATCCACACTTTATTTCATTTTATTCTGATCCATAATCAATATATAGAGATAATTTTCATGATAAAATGTGTTTATAATAGTTTTATCTTATAATGGGGTTTTTTTATCATTTTATTCTTATTTTCTCTCTTTTGGGAGGGAGTTTTTCCTACACATTTTCTCCATTTTCTCCACTTTATGAGATTTGATTTGTACTTGGGTACCTTGTCAGGCCTAGTTTCCAAGACCCAATTCTTTGCCCACCTAATAATTTCTTAAATGGGTTGTTAGAATAGGTTTGTATTCCATTTTATTTTTTTCCTTGGACATTTTATTTAGAACTTTCTTAGGTGTTATTAGGTCATTGGAGAAGATAATTACACATACATGAGGATGTTGGGTCATGTCTATATTTCACATATTTATATACCTTTACTAAATTTATTGTTAATAACATGATCAAGGAATTTTTTGCATTTCTTCTTTCATAGTTATGAAAATAAGTAGGGTTATAATTGTAACAAAATTCTTGTGTGTTCTCTCTACTTGAGATCAACTATTGGGCAATTCTATCAAATGTGGATGTTATATGTGGTGAATAAATCATAGAAGTAGATTGATTTGTGGTTGTCAAGATGGTGATTCTGAGTGAGGATAAGATGATAATAAGTGACGAATATATTTTTTTATCAATAGAAAGATAATAAGTATCTAAGTGTATTTTTGATTGGACATATGTGGGATAGTTTATGAAGTTATAAGCTATGTTGTTAGATTTGTTGGAATCATTTCCATATGCTCAAGTTATATGATATGAGATGGATAAGTGGATTTAATAATATAAAAATTTGGTAAACTATTACAATATTAGTGTGGATAAGGATTGATGTAAGATACTAATCTCATCATATTATTCATACTGAGAAAATTCTCATCATTAATGAGAGAATTAAGATAAATAATTTTTTTGACAATGTTGGAAGTGAGAGATTTAGTAGTACTCAATTGATGATTAGGAATGGAATCCTTGTAAAAATAGATGAGTTTTATCTTGATTAAGGTAATCATGCTTAAGTTTGGTTTCATGAGCCTGAGTTATTGCTTCATAAGCTTGTTGTCACTCAAAAATTAAGGTTTTGTGATCAAAATTAGGACCAAGGGGATACTCAAGAGAAAATTTTCTAAGTTGGTGACAAGTCTCATGAAAATGACCCTAGCTTACATGATAAAAAAAACTTATGTGGATCATATCAATGTTTGGTAGGGAGAGCAAGGTCAATATCTCACATTGAAGACTATTATGGCCAACATGGCCCATTTTCTCTAAAATGGGAGACCCCTCTAAAAATTTCATGAACTAGAGATTCAGAGTTATTTCTTTTGTTCTCATCAGCAATGCCTACCCAAATATTCAAAATATACACTACCTTAATTTCTTCATGTAATAACAAACCCCTTTTAATTTCTCTAAAAAACTAAGTAGTGTTTGTTATCTTTTAGTATATCATGGCACTAACATTTTTGTTTGATTTTCACTTGCATTTCCTAAAGTCTAGTTCCCTTCCTAAAGTAACAAAATCATTATCATTCATGGAAAATTGAGTTCTCTATATATGATAGGCAAGATTTAATGTATTGTATTCTTTTTATCTTTCTTACTTAATCATTTTTTGAATTTCCTAGAGCCCAGTTGAAAGGGAAATTACCATGTCATTTGGAGCCAAAGCAACCAATACCCCAAACCTATTAGAGATGTAAGATCCTAAGAGATCCTGATTGAATGGGAAGTTGCCACATCATTTGGAGTGAGATAAGATAGTCCCTTAGACCTGTCAAAGATGTTAGAGCCAAAGAGAGATTGACCAAATGGGTAGATGTCACATCATTTGGAGAAAAAATAACTAGTCCCCTAGACCTGTTAGAGAAGATAGAGCTTGAGAGAGCCTAATTGAATAAGAAGTTTCCATGTCATTTGGAGTTAGAGCAGCTAGTCCCCTAGACCTATTAAATATGTCAAAGCTTAAGAGAGCCTAAATGAATGGGAAACTACCACATCATTCAGAGTTAGATCATCTAGTCCTCCAAACCTCTTAAAGATGTCAGATCTTAGGAAAGTTTGGCTGAATGGGAATCTACCACATCATTTAAAGTCAGGATGTCTAATCCCATAGACCTATCATAGATGTCAAAGCCCAATAGATCTTAAATTAATGGAAAGTTCCCATGCCATTTGGAATCAGAGTGGTTAGTCCCCCAAACTGATCAAAGATGTCATAGCCTAGGAGAGTTTAACCAAATGGGAAATCACTGTCATTTAGTGAGAGGATGAAATAGGTTCCACTTGTGACTTAAAAATATCAAAATCAAGTATAGATGGGATTTTAAGGCTAATTAAGGTGTGTTATGTGTAATTAGGTGACATGTCACCCAACCTAGGGAAATGATATAGAGTATAGAACCATGCCTAGGTGTTGAATTTTAATGGAAGGACTAATAAATAGATGACATGTGTATAAGTACACCCTTCAGTCCTATAAAAGGTGTAGAATACATAGATCCATGGCCAAACTAGAGGTGTTTCCATGCATCGACTTGTTAGCTACCATCCTCCATAAGGCTATATGCATGTAGGACACTATTAATGATTGGGTGTGTTCACCCACTTATCAGCACTAGATTGTTGATATATCTAAGAATGCCTTTAAGGGATACTACTCCATCCCAAACTTATCTTTATCATATGATGTAGTGGTGGTGTTAGCCTAGTTAGACACCTACCAGATCTATGACATCCTCCATAACTAGGTTAAAAACCCTATCTCCAAGTGGGTTAACAATGGAAAGATCAATGCTTACACAATTCACATCTTCTAAGAGGAAGTCTATGTAGGCATAATCCTACTAAAATAGTTGTTCAGAGACCTAAAATGCTATCATGTTAATGAGATATGGGTGCCCCTTCTACACATGATTCTAAATTTCTTAGACATCCTAGACATTAGAGAATTGATAAAATTCAAGTTAGTTCATTCCATTGCAGATAATCTAAATAGGGGTGATTTAAACATGATGATATACCTACTCAATGCAATCTATAGTATGCTCTCATTTAATCATTTATCCTTTCCTATGTGGATTCCTAGTGCCCCAACTATCTTTGTGGTCTTGTACAAAATATATGGCCACTAATTTTACTAATATGTCTGGGACATCTGTGACCACTTATACCTGGTGGTGTACCAAGAAATAAATAAAGCTCTGATTTCATATCTCTAAAATATATTACTAGACTATCATAGCCATTAGGGACTATTAGCTATATAAAGATGACATAGTGATCTGAATTATTGGATTCCTCTAAGACCTCTTAAACTTTTCATATTAGGTATCTTACCATTTAGTAAAATAAGAGATCACCCATCAACTAGTGAATGACATATTTATATTCTACATATAGTGTTAGTAAAGGTGTTCTCACATCTTCCAATCACCATATAGAGATACATATACAATAACTTCCCCTTGATATAAAATATGGTAGGTAGGTGAGACTCCTTCACCCTCACAAAATGTATTATTTGATAGTGGGAAACTAAAGGAGTGATTAAGGCCTATTTGGTAAAATAATCAACCTAGATCAACATCAACTATGACCATCAAACTGAAGATGATGATGATATCTACTTAAACTCTATCTATGACTAGGAGGTCCTATCCTAGATATCATCAAAGAATAAGAAGAAAGGGAAGAATGTGTAGGCAATACCCTTCACAACTCCTCCAAATTTTTCTCATACTATAAAATATGAAAATCCAATAGCTTCAGCCATCTCATGAAAAAACTTTCATGACATTTTGTCACTTTCCTCCTTAAGCTCTAGCCCTAGATCTAGATCCTCTTATACTAGTAGCTCTAAGTCTTCCTTTACCTCCTTCAATTTCTCCTCACATTCTGCCTCTTCCTCCTCTAGTTTAATCTCAAGTACTACCTCCACCTCCTCCAAAAGTGTTAATAACTAAGTCACAACAAAGCCAAGCCTAGATTACATAATGCCAAGCATCCAAGTGTATCCCATTCAATCATCAGTGTTATATCCTTGAATATTTGATGTGGTTAACAACTCAAGAGTAGGCCTAGATTGAGGCACCCACTATGTACCTATTTAGGTTCCCCTAACCACTCCTCTCTCTCCTCTTATTTCCATTCCACCCCTTAATTTTATCACATTCCAACTCCTTGTTTTATTTCCCACTAGTTTGGCATTGCCCCTATATTTCTAATTGATTCCCCTCTATATTTCACCTAAGTACCCTTATCCTTATTAATTTTGAGCATCCTCACTTGATCATTCCCTTCTGATCCTCCCATCTCACATCCTAGAATCTTCCTAATGCCACCATTGGGCATATGCTCGACAACAATCATGACTACAACCTTTGGAAGCTTACTACCTCCAATAAAGACCCTACCAATCCCCACTCTAGTTATCTAGGTGCTCTCCTCTATAGTTCTAAGTGGTCATCCATCAACCCATGTGTCTCATATCATCCTAGTTAGACCATCCACTACAACACCCAGAGTTGACTTGAGAAAGAGGTTAAAGAAGGAAAAAAAAGTGACCCATACTTTGGCTTTAGTCCAAAGGTATTCTAATCTAATCCCACCTCCTCCATAGGTCTTAATGTCTCATTTAACATTAATATAAATAGCCCAGTGATTATCTCCTTACCCCCCTCTCTGTTACCTAAGGATCCATCAACCTCACCTTTAACTATCCCATCTCATCCCTATTATTCCACAACCTATTCCTGGGGGTAATCTTACCTTAGGTGAACCTCACTCAAGAATAATGGTGAGCTCAAATTTTCCCATGGGTCTCCCATTTCATTCTCCCTCCTTTTTCCCCAATGCCCTATCATCCTCCACTCCTTTCCTCTTTCACTCCTTCCACTTCCTCTACCTCCCATACACCTTATCCTCTTCCCTCACTGCCATTTTAGACATACCTCCTACAGCCCCTATAACTTGAAGTATGGTGTCAAGGCCACACACACCATAAATAGATGTCCAGGGTGACCTAAACATATAATGGAGTTTTGATAGAGCCTTTGGGATCATGAAGAATATTTTTACTCAGAGATTCATCTAAGAGGTGAAATCTATGATATGGTAGACCCATCAAAATCTATTTTCCATCACTAAGGAGAGGAATGCTACTAGAGAGGAGAAGATGGATGAGGACCCACTGTCTATCCTCTAAACTACCCATGACATGTTTGAGAATATCCTTTAGAACATGAAAAGCCAATTCTAGACTCTCAAAACCCAAGTGAAGAATATGTTCCCAAATGTCTAATCAGGAAGGTCAAGGATGACCTCTTACTAATTTTTTCAATCTTAGAGAAAGTAGTGGGAACTCAAGATGAGATTGACATAATTATACAAGATATGCATACCTACATGGGGAGGATTACATAAACTGATGCAAAGTAATCGAAGCTTCAAGTAGTGGTCAATAAGGGGATGTTATCAAAGCTCAAATTGATGCCAACCTCAGATTTGGGGTTGTACCAAACTTATGCCAAGAACATGAGAGTGACAATGGAGGGATGGTTAGCCTTGGTGTAAACTAAAATATAACCCTTGTAAGAGGGTAAGAGGAATGTTTTGACCTACTTCAAGGAGGTTAATATCTCTGTGTTATTCCACCTAGATGGATCTTTACTCAATAAAGGGGAATTTAGAGTCCACTTGGGTCAATTAAACTAGTTTATGAGGGAAAAAGTGGCCAAGGCTAACCAAGAAGGATCTTGAGTAGTGTTGAACCTATCAACTTAATCTATTGTGATCATCAACTAAGTATCTAGAGTCTAAGCCTCAATGTAAACAACTTTCTAGATCTCCTGTAGATTGGTAGTTTGGGCTAAGGTGATCTTTAGGGAGCCTCTAATGAACTTAGCTAATAGAGATAAGGATTTTAACCTTGTAGCATCTGATTTAGAAGTTGGGAATACCTAGTTAAAGCAATTAGTATTTGGGCCCTCTTAGCTACCTCTACGTGCTAACTAGTGGTCCCTTACATTTATATTGTGTGTTTGTGGGGATTTATTTTAGTTCAATTTTGAAATAGAATTATAATTATAATGATTAGCCATCATGTCCTAGGATGGATCCTCATGATTTTTAGAGGTTACCCCTAATCCTTGCCATGATTTATGATGTGCTTAGTTATTATAATCTCTATATGAGTTCTTTCATTTCTCTTTTGGTCGTACTTATAATTTGTGTGCCTAACTACAAATTCTCATATGGTGTTTATGTGTTTTTGATAATAAATCCATAGTACCATTCTTTAGTAGGAATTCACATTGAATCCATACTCCCACTTCCCTCAAACTCTCCCCACTATATGTTCTTGGAGGTATAAATTTAGTGGAACTCAGTCTATAGTGGTATAACTATGGTAGAGTCACTTGGTTCAATGACCATTGTACTAATCTCATTTTAGACCTGGAGGTTTCCCTTCTTTACCTTACCCTTATCTCTCTATCATGTTTGTTTGGTGGATCTAAAATCTCACCTTTCCCCTTGTGTTTATAATGAATAATCCCAACACTCAAAGTATTCATACCTATCTTTAACCTATGTGAAAACTTCTAGTGGTAATAATGCATCTCTTAGAGACTATTCATGCAAACTCTATTTATGAAGTCAAATAACCACATCCATGCCCTAAGCTAATCCTAGATTAGTCCTAAATGGAGGATAAAATTCCTTAGTTGTATCCACCTTCCCCTTTTCAAGGAATGTCCAATATTATGGGTGTCATGTGGTAAGGAGTAGATTGGAGTGAACAATAAAGACCAAGGAAGTTATTTTTGAATTTATTCCATGGTAAGTAGTTTGTGAGAATATACATTATTCACATGGGAAGATATATAACTGGATTGTTGTAAAGGATTGGTCAAATTGGTTGTGGAAGGGTAGCATCATTTCAACCACTTGGGAGGATAACATTAATAGTGTGTATGGAATTTTAGGTATATGTAACACCATCATTGTTATCATTTTAATTCTTATATTTCATAAGAATTCAAGTTCTAACTAAAGGGTGGCAGGCTCAAATTATATTAAAAGAAAATCTTAACATTTGGCTTGGTCTAGGGCTTCTTCCAACTATTTTAGATAAAGATTCCTAACATGATATTGTAATTTACGATGAAGAGCATCAGTAAACAAGTAGAAGTGGTTATCTTCCAACATGTTATATTTAGCTTTATTGGATAAGGCTTTCCATCTTTTAATGAATGATTTATGCATTTTAGATTCCTTTCCATGATATGCCCTTAACCTGTCACATGTATTAAGATAGGAATGTCCAAATTAAGGATTAATTATCCCTATTTGATGTTATATCACATTTCTCTATTCATTCATTTGGTTAGTAGGTTAGCCTATGGAGTAACCATGGCGAAGGTAGACTATAAATAAGAGGTAGTGGGTAGTTGTTTATCATCATGTTATGAATTATTATCTTATACAATCTTGTGGAGGTTTCCCACTTGAAGTGTATTTTTTAATTCATAAATTCTTCTATATTTCAATCATATTGTGATCTATTGTTGTTATTCTACTTTATTATTGAAGTAATTTCATTACAAGTGGTATCAGAGCTAAGATTTGGATAATCTTATGGAAATAAACCTTAATTTTAGAGATTTGTTGATATCTTGCAATATGATACAAATTATCCTATAATTTTTTTAATAAATTTGTGGAATTAATCAAGGAAATCACAAAAAAAATATTATTTGAAGGCCAATTTTGTGAGATTTATTTTGATTTTAGTTTTTTTCATAAATTCACTTTATATTGTGCAATTCAAGGATTTTTTGAGTTATTTACATTTTTGGAAAGCTTATAAAAATATATTTTGGATATGTTATTTATATTTTATAATTTTAGGTGGACATAAGTACAAAAATTCTTGGTTAAAGTTGGGTCAAAAGTGTTAATTAAGATCAACATTTTCAAGCCTTTTTATGGTAGAATCATAAACTAGGGGTTGAGGAAAGGGTCCCAAAACTCCAAGTAAAACTCCTTATAAATAAAATATGGAATAAAAATGGGGATTTAATGGATCCTTTATACTAGTTTTCTCTGAGATAAATCACAAAGTGATCCAACTTGACTACTGTGTGCAAGGCATTCAAATTGATATGCAAAGCATAGAATCTAATATGAAAGTCATATAATCTAGTTTAGTAAATATCATAATGGTTTTGAAAAATAATTAGCCAAATCATCCATATATCACTATTACATAAACCCACTAGGGTGGATCTCTTAAATAGCCTAATATGAATCTAAGTACCTTACCACAGAGGAACCTATTACCAAAGGTAGATATGCATAAATTTGATTGAAAGGATCCACTCAATTAGATAAACCAAATGAAGAATGTTTTGATCTGCATCAAATCCTATGTGGACAGAAGGTTACCATGGCATCCTTGTATCTAGAACTTGAACAATTCATTTTTTATCAATGGTTGTGTTCTCAAAATAGAAAAATGACTCTCAGTGTCACCTAGTCAATTTATATAGAGGAGCTATAATTACACTATAGCAATAGTGTGATAAAGAATTACTTTAGCCAAACAGAAAAATTATGATAGACTGGCTCATTTAATGATTATATTCATCATTTTTATAACTTATCTTTATGTGTGGATACAATTTTTGATGAGAACATGAATGAATTATTTTTGGGTTCCCTCAAGGACCATAGTCAACATGAGGTATGCATGTTTAATCCAATTAAGGTTTTTGATTATATTTTCATGGCATGCAGGACCGAGGAAAAATTCATATCCAACAAGAAGAAACTATTCACTCACTTTAGAGATCGTAACATATCAAAATCATCATTTCCTCCACCTACAAGACTAACACCTCAAAAAATTAAAGAGAAGCATGCAAAAGGATTATGTTTTAGTTATGATCACAAGTGAAACAATGGACATAGATGTGTTGAGAAGAATTTATTCTACATTGAGGGATCTAATGAATATGATAAAGATGATGCCTCCAATTATGATGAGAAATAAATAGAGGAGGTACCTAAAGATTCCCAACCTACAATCTCTTTTCATATACTTTCAGGTATTAGAACTCCTTAAACACTTAAGGTTGTGGGTTTCCTCAAGAAATTTAAGGTGACAATGTTGATTGACTTAGGGTACACACATAACTTCATCAACCATAATTTTTCCACATGATTTAACTATTTAATTTACCAAACACCAAAATATGATTTCATATGGTGGCACAATCAATTATTTAGGGAAATTCCATAGTATTAAACTTGATATGGGTGAGTATAATATAGATTCTCTTATGTTTTCTATTCCCTTAGGTGGTGAAATGGGAGTCCAATGGATCATAACCTTAGGTAAAATTGAGATGAAATTACAATAACTATTCCAATGGGCTTTCATTTTGAAGGAAGGAAAAATTAAACTATGTGGATTAGGGGAAAATATCCACAATTGGTTAGTTCACATCATATGGCAATGATGCTATAAAAAAGGGGTAGAATGATGTATAGTATGGTTATTTTCCATAAAATTAAAACCCATAAAATAATCTACACATCCTAATCTACAAATAATTCTTTAAGAACACCCATCTATTTTTAGGGCCCTACCAAAAGGACTACCACCAAGAAGAGAACATGATCATGTCATTCAACTAATTTTAGGGATTCAACCACCAAATATCAAATGATATAGATATCCATATGCATAGAAGGGTGAAACAAAAAATATGGTCAATAGGATTTTATAATAAGAGATCATAAGGAACAACCACAATGAATATTCATCACCAGTGCTCATGGTGCATAAGAAGGATGAAACATTGAGGATGTGCCTAGATTATAGGGAAGCCAAGAAGTAAACCATCAAAAATAAGTTTAATCTAAAGAGTGAGAAAAGTTGTGAAGTCAATGAGAAGATTATGTATGAAATAAGGGGTCTAAAAATATTGGGATAAGTATATACCTTGTACCAAGGAGTGAGAAATATTATAACCACTATACATGAGGTCTAAAAAGAACATGGAAGAATGAATGAATGAAGGATAAAGGCAAAGAATTAGGGAAAGGAGTAAGAGAGATTTGAATCAAGTAATGTCTAAAAGAAGATATCTAAAGAAGGAAAATCTATATTTATAGTATATATCTTTGGAGTTACTATCTTGATCTGTAGGGTATAGTTGGGCATATTTGAATGTGACTAGGCATCTTCAAAGCATAGTTGGATAGGTCTTCAGATCATCTTCAAAGTTGTAGATGTTCAGAGTTTGATGTGTTATTTGAAAAATATTAAAAAATATTACTAAAAAAGGTTTCTAAAACTATTGATAACTTCTCAAAATGATCCCACCATAGGGATGTATCTCTGTATATAAAAAATTTCTCATTTCATCAAAGTTAGACACAAATAACAAGATAGAGAATCAATAATGTATCACAGATGAACAAAATATAATTGCACTCATTTCCTACTTAGATGATACCTTAATTATTAAATGTAATACAATATATAACCAAGAGGCAACACTTATGGATAGTTTATATGAGCTATAATGAGCTATATGGAATGCTCATTATTTTTCCCCCACACTTTACCTTTTTCAAGTCCTCTTGGAAACTAGTGAGAGAAATATTCTTCAATCTAAGAGTCCATATTTTAACCACTCATTAAGATCATATATTTGAAAGTGGTACCACAATATCTTACCACTATATATAGCCATGCCTAAAATTCTATTTCTATCTGATTGTGCCAATTTTTCTAGGAAAACATGGGAAAAATAAAAATGGGTGGCCTAAATTTTGTACCAATCCACACATTTGATCTTCCTTTTTCTAAGAGTTGAGTGATAATCTGAGAAATCACTCAAGATATTTGAAGAATATATTTTATGGTGTTGGGAATCATAACTTCCCTACATTTCAAATCAATAGGAAAAGTATCCCATCTTTCCATACTTGCATTGATGGAGTTGGAGGAATGATAGCTCAAAAAATCTCTAACAAATGCTATATTTTTTCTGAACAATTCATGATATTTATTTTTCATGTACATATGATACATGGGTTGAAAGGCAACAATAATTTTATGGGATTTTGGTAATTGAGGTATCATGCATAGACCTATAGTGTTCTATAATTCAAGGAAATTATTGTGTGTTTGTTCCCAAGCCATTTTATTTTTCATGGTAGAATGGAAAACACATAATTGTGTTTCCCCCACAAACAAGTTCACTAAAAATCCAAACTAGTAACCCAACATGTTATAAAGATAGAATTTATAAATTTGATCTTGTCTTTCTAAGGTAATTTTTAGAAAGACATCCATAAACATATGTTCATCCTAAATAACATGGGGAAATCCAAGATAAATCAACTAAATTTGACACTTGTAAAATTGTTCATGAATAAATAGAACATAAAAAGAATAAGTTTTTTTACAAGATAACAATTTTTCAATAATTTCACAAATATTTTAAATAGAAGTTTGAGCCTTCTATAGTTGTTGTTAAGACTCTACTTTGATCTTGGAATTTTATTCTTCCAATTTGTGAATCTTATGATGAGATTTATTATAAAATTAAATCATCTCATGAAGTGGTAGAGGGAAGGAAGGAATATCCCTTATAGGTCCTACAGTTTGTATAACTATTTCCCTAGTTTCTCAAAACAGAGCTTGTATAGAAGCTTACAACTCAACATTCTGAGTTATTAGCTCCTATATGTGAGTATTTTGTTGACCAAAAAATGCATTTTTACCATAAATAGAATTTTTTAAATTATTAATCTAAGCATCCTTACAAGTAATAGAATTTTGTAAACTATTAATTTGAGCATCCTTATTTACAAGGGAATTCTATAAAGTGTTAAGTTCATGAGATTGTGAAAATAGCTAATTATGTATTCTTGTCTAATTAACATTAATTACTATAATGATTACTTATTGTGCTTAACTCAACATTTTGAGTTATTAGCTCCTATATGTGAGTATTTTGTTGACCAAAAAATGCATTTTTACCATAAATAGAATTTTGTAAATTATTAATCTAAGCATCCTTACCAGTAATAGAATTTTGTAAACTATTAATTTGAGCATCCTTATTTACAAGGGAATTCTATAAAGTGTTAAGTTCATGAGATTGTGAAAATAACTAATTATGTATTCTTGTCTATTTAACATTAATTACTATAATGATTACTTATTGTGCTTAAACTTGAGTAATACAATCTTCATATCTTCTTGCCAAATTATAAATAGTTTGATTCTTACCTTGTAGTGTCAATCATATAAAATCCAACTCTATCTATTGTTGCTAAATGGTTTCCTCATGCCATGATAGATTCATAACTGTTAGAGGTATAATCACTAAGAAGGGGTTTGAATCAGTGATGATAGATAATCTAATTCTATTCCCAACTCTTAAACATTCATCATACATCAACTTGAATAAGAAACATAAACATGAAAGCACATACATCTAAAGCATTCACAAGAACATACAATATCACATGAACACATCGTATATGTGGGAAACCCTCTTAGGGATAAAACCCACTAAACCTTGAAAGATAGAATATATTCCTATAAATAAGATCCAAAATTTATACCATCACTAACTGATCAAGAAACACACATCCCTTAGTTTAGTGAGACACCAATCCCACAAGGAACTACTACACCTGTCTAGTTGAACACCCACAACAACTAGACCTTTAGAAATATTTAACTTATAAGGAGGATTCAAACCCATAAGAAACCACTTAAATTCTTGTAATAGATCACCTTGAACACTTATTTCTACTCTTCAACTAATGATGATCACCTTTGTTTTCAATCTTCTCTTTCAAACTGCCTCTAGGGATAACTCGCTTAAACTACAACTTCTAGGATCATTAGGTCTAATGACCTATGTCCTCCTACACAAACTTAATTAAAAAATCATGACTAATCCTATTCACACTCTTATGGTCCTAACTAACCTATACCTTCTCTTTCAAAGGCTTTCTCCTTCACTTGAATCTACACTTGCACAACTAGCACAATTAGTCCAAATAGACCTTGTACTTATACCACTCTCTTCCTTTAATCCATCTTGGTCAGTTAAGATGATTTATATATTTATTATACATTTTAAATATTCCCTCATACATGTTACATGTAATAACCACAAACTCCTTAGTTCATCTATTACTTCATTATCCCTAAACCACCATTAGGTCTTGGTGAGACCTAAAACAATTAGGCTTTCATACTCACATGTTACATGTGAGACTACTTGGACCACCTTCATCCTTTACCAATGATTTGAACACATAAAAAATATTTCCAAATATCTATTTACATACTTCTTTATGGTTCCATGACACTTGTAACACCATCTCAACACTTGAACCTACCAATCAAGTTTCTTTGCTCTTTAGGTCTTCATACACAGAAAACACAATCTCAAAATTTTGAAGTAACCACCCAAGTATTTCACATAGACATATTATTATATAACATGGGTGAACCATTTAGGACCTTTTTAATACCTCTATGTGATTTAGACACTTCAATACAAGCTCTAATCAGTCAATTCAAATATCTCAAAATGACCATTAGATTGGTGATACACAAACAAAATACAATCAAGCTATTTTGACTCTTTACAACTAATCAAGGGAATATCATGATAACCAATGTATTATCATAAGGATTAGAGACTTATATAACATCTTCATGCTTATTTTCTTTTTTAATTATGCTCAGAACACCTTTAACTTACCTCTACAAGATGGTCACTCAATCTACTAGTGCATTCAACAAACACAATCAAATTCTAAGCCTTTGTATTTCATGAAAATTTTTGCTTAAACTCTAGGAAAGAGAGAAAATAAACTCAATATGGGTGTGGTTGAAAAAATTACTTGTTTATGTGTGTGTTTAATCCAAATGATTATGAATATATCCTCTTTGGATTGGGAGGAAGACCTGTAGATAAGAAAGAACTAAAGTAAACTCATTTGTTAGATAGATAATTGGGTAGATTGCCTAGCGATAGCTAGATCCTAAAAGTGAGAGATTTTTTAGGGGATGTCACTCCACACATTTTAAATAATCAAGTTGATAAACTAGAAAGAAGGTACTTGTATCAATAATCAAAAGGTAATAAAATCAAATACAAGAAAGCTTGATAGAAAAGTAGACTAGAAATGATCTAATTAGTGATAAACTAATTAATACTAGTGCTAATAGGTCGATGTATGCTTCAAAAAATTAGAAATGGGCTTATAAGTAGTCAAAAATATATAAAAGTAGATTTGATTGGGTGTAGGTTGGCCAAATTAGCTTGCTAGTTTTTATATCGTACGTGATTATCAACGGTTGAGGTGACCATTAGCAGTTAGCCTGACCATCGATGGTTGACTATGAAATTTTTGGTTTGATCATCAGAAGGTGATGAAATTTCATAGATAAATTTTGAGAGTTGGTTAAGGGATAAGTTGATTATGAAATGGAAAAAAATTACATAAATATTGACAAATAAGTACTTATCTTACCAAAAATTGGTTGGGTGGGTAGTTGATATAGTTAGCTTGTTGGTAGAATATAGCTTGATTCTAGAAAAGTAATGACACATGAAAGCTTGGTTGAGAGATGATGACAAGTTGGACCTTAATAATATGGCTGATAATACTTGATAATGTTGATGATGTTGATTGACTTGCAAAAAAAAACTCTTGAGTAACTGAGCTCTTGATAATTATTGTAGATGGATTGGACCTCCTAAGCCTCTCTCTTTTATAAGCATAAGAAAGAGGTGGAAGTGAAGGCATAAATGGGTCATCTAAATATAATTTGTTCATACAAAGGCTCATAACACAAATTAGACAAGTTATATTTAGAAAAGTGTCAGTAGAGCTTGCATGCTCTTGGTGAGAAAGTGAATCCTAACTGTTGATGGTCGGCTCCCTAGGGATAAGGTTTTGAAGGTTAAGGTTACTCAATTAGGTTCAACTAAGTGTAGATTGGTTGGTTTAGGCCTGATAGGTGTAGGTTGGTCCAAAGAGGCCCAAGGGCACTTTTAGGGCTATTTTAACATTTAGAATCATAGGTGTGTGGTTTTTTGATGTCTACATTTTGTCCCTTTTTGATGTTCATCTTGTGTGAACAAGCTACAAAATAAAAATGGAGTATGAGTCATGGGTCTAGTTTCCTCAAGAGTGGGAGGAGGTGTCCCCCCTTAAACTGGGATTTAGTGAGGTAAATTTAAATTAGGTATGGGTTTGATAAGTGGTAAATGGTGAGTCACTAAGTGGTGACATGAGGTTGGGCATTTGAGATGTAAACATGCACATAGAATGAAAAAAAAGGTGTGATAGCCAATATCACACATAGATGAAGCTGCCAATGTTGGAAAAAATTAAGGCTCAATTCTAAGAAGGACAAGGGATGAGTGAACCATGTGATCACTTATAGGCATGGTGACTAAGAACACTCGTAAATGCAAATCTCTTAAGTGATATCTATGTATCTGATGGGTATCCAAAGCAAGAATTACTCTCAGGGATAACACAAATAGGTCAAGTGTCATGGGTATCTAAGGTAAGAAGTGCTCCCATTGAGACACAAATGATCACTTGAGACATTTTTCAACCTTTGTTTATAGTGATTCATTGTAACCTCTAAATTTTTATGTGAATTTGTTACCAAAAGACAATGGTAAGGGACAATAACCATATCCATCATGTTATATGCATGTCTCCCTATCCCTTAACAGTAAAGGTGATACACATATCTATAATGTTCAAAGTTGAATTCCAATTGACTAACCAATGTTGTCCAAATTTGAATGTTAGATGTGGATCTAAATATAATATACATATGATCATGGGGATCACCTTTGGTCCACATGTGATGGGTAGGCCAATGTACTGATGAGATTTAGGAATCAATAAAGAATATGTCAATTTAGCTGTATTATATCCCAACTATTGAAGAAATCAAGCGTTAAAAATTTTATCCAAATTATTAAAATTAAAAATGAGATGTTGACAATAGATCCTATCAATATTATAAATAATAGTTACATCTTTGTTATTGTTCATCTTGAAGGATGGTTTTATTGTGAACTTTTGAAAGTATTTTGTCTTTTTCCTTTTTTGGACACAATTTGTATTTATCCTTTACTTTTATATTTATATATTTGGTTTTTAAATGCCTCACATTGATTTTTATTATTCTAAATGATCCAATTATATTTAAAATAAGGTAATACCTCTTTAATAATAAGTATAATTCCTAATCTATGTCCATTAAAAGATAAGGATATCATTTGTTCAAGTAACATATAGAATATTGTATCCAGAGTATCTTGGTTTATTTTAATAAATAGAATCTATTGTGCACTTTTATTCAAGACCTACACATTAATCACATGGTGTTTATGTGTTTTTCCCTTGTAAGGTTGACTCAATGTTTTTATCTAAGAGAGATGTATGGAATAAGACGCATTTACATGCTCATTTTATATTTTTGTTTTGTCATTATCTTGATTTAGTTTTAAATGCTCTAAAGGTGGATTTAGTTTATATGTACTAGGACCTATAGGTGTGAATATTTTATGTGAAGGATGTTCAAATGGATCAAAATTTAGTTTTTGTAATTTCTCATCTGCCATATCATGGGCTAGATCATCATCACTATCATAGTAATCTAAAACATGCCCATATTGATACTAAGTATTGAACACTAAAGGAATCTCAAATGTTTGATTTCATTAAATTTTTGGTATTATTGGTTCCTTTGATAATTATTATTAACCTTTATGTGTATCTATGTGAACCTTAGTGGTTGGTTCCTTATTTTTATATAGTGGTAAATGAGACTTTATGCCTGACTCACCTATTTCATAGGTTTGTATATTTTCAAGTGGAGTACAATGTTTAGGTGGTTCCACTTCAGGTATCCCTTGTGTGTCAATATGTATCATTTATTAAAATTTGAAGGGTTAATCATTAGTAGTGATGGTGAATAACATCCCATCATGTATAAATATCACACATCAATGTAATGTAGATGGGTAAAATTCCATGGTATGTAACCATGGTATACCCAAAATCAAGTTATAGTGAAATAATTGAGACATTACTTGGAATTTAGTTGGAACCATTTTTGGCCCTAATGTCACATCTAATGTGATTTGGCCAACTACAGGGATATTAAAATTATTAAACCCTTTGATATGCTTAACTAATTTTTAAATAAGATTGGTATTAATGCCTATGGTGGTT
This sequence comes from Torreya grandis, assembly GCA_037957365.1. Lineage (NCBI taxonomy): Eukaryota > Viridiplantae > Streptophyta > Pinopsida > Cupressales > Taxaceae > Torreya > Torreya grandis. Next base: position 44,917 of record JARHVA010007752.1, on the reverse strand, counting down.
AATAAATATGTGATAAAAATGTTCAAGGTTGATCTATTATCAATGAACACCCCTTTAATTCCTTTGTTATGCATACTCACTTGTATGAATAATGGTAATTGCTGGTCAATAATATCCTTGGATGGTAATTTTTTTGGATTAAATGTGATGAGTTTTGTATTGTATTTGACATCCTACATAATATTCATGAAGTAAGTTGGTTCAATATCATTTGGAACTTTGGTATCACACAATGCTTCATATAGGTATCCATATAAATTTTAGATTACTTTATAAGTTTCATGATTGATATCTTAGCTGAGTGATGTTTAATTGGTCAATAAGGTCATAAACCTTAGATTTGATCACAAGTTTAGGTTTAGGAGGCACTTGTATATTAACATGTGGCATATTTTGATGTGTCCCTTTACCTTTTCATGTAGTGATTACATGGACCATGGAATCCACTATAATCCATGGGTAAATAATGGGTTTGGGATGGTATCTATCACTCTAATAGGAGCTAATCACATTGTTACCAATTAGTGATTACATTTCATATGGATACCAATTATATTGTATTACAAAAAGAGTTAGAAAGAAATATTGAATGTCACTTTCATTTTAAAACACTTTCATTATATTGACAAATTAATTTATTATGTTGGATGAAAATATTGATTAAGTAATCTTAATAGCAAACCAAAATTATAATTCAAAATTGGAGGCAAAAATGGCCTATATATGCATCCATATTGATCATAATTATAGGAAGGAAAATATTATTTTTAAATTTTGAATATTTTAAAATAAAAAATAATAAAATTAGTAGTAAAGTAGGAACCCTAGATTAGTTCTATGGTTTTAAGGCCAAAGGTTAAATTCACCAAATATTTAACCATAAATTTACATGTCTAATGTCATTTAGTGTTAAGAATATATATATTATTAAGCACAAGGGTGATAAATGGATCTATAGCTAGATAAGTAATTTTTAAACCTAGATAAATAATATTCTAAACTAAAATTTTGAGATATGCCAAAAATATAAAGTATAACTATTGATTGATATTGTGATAAAATTAAAATAAAACTACTTAGCTAGTTTAATGTATACATACAAATCTAATATAAAAAAAGGTTGGACCTGTAATGAATCAAGATCCTAAAATGTCATCCAAGTTTGGAAATTTTCATTTTATGGCCTCAAACACCTATTTCATATTTGGATAGTTACATCAATAGTGGTGTGTGAAATGGATAAACATGTCCTATATAGAATAATGATTAGATTTGGATATGACCAATTAGAGCCATCTAGTTTTCATTTCACCTTTATTTTGATGTCTTCATATTATGTGCATAGGATTTTAATGTTTGTCAAATTATCAAACCCTAGCTTCCTCACCCTTGGAATGACTATGGGAAACATGGGTTAGTGGGAACAAGGTTTCATGTTTTCATAAGGGCCCCTCTATCAATTGGCATTGTGTACATATATAATACTATGAATAGGGCCTCAGACTTATGTATTTCTCATCTATGTGTTATCTTATGTGTGCATAAGGATGTTATGGGTGATACACAAGTACATAGAGTGACCTAGCTTGTAACTTGGTAAATATTGCTCATGGGATGTGTTGGTGGCCTATTTGGCATAACACACCAACTGTAAGAGAAAATAAGGAAAGGAAATGATCAACTGGTGAGGATTTCCCCTTTTTAATTCCACCTATCTTGAAAGGAATCAAGATCAAAAATAACTTATCCAAGGTCTTTGGCTACCATGTCATGGCAAACAAGATACCTAAATTCACTAATGCAAGATGATATATACAAGGAGCCTATATAAGCTACTACTGATATAAAAAAAAATTAGACTAGGAAAGACTTAGCTCATTCATATTTATCAATGAATTCCGTATTGAGTATCACTTATCTTCAACATACTAGATTCAATAATGCTTTAGAAGAGATAAATGATAAACATACAATCCAGATGATACGTGTAAACCTAATTAAATTTTAGGATACTATTCAAATAAGCTACAAGATTATAAAAATATATAAAAATACAAATGGGAATGATAATTATAAAAATATAATATTCCATTGCAGATAAATATAGTACACTTGATTAGGGAAATCCCATGAAACCACTCTTCTATTTGACCAACATTCACACAATCATAAAAAAATAGGGTGTTAAAGTATGAGGAAAACCTAACCATGAATAAATATTAATATAATAACCATATGAATGTGAAAACTATGAACATTAGCCTCATATCCTTTCAAATTTAAATATATTAAATATAAGGAACAACATCTAGGATTCACCCTTTCTAGCTAAAATTATGGAAATGTCTTCAAAATAATATAGCTCACAAGAACATAAACTAACTATGAAGGAAAAAATAGTATAAAAAGGTCTGATTCTTCTATTTTATCTCTAATACTAATAAACTAACCTTTCAAATAATGAATAACTGGTCTTATATAGGTATTTCATCAAATGAGTCCCCTATCTTGGCTCAAAAATGGGTAGTTATGACAAATCAATGAGTTAAGTTCACTTAAGACCAACTCTTGCCATGATCCAAATTACAAGTACCACTCTGATTTATCTTGGGATGAATTCCAAGTAATGAAATGTCATTGAGATTCTTCCTAGGATTACCAACTCTTCATATTCTATGTAGTTAGAGACTGCATCTTGATAAGGCTAAATTTGTCTTTTATGATTCCTTATCGTATTTTTATAGACATTGAATTATTTATTCCAATACACCAAGTAAATGAATTGGGTTTTACATTATATGATACATTAGTTTCTAATAAACCAATCATAACTTGATTTACCCAATCATATTACATCCACGGCCTAATTTCTAGGATTTGATAGTTTTGATTGGCTAAGATGATCATCAAATTCAAGACAAAATTCTCTTCATGGAGTTTTAGTGTATCATTATTAGGAAGAACTCTCCACATGGTCATTTTTAACTTATTATGAAATCTAGTGTGTCTATATGTTCAAGTTCCTCTTATGTGGAAACTTTCTATTGATTTACAACTTGGCTAAGGGTCTAGATCACTTTTTATTTTTGGTTGGCTTCGATGCAATGAGATATTCCACATGGTATGATATCATTCACTAATATATATGGTCTTATATTGAAGTTTTCCACTTTGATTTCCCTAGATCCACAATATTTTGATAGGTCACTTCATCTTGGGTAATTTAAACTCTACAAGTCCTAATGTACTGTTCAATGTATGTTAACTACTTTAGAGCCTCAATATTTTGACATATGGCCACATCTCAGGGTCTCACTTGATATCTAGTCCATCAAATTTATTTGATCAACTTGGTGCCATGGTGAAGTGGTATGTCACCATGTGGTAGCATCATGTTCACTTGGAGGGTCTACTACCTGCTAATTGTGCACTAACCACCCTAGGGCCGAAGATAGTGAGATTATGCCACATGGCATCATCCTATATACTAAAAGGATTAAAGGGTGAATTATTTTTCCAAAGTGACCTAGAGAGTGAAGATTTGAGATTTTGATAGGTGGAATCTCCTCATTTAATTTGGTTTTGTAGTAAATATCAATTAAATTTTAGAATTTGAATAAAGGAATAGCCATTAGAGACTAAATTTTAAGAAAAATGACTAATGGAATAAGCATTTAAAATGTGATAAAACACATTAATTTATTAATGACTAAGTCTAAAATAAATGATATTATATGATCATTTACTCATTTTAATCTAGAACAAGGTGAAAATGGATCAAAACTAAAGGATAAATCTTCCCAAATTATAAAAACCCATAGCCAAATTAGTCTAACCATAAATAAATTAACTACATCAGGGGATAGAACAAAATAAAATACCTAATTAATCATATAAATATACGGTCTATACTTAAGCATATAAATATTTTCATCTCAAAGGAAACTCATTATATATTTGACATTTTTTATAGGTAGATGACTATCGACTTTAGGCTCATGTAATGTTGATGTTGGAGATGCCAGTGTGTCATCTAGTTGGTAGTTCATGTAATGAAACATAAGTTCACTCGTATTTTTCATAATTTATTATAGTCATAGGTTGATGACCTATATAATTTTAGAGAAGTGGGACCTTGAAACTTGTCAAGATATCACTTATTTGGGTCCTCATTAAAGGATTATAAACATATGGACCATCTCAGAGAGTTGGTAAATAATATCATTCCACATGGCATAATCCTAAGCATATAAAAACTTGAATGTTGATCATAAGTATATAGACTTCCCTAAGGACTTAGGGGAATGAGATTATGCCATGTGGTATTATCTCATACATCCAAAAGGTCTTTGGTATACCTTGGAAGTTGATAGGGCCTAGGGAAGTAGGGAAGTAAAATCATGCCACATGTCCTCATCCAAGAAACTTGAAAGCTCTTTAAAGTGACTTAGTCCTAAATACGCTTGGTTAGGTGAGTGAGTCATAAGTGGTATCTCCTCATTTACATAGGGGCTCATTGGAGAAGAAAGTGATAGTTGGCCTACAAAAGGGACAATAGTTGTTAGCATTCGAATTTAAACTTTGATGAAAATGAATAAGGTAAAACATGAATACATAGGTAAAAATAATAATATAAATGAATAAAGACATGCACTTATCCAAAATTTAATCCAAAGCCAATCTATTTTAATGAATTAAGTTTTAAAAGGAAACCATGAAAAAAAAAATTATTTTAACTCACCAAGAATAAAAGAAACCACATAGAGATAAATTTCGTAGATAAAATGGTCCCATTTATTCTAAAATCAAAGCCAATTTGGTCTTATAGTCCTCAAATTGATTGAATTTTAAAAGCTAAGAAATGCAAATATTTGATCCAATAACCTAAAAGGAGAAAACATTGAATCAATTTACTCTAGGATAACAACAAGAAAATCTACAATAGTTAGATAATATGCATAAATTTAAAGGTGAAATGGTCTAAAAATGAAAATTACAATGTAAATCAGAACATGTCATAAAATAGACCAAGACCTAGTAGATTTAGGAAAATTCAAATAGCTGTTTTAAATGGACCCTAATTTCAATCTCCTTTAGACTAACTAAATATGATGGACATTTAAGTTCAGACTTGGATAAAATACTAAAACTAATATAACTTTATGACTGCAACTTATCAAAGACCCTTTTCAATTAGATCACTAAATAAAATAATCTCAAAATTGATTGAATCAAAAGATTAGAATACTAAGAAAAAGAGGTTCCATGATTTCATGAATAAATTAGGGTGTGTTGTGCAAGTAACAATAAATGGCAACTCTATTGGAAAATACTCCTAAGTATTTTGGAATACTAAAACATTGAATATAACCTATAATCTTTGGATTAACCCAATGCATGAAACAATGAAAAAAATCATGTAAAGATAAGAAGAGAAAGATTGCATAACCCAATTTTGAAAATATCACTGATTATCACGTGCTTTTGTACTCATTTTCTTGCTAAAATTTACAAGGACTAGGCATTGTAGTTAGGATCATCAATCTAATGGATTCTACCTTGAATTAAATGCTTGGGCATTGCTCCATTGCTGGCTAGGCATCTATAGCCTTGATGGAGTTGTCTCTAGTCTCACATAAATCCTTGATCTACTACTATCTAGGCATCCATAACCCTAGTAGAGATTCATTGAGTCACCCAAACATTGAGTTTTTTATCAATAAATTTAATTTTATTTTATTTTACTTTTGTCTTTTTTGAGCCTCTCAATCCTAGTTTAGGGACCACCATGGTAAATAAAAGTATAATTATACATTTTTCACTCTTAGACCTTAGCTGCAACTTTATCATCCATGTAGATTCAAATATCATTAAAGTGTATTATGTGAAACAAGATAATATGTTCAATAGTTATATAGGCCCATCCCAAACTTACCAAAACACAAAATAATTAAGAACATGCATAAATAGATAAATCTACTAAAACTAAATTTAAAATGGAATATAATACCATAAATTAATCATAATAATTACACACTAGAATTTCATCTCAGACACTAACCTTCAGGCCTATTATTCCTCATTTTTATTAATCAATGCGAGCACCATAAGTAAAAAAAATGGGATAGGACTAATGCCAAAAATAGAAAAACAAGGCAAATAAACTAGACCAAAGCCAATAAGAAAAATAAAAAAGTGAAACAAATAGGAAAGGAAAATAAGTTATCTATGATATTATACCTAGTTTGGTTTAAGCCTAGAAATAATGCTTGAGGAATTTTCCATTGATAGGCAATGAAACATCCTCACCATTTAGACACCTTAGGAAAAAATAGGAAAGGAAAATAAGTTATCGATGAGACTACACCTAGTTTGGTTTAAGCCTAGATATAATGCTTGAGGAATTTTTCATTGATAGGAAATGGAACATCCTCACCATTTAGACACCTTAGGCAAAATGCCTTCTTGCCTAAGATTTAAGAAATTTGGAAGGATCCTAGCCAAAGGGGGTTAAATTTTCCATGTTAACCCTTATTTTCATGAGCCTTTTCCCAAATAAGTACTAAATCAGACATTTGAAAGGCCTTTATTTTATATCTCTTGTCAAACCATCATTTGATAATTTTTGATGCCTACTAAAGTACAATAGGGCTGCATCAAGTTTTTCTTCTAGCTCAATTAAATTTAAGAGATGATATTATATCTTGTTAATTATTTCAAGGTAATCCTTAATGAATAAAAAGGTCAGTATTATGAGGTTTATATGGAAGATAAGGTCTTGTAAAAGAAGGTATGTGAAACTACCTAGAGAAGACTTAATCTTAATCCTATTAGACCATAATTAAAATTTTAAACATTGTGTTAGTTCATAGGATTCTTTTCCAAGACCTTCTTTATTATGCCCAAAAAGTTTTTATTTATTAATTCAACTAACCCATTACCCATCGGATAATAATTGGATGAAAAATTAAGGATTAACTAGTTGTCATAGGCCCATTACGTAAATTTTAGTGAGGATAAAGTAGGGCCATTATCACATACAAGAATAAATTACATACCAAACCTAGTGATAATGTGGTCCTTAATAAAGTTGATCATTACTTTATTGTGCAATTATTGAATAGTTTAACTTTATTCCAACATGTATAGTAGTTTAATTCAATGAGGATAAAATTATGTCTACCTAAGGAATTTACATTGATACCACCATGAATTTGAGTCCCCACTTTGAAAATAGTCTGACCTCTATGATTGGTTGAATGTCATAGCTAGGGTGCATTATTCATTCATAAATACTTAACAAATATGATAAATTATCACATGATAATGTGAATCTTTAAAGACATCAACTAGTAATATCCTACTCTAAGTAATTGGTGATTTGTGGCACTCCATAAACCATGGTTAGTTTCATACTTCGCATGGAAAACTTTATGCACCTCTATTTCTTCCTCTTTGTTCATGCATCTCATATATATGCCTTTATGATTTTATTTTTACAATATGCCTTATTTTAATCATGAAATGGTTGATCCTTAGATGCATTGATCTTCTCTTAGAAGAGTTAAAATGACTAGGACACTCATTGTTTAATAAACATTGAATAACATACAAGTACTGGTCATCATTTATTATATGATAAACCATATACTATTACTTCAACCATTACTTTACTAAGTCCTTAACCTTTCATATTTTTTTTCAATTGGAGTTCTAGGTCAAAATATTGGAGAATATTCATCTACTTACATCTTTTCTCTTCTAAATCATTTTGCATTATCATGGCCTTGACAAATGGATCATGCACAATGAAAAACACCTTGATGTGAAGAATGTAATCTCTAAATTTCATAATTGCCTTGATCAAGGTAAAATATTGTTTTTTAATCATTAAATACCTAAGTTCAAGATTTTAGAGTTGATAACTCATGAATGAAACATTTCTTTCATATAAAACCTATTTATTTTGTGTTAGGACTACAACACTTGAGTGTTATGAAGTTAATGAATAGATGTAGAATGGCTATGCATAGTTAGGAATGATGAGCACCAATGTGTTCATAATTGAATTATTAATATCAACAAAATCCAATTGTGCTTGAGGAGTCCAATCTATCTCTATAACCTTATTGAGTATATTTTTCAATGTTTGAACTATCTATATAAATCCTAAAATGGACTTCATTACAAAGTTTATTTTACCAAAGAATGATTTCAGATCCTTTCTACTACCAGGTAATGAAATTTTTAGATTTTTTTCATCTATTCCTAGGTCTATGAAAATACCTCTTTTAGAGATGATATGACCCAAAAAATTTCCCTCTATGACCCCAAATATGCATTTATTTATATTTAGGTAGATTTCATGGTCCATGAACCTTTGAAACCCCATTCTCATATCATTCATGTGGTTTTATATGTTCTTGAAAAATATAGTCAGGTCATCCATGTATATGGTAATGTACTTGCTAATAAGATTCTTAAATGCAATATCTATGAAATGTTGGAAGGTAGCACCCACACTGATAAGACCAAACAACATATTTTTATATGTGAATGTACCCCTATCTTAATTTTTCCTCATTTTTGATGATTAATTGATTGTATCCTAAATAATCATCGACAAATGACATCATCTAATACTTGTTGACTATTTGTAATACTTCATCTAGTGAAGATAATAGGTAATTCTCTTTTTTTGAAATGTTATATAGGTTATGAAAGACCACATAAATATGTATCTCTAAATAATTATCTTGAATTGGTATTAAATTATCCACCCAAATGGAGTGCTTGATAGGAAATATGATCCTAAATGAGAGTAATTTGTGTACTTCCTTGAATATCAATGGCTCTAGCAACAAATTGATTGGCCTTTATTTTTGGAAGAATGGCTTTACGCCTAGATTTAGAGGAATGTTATGAGTAAGTATCAAGATGTGGAACACTTTAAAATAATCATAGATCCATGAAATATTATCTATAAAGTATTTTAATGCCTACACAATGCTTTATTTTTTAACCTAGGTATAAGTTATGCCTAAGAGAACATGTTTTAATTCCCTTGCATAGCCCATATTGTAATGCTGGTGTAGGATACCTTTGGTCGGGGTTATTTTCTCATTTTTAACCTAGGGATCCAAATCAAATATCCTTTCAAATGAAATAATTCCATTTTGTATGTTGTTTTTTTTCAAATTTATCACTCCTTCCACATCAATTTTAAGCTCTTCTCTATCATCATCATCAATAATATGAGTTTCAAACACATCTTTCTTGGTCATGAATTCAATGATATGTTGATCATCATTTAAGACTTAGAAGTTTATAATATTATCAGGAATGAAATGAGTGGAGAATAACTCCACTAACAATCTCCTCAATCTATAATTTATAAAAAGTTCCAAGGTACTCATGATTGTTGCCAATGCATTCACCCTATAATTATTCATTCATGGAAATGTTTACATGTTGAATAAATTAAAGTCCTCAATAAGGTAACACACTCTATTTTGTTTCCTATAAATACACTTATAATTACAATAATAGTGGTTTATGATTTGTTTGAACATAAGTTTTGAATCCCCAAGGACTTTTAGGTTATCCACTTTCTTCCTTGTGAATTTGAGTCCATGCACTAATGCTTTGTACTCAACCACATAAAACTATGATTACAATGCTACCAAATATGATCTCTCTCTTGGTTTGATGATCTATATCTAATGGACACTTTTTAATAGCTAATACCCTAAAGATGGCCTCAAAAATATGTAGTTTTCCCATATATGTTGGATTGTATGTGCATAAGGATGAAATGTGTAACAAAAAAGTACATATAATGACCTATCTTGTAAATTTTAAACTATGGCTCATGGGATGATCCTTTATTACTTAAAACCTATGTGAATATTTATCCTATGATTGATATGGAAATAAAGATGAATAGGGTAGGCTTACTCCTTGAATGCTTGATTTAATGCTCTTGGTAAGTTGCCTTGTGAGTTATCAATATTTTCTAGGTGAGGAATGGATGAGGGTTTATATTTTATATATACATATCCATTGTGTACATAAATCACATTAAATTAATTTGGTCAACCTTTAGGACATGTTTCATTTATAAATTAGATGAATTTTTGGCACTGGAAACTTAGTTAGAAAAGGGACACCTACGTCAATGTAGGTGTGTAGCTGGAACTCAAGTGTCTGAGAAGTTATAAAATAGGTTCAAGTATGAAACTAGAAGAGGATGATAATGATGAATTTTAGATCATTTTACATAGTATAGAAGGCTTGGTCATCAAAATAACAATGGTCAAACTAAGAGATAAGTAATTTAGCATAAAGAGATAGTAAACACAAGCCTTTTGGTATAAGGAAGTTATTAGAACTAAAAGGTACAACCATGATAGGTTGTTTATAATTATATAAGACCAAGGTGATATGTACTTCATATTTAGTTTCTATATTACCCCCCTTTAATCTAGTAATGAAATTACTAGTTTAAAGGAAAAGAAATGTGTACTTAGGTGTGTATAACACACCTTATCTTTAGTGAGTAAAACTTAAATGAGTTATTGGTGATTGACCTACATCCAATATCATGTTACAATATATAATCATTGAATATACTAGAATGGAAAGAATTTGAAATGCTATAAAGTAAAGAGAGCAAGGTTATGAGTGCACCTATGTATCAATGTAACCATCTTGTATTTTGGTAATTTGTTTTGAAAAGATGATTTATTATAAAGACTTAGAGTTTATATTTAGACAAATTGGATAAGGGTGAGCATGTTGTGGATTATATTAGTGGGTTGGGAGAAAACTCTAGTAATAGTGCAGAATCTAGGGCCCTCCTTCGGGGAATCAATCTATCCATTTCCATTGGAATCAAAGCCCTCTTAATAAAGGGAGACTCCAAAATTATCATTGATGTAGTTAGTAATAAAGATAGAGTGGGATGTAGGTTGGAGGACATCATTAAAGACATAAAGCATCTCCTTATTGGCTTTAAAATGTTTGAATTCAAGCGTATCTATAGAGAGGGAAATTAGGTGGTGGATGTAATGGCCAACTTGGGATTAAATCTCTTCCCCCTAAGGTGTTGGAGAAATATAAATAGTTTACCCACTAAGGTTAGAGATCTCCTCCTTTTTTATGCCCAACCTTTCTCAATAGAATGCCCTACATTAATTTTTATACATTAGAGCACATCTTATTTTATATTCCTTTTGGTATCCTTATGTTGGACATCGATGATAATAAGGGCAGGAAAGGTGAAGTCATTAAAACTAGGAAGATGATGTATGAGCTCACTTTAGGATATGATTATTTCCACCTCAATGAAAATCAATATCACACAAGGCATATTCATTTCCCAATGGTGTAATATCACATGGGAAATCCTTTTAATCTTCCCTGCATGTGCAATCATTACTTGACTTACTTGTATAATATGAAGAAAGGGGTTTGGGATTTGAGTGGTCTTAAAGGATGGTTACCTAATGATAGCCATTCCATTACTTATAGATTGTTAGACACAATCCTATTTAATCCTTAGTGGATAATTTTATTTTTGGTCTTCACTGAGTCTATTATCAATTCTGAGAAGCTTTCAGTCATGGGAGGTGACAAGGTCATAATAGATCCTTTATCCTATGACGAGACCAAAGTAGATGCCATGTTTTGGAGTATCTATTATAAAGGAGGCATTTCAATTATTTATAAATGTCTAAATTGTTATGATGAGAATCTCTCAACTCAATATGCCTTGAGTTAGGATGGGGACCATAAAGTTTAGGTTGGAGGTACTCAATTTGAAATTAGTGAAGAATCTATTACAAATTCCACATGTTTCATTGCAAGGACAAAAGATTGAAGAGGCTCACTAAAGTCTAAGACCTGGAGGGGATGAAAAGACTCTTTATAGAAGGTGAGTCCCTGATGAAATTATAGGGAGGTTTTGATAGGGAAAGTCTGATTAATCCTTTGGATAAGGTATGTTTTACTATCATGAATTATTTCCCCCTTAAGGGTTATTTTAAATGTTTTATCATTACCATTTTTCTCTTCTAAATCACTTTCACCATAAGGTGCTAGTCAACTTTCCTTTCTTCCTATTGTCATCCCTAGAGACCTCTACCAAATCTATTTAAAATGCTATTAATAAAAATAGGGTTTCCTCCACCATTCCACTCCACCAAGGTCTTATTTTCAAGCTTTATCAGTTTCATCTGGCCTTGTGCTCATCTAAACCTTTAAAGTCTCTTGTGATTGAAGATACCCTTGGTAGTGACTTAGATGACCACATCCCCATGAGATTCATATTTAATTATTTGGTTTCCCATGGTTCCCTTCCCAAGTATAAGTAAATTGTCACCCCTTCTTCATTCTCCCCACTAAGAAAGATTGATTTTCACCTCTCTTGTTGGGGTCTATTTGTCTATCCCTTGATGTTGCTAAATCTAGACCCCCCAATCCTTCTCATTATTTGGCTATGGAAGAGTTGTGTGAGCTTAAAATCTGGGTAAGAAAAAGACTAAAAAAGTGGTGGTTGAAGAGAATATGAATCTGGCTATGGACAAGGAGAACTTGGAGGCCCAAGCATAAGGGGATGTGGTTATGGATGAAGCATCTAAAATTAAACCTCATATTTTCATGGATAGAAAGCCAAATATCAAGAGGTCTACTAGACTGGTAGGGGGTAAAACCCCTTCAGTAAAATTTTTTGATTATCCTTCTACTTTGGATATGGGGGAGAAAGTGTGTATTTTAAAAGTCAAGCCCAATTCAAACTAACAGATTGACAAAGAAGGGACTAGTCATTTTGAAGAGCTAAATAACTCCATATATGACTCGATTAAGGAAGATTCTAAGGACACTTGTGAAGATGGTAATTAGATTAAAAGGGAGCTAGAGGAAGTAAAAAATGGTTTGCATTCACTCCAAATCAAAATGAAAGTGTTGACAACCATGTACCTGAAGGTTATTCATTATGATGCTTCCTCTATAATGATTTTATAGGAGGCCCTAGATGAAGATAAAGATATTGAAGTAAAAATTTATAACAAGGAGGAACTTCTTGGTTTCATTAAAGATGACTAAAAATACTTGATTATCAAGTAGTGTTTCTACCATAGTTGTCTTTTAGTTTGTTTCTAGTTTGTTGTTTGGTTGTCATCTGTTTGTTGTTTATCTATTATTAATGGCTTTGGCATGTCTTACTACCCCTTGGGATTTTTTTACATGGTATTTGTACCCTTTTTGAATACTTATTATATCAAAAAAAATCCAATAGTTTTGTTTGAATATCTCGGAGGGAGGATAGGAGAAGTAAGGGATTGGTAAGAGTTGTCTAGTTAATTCTAATTTGCTTCCATAATCTCTCCTATTGAGTGTATTACACATTTTGATTTAAATTATCATATTTAGGTAGTTTAATATAAGTGATAAAAATTACAATCACCTTGACTTATTTAATCCCCTAATCTAACTAGTCTTGACCTTGTCTTGCCTAGTCATCTTATCCACCATCTTACTAACCTGGTCTCAATCCTAGTCTAGCCTAACTCGTCCCTTTGCCTATACTTGTCCACTCATCAAGTTTTTAGTCATATTTTAGTCCTCATCCATGTTTTAAAAACAAATCTCCCTCATCTGAGTTCCAATCCTAATATTATTTGTGTCTAATCAAGTTTGAGTCATAATCACATATCCTATAAATCTAATAATCCAATCATCTCATCCTAATTGAGTTGATCATATTAGTTTTGAGCTAGTCTAATCTAATCAATCCCTAGTAAAAATCTATCTTTTGGGCTAGTCTATCCCCTCATCCCATCTTAGATCTTGTCATAGCTCATCTAGTTATATATAATCCTGATCATCAAAGCCTAGCTCATATCCTAACTTGGTCTACTTGATATTTTCCTATTCCATCAAACATCATAGTCAAACTTGAGACCAAACTAAAATAATCCTTCATCCAAATTTGTTCCACACATCCCATACTCATATCTTAGTCTTTCCATTCAATCCCCCACACCTATCAATTGAGGATGGTGAACCACATCAGATGTACTTTATCTCATCCTTATCCATAACATATAAAATAAATTTGGTCAATATCTTGATTGAGTAATGCCTCATTACCAATAGGTATGTACTTCTTTCATGAATCCTTGAGCTAATCACTCCACATCCTACAAACTTCAACCCCATCTATCCAACATACCACTAGTCTACACCTATCCACATTAGTCAACTCCTAGTCTTCACACCATCTAGTCCCATTAAAAATATATATCCACTAGTCATAACCAATCATCTACCCCTTCCTACACTAGTAAAGGGAATCTTATCATGACCACCTCATATACTACTAGTCTACTCACCCAATCATATCAAAAACCACCTGATCTAAAGTCTAATATTTCCACATCTAAAGGTGAAGATAACCCCTACACTCATCTACCTATATCCCTAGAAGCCCTCTTTCACCAATTTATTATCACTGAAATGATGGTCTATACACCCATATGACATATTAATCCTACCAATCCTAATCCCTCTTTGTATAAAGATAAAAAATACTATATATACCATCAAACCTATGGGTATATCATTAATCAATGTCATAATTTCCAAAATTATGTGTAAGAACTCATTGACTATGGTGACATTGAAATTGATGATCAATAAAATGAGTCTACATCTATGGGTGAATAAGAAGATAAATGCCAAGATTATGTTCATGATCATAGTCAAGCCCTTCCCCTTCCAATCTAAGGTTAAGACACCACATTCACATTCCATTGTCCCCCCATCTTTGACAAATCTTCCATCAAAGATGAGTCTATCCCCCATGAACCTAGTCCTCCCTTCCTTCATGAGTCATTATTTCATGGGCCTATTCTTGGTGAATCCATTATCCCTCCATCTTCTTCCTCTCACCTATCATCACCTCAAATACCCCATGTTGAGAGGTCATTTGCAAACAATCACTCTTATAATATTAGCATTATGTCATGTATATCATAATCAACATTAGAATTGATACTAGTTTTATCTACATCAAGATCACTTTCAACATTAGTATATGAATTAGATTCTTCATTATAAATAACATCCCTCACAGATATTGCATAAGATGATGATAACACTTTATATTTTGAATATACCTCTAATTTGGATGATAATAAGTAACCAAGCATATCTTTTGATCCTAATCAAGATGATAAATTCATAACAAAGTTCTTGCAAGCTTTATCTATCAAGGATTGTTAAAGTGAATATGATCCTACCTTAGATGCGTGTACTATAGCTAGTGTTACTGATCATTTTGTTGATCTTGAAGATATTTTCTCCAATGTCAAAATTGGGTGTCTTAATAACCCCTATTAGGACCATGGTATCACATCACTCTTTATTGACCTCATCATATCATCCCCCTCACCTCCATCCATCATAGACCCCTTTCTTCCTATCAATGATAATTTAATCACCACCTTGCATAGGGATGAATAAGAACACACATAATTGGATCCTCCCTTGATTAATATAACATGTGCCAAAATGTAGAGGTCTAAGACCAAATTCATAAATTCATACATGAATATCAAATCACCTTTGATCCAATAAGTCAAAATTAAGAAATGTCAAATCATCAACCTAATCTAAAAGTGTCTTCCCCTAGTGAAGCCCAATGTCAAGCACTAGGGGACCATCAAATTAAAAATAATTATCATCTATCAAGTTAAAAATAAATCTCTTTTGGTAAAGCCAAAAATTAGGCACCAAGGGGAAGTCAAAATCAAATCCAAATAGAAAATCAAAATAATGTTGAAATTAGTATCAATATGGCTAATAATCCTTCAAATACTAGGATCAAAGAAGAATTACACAGTCTAAAAGTCATGTATGTTTTAAAATATTTTGTCACATGGCACCAATCTAATGATATGTGTGACTACCAGTCCTAATCCTCCATCACACCTCCATATCATGATCCTACCATCCATTCTAGTCCATTACTCCCCCATCAAAATCAATATCTAAACCAATCTATCACCCATTTAAGCATCATGTTTTTTAGGGGTGATGAAGACACCTAGTCTATATTTTTCTAGGGGTCTCAATCAATAATAACCAAAGGTCACATAGACCTCAATACATCCAACTGTGATAGCATGATCCTTGCATGTCATTTATCTAGAAGATCATGAAAGTGATAATATTTCTTGCATCTTGCACCTATTTTTAATAAATTGAGGTGCCCAAAAAATCAAAAAATGTAAAAAATAAAATAAAATAAAAAGTTGTTAGGAAGACATCAAAAACTGATGCAGAATAATTTCATAGAATCATAATAATAATAAATATGAATAGAGATGCAAAAAGAACAGAAATAAACATGCAAAACAAAAAGACCAAATTTAATGTGGTTCACCCAGTATGGGCTACATCCACCAAAAAACACTTTCTCAAATTTCATTACAAGCCACAAGATTAAAATCCACTCTTAGATCTATCTTCTCATAATTATAATGCACAAATATTGTTTAGATCTATGCTCAATAAACCCTCATTAATTTGATCATAAATTCACACACTCTATTCTTCCTTCTAAAACCCTTGTTCTCATCATGTATTACATAATACATCAACAAAGCAATATTAAAAAATAATGGGTACCAAAACCATGGGCAAAGTCAAACCAAAATGGTTTCCCATTAAAGGGGGTTCAAAAAATATTTTGGAGGCTACCACCCCAAAACCCCAACAAGAATACATATAGAGCATACAATACATTTTAAATGTATATTATTTGAAATACATTATAATTTAGAAATAGGTTCCACAAAACAATGATCTCCCACTTGGAGACTGATTTCATTTGAGTAGGATTCTCAACCCTTCACTATCATCTGTGAAGACCAACCAAAATTGAACATAGCTTCAGTTTCTCCCTTATGACCACATTGTTCATCATGTCTATAGGATTATGAATGGTATGAATCTTTTCCAACTTCAACTTCTCTTCTTCCAAAGTTATCCTAATGAAATTATACCTTAACTATATATGCTTTGTCCTAGAATGGAAAGCAGAGTTATTTATGAGATGTATAACACTCTAACTATCACTATATAGCTTCCCTTCATCTTTCTTATAACCTAATATTCAATTAACTACTATAACCAAATCATTTCTTTGTTTTTCTCTATGGCAGCAACATACTTAGCCTTTATAGTTGACAAAGCCATAAGTTTCTGTAGTCATGAAATCTATCTCTCTATTGTGTCACCTACAATAAATATATATCCTATTGCACTCTTCTTTCTATCTAAATATCCATCCATGTATGAATCTACATAACCATGTAAAGTGGTGTCCAATCCACCATAGTTTAAAATTATCCCCATGGTCCCTCTAAAAATATCAAAAGATCCACTTCACTACCTTCCAGTGTTCTCTACCTAGATCACGCATGTACCTATTTACTACTCCCACTACATGGGTAATATTTAGCCTAGTGCACACCATAGCATACATCAAAATGAAAATATTTTATGAGTAAGGTACATGTGAAATTTTGATTCTCTCATATTTTATTGTGGGACACTACTCCTTTGATAACTTGAAATGGCCTACCAAAGGAGCCCCACCTAGTTTAGCATTTTTCATACTAAACCTTCCTAAGACATTTTAATGTACTCTTCTTGGGATAAATTTAGATTTCATTTCTTCCTATCATAGATTATTATCACACCAATAATTTGTTTTTTTTCTCATAAATCTTTCATAGTAAATGAATTACTAAGTTGTTCCTTGATTACCTTTAGTTCCTGTATGTTCTTACCTGTAACCAATATGTCATCCACATACAGACAAAGGATAATGTAATCACCATCATTAAACTTCTTGATATATAAATAATGGTCTAAATGACACTTAGAGTATCTCTACTCCATCATAAAACTATAAAATTTCTTGTACCACTATCATGGAGCTTATTTTAAGCCATACAATTTCTTCTTAAATTTTCACACCATGTTCTTTCCTATAACCTCATATCCATGTTGATGATCCATATATAAGTCCTCCTCCAAATCACCATGAAGTAATTTAGTCTTCACATCCAACTACTCTAAGTGCAAGTCTTTTGTTGCCACTATCCCAAGAATAGCCCTAATAAAAGTCATCTTTACCACTAGCAAAAAAATCTCATCAAAATCAAATCCCTTCTTTTATACAAACCCATTTACCACCAACTTGACCTTATACTTTTTATTGCCTCCATCATCCTCTTTAATTATATACACTGACTTGTTCTAAAATGCTCTCTTACCTTCTGATAGATTTACAAATTTCCAAGTCTGGGTTCTATGAGAGACTAATGTTCTTCATACATAGCTTGCTCCCACTTCTTTTTGACATCTACCTACATTTCTTCTTTAAATCAATCTGGCTCTCCATTATCAATGAGTAATAAATAATTAATATATGGATAAAAACATTCAAGTTCCCTTCTTACCCTAGAAGACCTTCTTATCATAAGATTTTGGGGCTCTTGTGGAGTGGGTACCTAAACTAGTTGCTTGGACACTTTATCATCTATAATGTCCTTCAATACTATGTAATCTTTTCTCTAATCCTCTTTATGATCTTGTAAGTTTTGTTTATACATTACTTTTTCATTAAAGACAACATCCTTAGATAAAAATATTTTCTTGTCCTTAAGACTCCAAATCTGAAAACCAAAGTCATCCTCACCATAACCAATTAAGGTGCATTTTTAAGACTTAGTCTTTAACTTGGTCTTATCATCCTTATCAATATGAATGAAGGATCACAACCAAATATTCTAATAAATGAATAATAAAACTTCTTACTAGACCAAGCTTCCTCAGGTATGCCTCCATATAAAGTAGATGAAGGACCTCTATTTATCAAATATATTGTCATGTTTACTACTTCTACCCATAATTAAAAAGGTAGTCTAGAATTCAAACTCATGCTATTAGAATGCTCCATGATAGTCCCATTCATCCTTTTTGACACTCCATTATACTATGGAGTTCTTGGAACCATCCTCTATCTATGAATTCCATTCCTTGAATAGTAATCAAAAAATTCATTACTGCAATAATTTCCACCATTATCTAACTTGAAACATTTTAACATAAGACTTGTTTCATTCTTAACTAAGGATTTCCATCTTTTAAACGTATCAAACACATCATATTTTCTCTTAACTCCATATACCCAAACTTTCCTAGTTGCATCATCAATAAAAGTGACATAATAAGATGACGCACCAATAGAAGATACTTAAGTTGACCCCTATACATCTAAATGAACTAGCTCTAACTTATTATCCTTCATTATAGTCATAACCTTGAGAAATTTTAACCTTTTCTATTTTATATACACATAGTCTTCATAGAAATATAAATTAGACCTTTTTAATCCAAGAAACCAATCCTTTAAAATTTGCATACCCTTTTGGCTCATGTGACTGAGCTTCTTGTGCCACAAAGTTGCATCTACATTTGCAATAACTAAATTACAATAATAAACACTAATTAATAAATATATTGGACCAACCTTCTTTCCTCTTGATACCATAAGAGCACCTTTGGTCACCTTCCAGGAATTGACTGTAAATGTCACCATACAACCTTCACTACATAGTTGTCCCACGAATACAAAATTCTATCTCAACTTATGCACATGCTTTACATCCTTTAGTATCCAAGTGTTCCCATTCTACATCTTGATCTAAACACTTCATTTTCCTACTATGCTACAAGGATCATCATCACCAAGGTAAACATGTCCAAAATCCCCTTGAACATAATCAATAAAATAATGCCTATATGGTGTCGGATGAAAAGAAGCCCTTGAATCTAAAACCCATGACTCAATAATATTATCAATAGAGATAATTAATGCATCTTAACAAACATTACCTATTGCCACATTCACCTCTTTGGTGTCTTCCTAATTTTTGTTCTTATTCTGAAGAGACCAATATTCCTCCTTTGCATTCCCAATCTTTCCATAATGCCAACATACCATCCTAGACCTTGATTTTGACCTTCTAGGACCATTTAAATTTCCATGCTTTTCTTTTCCTATAAACTTTTGTCTCCCTCTACTCTCCATTTCCAAAGCATCACCTAAAGTAGAAGTCTACCCAGAGCTTTTCCATCACATTTATTCACTAATAATTACTCCTATGACATCCTCAAACTTCAACTTGGAATTATTAAAGATTGAGTTATTCACAACCACTATCAGGATATTCTAACTTTCTGGTAAGGAACACAAAATAATCAAAGCCCTAACTTCATCATCAAAATCAATTTTTATAGAATTCAACATACTCATAACCATATAAAATTCATTCAGATGATCATCAACTAAACCATTTTCAAACATCTTCATATTAAATAACTTTTTCATTAAAAATATTTTATTAAAATCATAGGGTTTCTCATATAACTTCCCTAATGCATTCATGAGATCTTTCATGATCTTTTCCTATGATATATTAAATGTGATTGAAGATGCAAGGCATAACCTAATGGCCCCAAGTGCTTTCCTATCAAGTATCTCCCAAGCCTCATATATCATACTCACTGATTGCTTTCCTTTTCCTCCTAGTGGAGCATGGAGGTCCTTCTAATAGAGTTAATCCTCCATCTTTATCTTCTATAGACCAAAGTTCTATCCATTGAACTTTTCAACCTTTGATCTGTGGTCATCAACCATAGTTCCCACTTGAACTAATAACCCTTCTTTTGATTCGACACTTAAGTAAATACAACTTGAAGCTTTGATACTAGTTGTTAGGAATAAATTAGAAATTAATGCAAAATAATTTCACAAAATCACAATAATAGTATATATGAATAGAGATGCAGAAAGAATAGAAATAAACATGCAAAACAAGAAGACCAAATTTAACGTGGCTCACCCAATATGGGATACATCCACCAAGAAACACTTGATCATATTTTATTACAATACACAAGAGTATAATCCACTCTCAGATCTATCTTCTAATAATTACAATGCACAAATATTATTTGGAACTACACTTAATAAACCCTCCTAAATTTGTACCTGTATTGACAAACTCTATTCTTCCTTCTCAAACACTTTTTCCCATCATGTATTACCTAAAAAAGATTCATATATACATAACATATCAACAAATAAATATTAAAAAATAATGGGTACCAAAACCATGGTCAAAGTCAACCCAAAATGGTTTTCTATTAAAGGGGGTTCAAAAAATAATTTAGGGGTTACCACCCCTGAACCCTGATGAGAATACATATGGAGTGTAATTACATTTTAAATAAATAGTATTTAAAATACATTATAATTTATAAATATGCTCCAAAACATAACAAAAATCATTCATCCAATGGTGAAAACCAGTATTCTGGTGCTTTGGGCAAGTATCATGATGAAAACTAATCTTTGGCATCATGGTAAAATAATCTATTGTCCACATTTTACCTCAACACTTAGGGCAAAATCCATCCCTTATCAATCCCATCCATGTCATATCCTTTTTTCAATTGTTCTTACACATAATCTACCATCATATCATGCATCTTATTATGTCCATCCTTCCTTCCCATCTTGACCTTCATGAAGGAGTGGAATATGTCTTGAGAAATGTTTTAAAATCATCTTGGCATATCCTCAGATAGACACTCAGGCAACTATATATCTTTTTCCTTTATGATTTAGTCATTGGTGATCCCTAGTCACATTTTTCCTTAGTCCCCATCCACTTTTTCACATCACCCTCATGCTTTTCTCATCTCATCAATTATTCCATCCATCTTTATCCTAATTTCTAGGCATGGTATTCCCTTTGCTGGTAACCCATTTGTATATTGTATATGAATATTCCAAAAAGACCTAAAATGTTTTAAATATGTAAAAAATCCAAAAAAAATTATAAAATCTATAAAATCCAAAAACATCTAAGTTACCTTGTCATATGTCATCTTGTCCTATGTCCTAAATATCCCAATCATCTTATGTAATGTCTTAGCCATATTATAATCCTAGTCATATTACCATATTGTCTTCAACATCCTTATACTAATCCCTATCCCTAGACTAATACTTATCCACTCCTTCTCCTAATACAAGTCCCTAGTCTAATCCAAATCCTTATCCTTATACAAATCATTAGTCTATTACAAGTACATACCTTGTCCAAGTTCCTATCCTTAATCCAAAATTGCATCATCATCATCATGACAAACTTAGTCCATCTCATCACCTAATCAATCATCTTATCAACTCTCATCAGGACCATTAGATAATACATAATGAGACTACATGTAGATACTTGTCTGTTATTTCATTTATATGTATATATATATATATATATATATATATATATATATATATCTAATTTATCTTATGATTTGTTTTTTGTCTACTTTTTATCTATTGGTCCATTAAAAATTATTCTATGATGACACCACAAGCCATAATAATGCTTTTAGGTACCCTTGATGATGTAAAGTTCATTATTTACCCCTTTTTCTACATTTTGGCATAATGTCCTCTTGGTCATAGTTATATCATGGGACATATTTCCAAGTGACATATATATCATATTTATTAGACTATGATGAACCTTATTACAACAATAATGGCTTGATAATTTCTCTTGATCATCTAATCATCTTATCCCATCCTCAATTCTATCATCCCAATCAATTCATCTAGTATCCAATCATTCCTTTGAGTCCTTTTATCATCACATCTATATCCTCTATTCAATAATTTGAAATCTCTCTATTTATCAACATCTTAGCATCTAACATCTCTATATCATCTATCTAACAACTAATGTGTCTAACATCCATCATCATCATCATCCTCTAACCTAATCTGCACTACATTGACCTGAGTTATTTTTAGACTATGTAGGCAATGCTCAGTCATATGGTGTGCCTAAGGTCAGCTTGACCACTCTTTCCTCTTTCATATTCACATCCCTTCCTCATTTTTAATTCTTGCATCAATTAAATCATTAATCTATAGTACCAACCATTATTCAATCAATCTATTGATCAATCACCATCCCCACAATCATCTCCCTAATATTTTTCATTAAACATCCACACTTTTCAATTGGCTTGAAAAAACCAACACATCCATATTTTATTCCATCAGTCATCCATTATCACTGATTGGTCAATTCATCATTTAAATTTTATGATTCCTCACTCGATTGGGGCATGACCAAAACCATAAATTTATCATCATTTATCACTCCCTTACATGTTTCTTTGTTAGGGGCATCATCATTATTTATCACTTTATGGCTCATTTATTTCATGCAATATATTCCAATTCTTCCCTTTCATCTCTTGGACACTAAATCACATCCTTTCATCTTCATCACCAATATCACTTAACCTTAGCCTCAATATGCACTCATCATTAATTATATCCAATCAGTATTATCTTGATCTTCACCTCTTCCTTGCATGTATCATTTCTTGGGATATACCAAAATCATGTAACCTTCTATATCATCATCATCATCATTTTTACTCACTTTGCATGTATTTACTAGGGGCATCATCCATTTTTATCTTACTTCTTAGGTTGACTTGATTTTTTTCATCATCTATCTCAAATATATCATTCCATCCCCTTGTCTATCCTTCACATCCTACCAATTTCCTATTTTGAGTGGCCATCCATCTCATTCTTCCTTACATGTCCCCTTGAGGGGGAATCATATCCCTTAACAAAATTTAATAACATTCATCCATTAAATATTTTTTTCCTTGAAATATCATTACTCCTTCCACTTTGTCCACTCCCAATGCCCTTTCAAAGAGGGGGAAAATGACACTAAAATCTACTCATCTTAATTATTCTAATTAATCTTGCTAATTTATCCATTTTATCATAATCCTAGCTGATTTATCTAACCTACCATTTTATCATTATCCATTCACTAACCTTATTCCTACCCCACCAATCAATTAATTCTTATAATCATGTCTTACTTATCCTAATCCCACTTATCCATTATTTGGTAATTTAAAATTCCCATGACCAACCTACCCACCTACCCTAGCCTATTCCTAGGCTCTCTTACACCCCTAATCCCTAATTACCTACATAATCCCTATCCTAATCCCTCATTTATCCTAATGAATCCCTAAAGATATTCTATAATTCTTCAAATTTATAACCTCGTCTAACTTGACCCCTCCTCTCTAAAAGCCTCTATTCTATAGGCTTCCAATGAATTTTAAATTCCTTGGAAATTCATCCACCCTTGATCTTCATGGCTCAAATTTGAACATGAGCCATAAATCTTCCCTCCATGGCTTATTCATATAAGCCACTCCTTATGGGTCAAACCATTTAAGGAAGCCATACAATCTCCATGTCAAATCCATAATCATAATCATTGATCAAGTTATCAACATGTTAAAATTCTTATTCTAATTGAAATTAACAATATAAAAATCTAGTTTGAATATCTTAGAGGGAGGATAGGAGAAGCAATGTATTGGTAAGAGGTGTCTAGTTGATTCTGATTTACTTTCATAATCTTTCTTATTGAGTGTATTGTGTATTTTAGGTTTAAATTTTCATATTTAGGTAGTTTAATCTACATGTTCAAAATTAATAATCACATTTTTTCTATCAATTTCAATAATAATCACATGATTTGAACTAATGAATTCATTAGAATGAAAAAACTTCACACTAACCCTTACATGATTCAGTCATAACATACATGTTTTTGATGTCTATATCAATAAATATTTCATGCATAAGTACATGAGTTAAACTCATGTTTGGTTTAGAATGAAAACACTTTATTCTTACCCCCAAACAATTGAGTCACATCATATATCCTTTTAATTTTTCAAAGTCAATTTGAAACCTACTATTTATTAGGGGTGAAGCTATGAGAAAACTTAGTGATTAGTTTGCCTATTTCACATGTAGTGTGTTCATTATTAAGTTTTTAGTGTGGAATTATCTATGCAATAGTTAGTTGTGTTCATTTCTAAAACTATTTAATTCAAGTGGTGTTTTTTGTTTTATATATATTATATACTCTAGACTATAAACCAAAATGGTTTTTTGTAGTAAGGTGATACATGAAATATGACACCGAATATGTGCACTACATACATCAAAGGCATGTTTAAAAATAATTGAGATAAGCATTGGTTATGAATTATATGATGTGGATGGGAGGATTATAAAGTGTTCTATAAAATTTATTTTGTAATGTAACCAAACAAATTTAAATGAAGTTTAATATCATTTACTAATTACAATGATGTATCTCACAGTATTTCATGATGTTAAATAAATAAATATCCACTCGCATGACAAATTGATTGTGGAGAAAAATTGTGATCATAGAGGTTTTAGTGTAAAACTCCTAATTTAGTGTCTTTACATAGTCAAAAAAAGACATTTCAATTTTTATTTCAAGTGTGTGAAGTAATTTACCTTAGGTATGGTCACTAAAATAAAAAATTCCACTAAATTTATCATAATGAAATAGTTGAATATGAAATAAAAGACATGTCAAAATAATTTATAAAATTTTACATAGAAGGTAGTTCTTGTAAATGAAAATATAAAGACAAAAATAAAATAATGAACATTTTTTTTTCTTATTAATCTAACTATTATATTTACTATGGTTATATAATAAATTTTTTTAGTATGTCTATGTTTTATTATGACAAAAAATGGTATTACATTGATATGAAAGATGATAATTATCAACATGGTGAGAAGCCTAAAATTAAATATCATTACATCATAGTATGTAAAATTTTATTTTATAATAATTTGGGCCCGAAAAGAGGCAAGTTCATCATCATAATTATCTAAATCACATGTATTAATATTAACATGCTTAATTTTTCAAAACTAAGAATCCAATATATTATTTTCATTATCTTCTTCATCCTCGTCTATGTCATTTATAACACATTGTTGATCTACTTCATCCTCATCCTTATTTTGGGGTTTGTTTTAGTCTTCATTTCTAATAAATTTTTGATGATTTTTTGAATTTTCCTCCTCTTTGCCTTAAAAATTCATGTATTCCCACCTCTTGACTAATAATTGTATGGTCTACATGAAAAACACATTTTTATTCTATTTTTTCATCTTCAACATCTCATCAAATTGTACTATAAAATCTTGTAGATGGTCCTTCATGCTCCATAAATATTTATAATTTTAGATAGGAAATTACTTGAGATGAAAATGTATTATCCACTTCTATTTGTGAAGATCCTCTACATCTTTATAAAAATGCATGCATTATGAGAAAATAATATGTGAATTCAATATATCATGTATATCTATTTGAAAGTAAATATTTAATAACATTTTATTAATAGAGTAAAATATTAAAAGTTAAGTGTGAACAATGTTGGGGTTATGTATAGGGCTTGTTTATTTATAATAAATATCAAGTGTTTTATATGATCTCTTTACACATTTACTACCCTCAAAATCCTCATACCAGCTATGTTTGAACAACATTATTTTAAAGCTCTTATAATTCAACATAATTATCTATTGGATAAACAAAAAATAACATAATTTACCCTCAATTTAATTTTTTATTTTAAGATCACACAAATAGCCTTTTTAAACCTAATAATAACTCCATAATTGTAATCAACTATGTTATTATCCACATTTTCTACATAAAATTATTATCCATCAATCCACATCCCATCATATTTCCTAGCTTAATTATAAAGTTGAAATAAAAATTTATTATTATTATTATTATAACTATTTATTTGTAAAAAATTATAAATATATCATAAATAATAATTAAAAATGCTTCACATAATGCAATTGTTTCCGTGTCTTATTTAGATATATTATTCAGGTCACCATTCACCTTTAAATCTTGAATACACTCAAATATCCCATTAATGTTGCACTTTTGGGGTAAATGTTGATCTCATGAAGAACCAATTATAATTACCTGGTACCAATAAATTTACTTGAATAAATATATTTCATCCATTACATGTTTTTTGACTTTTAATGCTTCAAGCCACTTGGTCATTGATTCTCAATTATGGAGATAAAAGCATTTGATTGTTATTTGATCATCAACCACTACAAAAGAAAAATTATATATGAATTAGAAATTATAAAATTAAATATAGGATATTTATACATCTACTAAATAATAATTTAAATGATAAATTTATGTACACATTAATTCTCTTACACGATTTCCTAACAGTAGTTCTTCCAACTTCTCAGATCCATGATCCTCTTCTCATATTTTTGGCACACTAGTGAATATATTTTCCTTGAATAGTGATTTCCATTTTAATGGATTATGTAATGTAAACCTTAGGTTGTTAAAGTGTCTAATTACATTAAATTAGGTAAGATATAAGCAATAAATGCATCCACTAATTTGTGTAATAATTAACCTAATTTGATATTTATAAAAATAATAATAAATGACACAAGTACTTAGCTAGAAACTAACCTAGATGAATGATCTAGAGGCTAAAAACTAGCACAAAATCTAATTTTTGTGTCATAAATAGGGTCTAAGTGTTAGAAATCCTCCTAGATAGTAATGTGGTATCTTGAATATTAGTGCACTACACTAGTGTCTTACTTTCAATGCTAATATTCTTTGTGTAGAAATTATGTGGTCTTATAGGTGTACCTTCGAATGAGTTGAATATACCTATACATGTGTGGATGATCCATGATTCTCTATCTATGAATTATTTTTAATTAAATTGGGAGTAAACCCTAGACCCCCATGTTTTTAGGGTATTTAAGTGGCACAATTAGCAAAAGTGGGATGTTAGTTAGGTAGGCTAAACATCCTCAACACCCCATTATGTTGAGAGTTTCCTACATACCAATACTCTAAGGAGGGATCAAGACCAATGTAGTTATCTTTCCTAAGTGTTTGGTGCATGTGTAAGTGAATTCTAGTATGATTGTCAACTTGAGTGCTTTGAATGAGGCTTGAGACTAGAAATCTATGTATACTAGGCTTGGGATGGATGTAGATGATTGTATGCAGAAGTAGGGTAGAATAGGGATCAATAACCTTGATTATTCACATCATTTTCTAAGACTTTTTGTTTATTTTGCATCTAATTTACATTTAGAGGATAAAGGGATAAAATTCATGTATTTCTACTAATTTGGTGTTTTTGCATAGTGTAAGCTAAGTCTAGTCCAATCTTAGGTGTCTTAGGAATAGAAAAGATATCCATTGGGGTTGAAATTTGGCAAAGGACACTAGAGTTATACCTTGTTCATTATCATAGGGTGTTAGTGTCCAAAGAACATGCTAGTGTCTAGGTGGCATAATTTGAGGTAATAAGGGCTTAGATCCCTAAGGGAAGGTCTAGGATTAAATTTAGGATGTATATGAATGTGTAATACTCTCATGAAAGATGGATAAGTGTTGAAACATTCACTAATATAATTATAGGGACAACCTAGGGATGGTTTGTCTCAAGTGACATTTTATATGACTACATTCCCCCCCATTCTAGAAATTAAACAAAGTGAAATGACTAGGATAAAGGAAAAATAAGTGTACATGGACTTACCTATGAGGCAAAGCCCATGAATATGGGTTTGAGTGTGTGAATCATTCTCCACTGCATATCCTATAAATGAAACATATATGAATTAGTACTTAAGGAATATCAAAAGCAAAGAAAATTTTGAGTAAAGAAATAAGAGAGAGGAAAAAAATGAATACACCTCATTGGGTACATGAACTAATACAAAAACATGGTGACATCTTGTGTGTGTACATATAGATAGTGATCAAATCAGTGAATAGAATGGACTGAGCTAATGGCTTGATCAATCCTCATGTTTGGGTGGCTCAATAACTCAATCCATTTTTGACTCCATAATTTCCCACCCCTACTCAGTGGATCATACATTGTGAATAACTTAGATTGGACTAATGGCTTGTCTAACCTTGTTATGTAAGTGGGTCAATAACTATGTAGGATGGCCCTGGGGCCATGTAAAAATTTTGAAGTGAAAAATGCCTGAGGGGCCTCCTAGGAACTCAAGAATGTAGCTCAAGGACTACACATAAATACCAACCACTACAGACATAATTAGGCATCACTATGGTGTGTAACCTAGTGTAAATGGTGTATGAAGTATATAACATAGAGAATGACATGGATTTTATCATACCATTTGAGATGATCTGGTGTAAAACTGATCATGTAGAAATAATGTGCCATGTACATGCCCCTAATTTTGATATTTGTGCATATGGATTTTGGATTGAGTTATAGTAATCTATGTTTGATTATCTGAAACTGAAATGAGAGTGATCATGCCATGTATGTGCCCCCAATCTAAGAAAAAATTTTATGATTATATGTAAAACTAAGCATAAACTAATCAAATATCATAACCTGTGACTAAAACTATGCAAATCTGGGTTGTAACTATTGTGTTCTTTTATTGAATATGGATTTTCCTATTTCTAGGCTACTAGATAGTAGCATGATTTATTAGACAATAGTGCATGTGCTAGTGTCCTAATTTAAATTGTATTATCATCTATGTTATTATTGTACCAAACTAACTCTGATCTTTGTCTAATTATTTTCCACTATATTTTCCTAATTTTGATCTCTATAATTCTAAGTATGCATGCTAAAAATTGTACCCTGAGTGCACTCGAATGACCTAATATCTGTGACAAACCCCTATGAATGGACCCTCTATTTTATGGAGTTGTTTTTCTTGTGAAAACATTTCCCTCAAAATAAAATATCTACATGATGTGTGTTATACTAATATTATATGATATATATGTAATAAACCAATATAGTGTATACATGACATCATAATGTAAGATAATCTAAGCATAAGTTGGTAATGTATGATGTATGTTAGATCTAGCATTCACAAGGTTTTCAATATAAATATAATAATGTAATCATGTGTATGAGATGCACAATCTGATTAATAATCTATGTAACTACCTAGGGGATGGTGCATGATGTCCATCAAGGCACCCAAAGAGGAAGGGGAGATGCATGAGTTCCCTCATGGAATTTAGAACTGATTTAATGTAATAAGCAAGATATAAATATCATGGCCATGATGCATACATATAAACACATGAGGCATGAAAAGTAGGCCAAGGGTCTATAATAAAAGGGACATGGGCACATGTCACTAAATCTAAGGAAGTAAGACATACAAATACATGTTTAAATGTACACATACGTAAACAATAAGCAAGGTTAGATTAGATCCACATAGAAGAACATGCTTAAATGTTTTCATACATAATAAATAAATCACACACAATGACATGGGCACATGTCCAAAGCATACACATAATGAAAATAAGTGGCATAGAGCCATAAAATAATGGCATATTCAAATTCACTCGAATAGATGAAGAATTACAGAGACACAATCAATTCTAAACAAGGAAAGCTATAAATGGAAGTACACATGAACATGTGGTAAAAATATGTATAAGAGAAAAAAATGTGCATAAACTGAGTCTATAATATTAGTATTCATCAAAAACTTTGAGTAGTATGGGATGATAAATATCAAGATAGAAATAATGTTAAATCTTTGATATAGAGTATAGAAAGATGTAACCTAGAAAATTAGAATCTATGTAGTATGATGCCCCCAATGGACAAACACATCAATGATGAATCATTGTAGCTATGTATATGCCCCTAATGGGTATATAGTAGTAAATATATATTTGTGTATTAGACTTGAGTCCTATAAGAATATGTGAACACTTGAAAAGAATAAGTGAAACATGTATGTATGATAAAACTAACTATACTAAGATAACTAGCATATTTAGTACCTATAAAGTATAAAGAATGTAAACATAGATATTCAAACAATCTAAATTTTGTGTTTTTTAGTAATATTTTAATTTTTTTTTTTGTTTTTAACATATTATATTATTTTTATGTTTTCTAAGTATAATCTATGTACAAGTAATCATGAAAATGAAACTATATACAAGGATCAATGTAATAGAAGTTGTATGCTAGTAATGTGTAAGTGTATATGAATATGTAAATATGCAAAGTAGTGCCTTTAGATACCTAAGAGAACATCCAAAGGATGTGGATAGTAAAATGGAGGATTTGATGGAAGATCATCTAATGTCAGATACTAAATCTACCCAAACTCAAATAAATCATCATCACTATGGTCATTATACCACACAACTGGTAAAAGTATAGCCTTATCCTTGTTTGTAGTATAGAATCTATGAATTTTAATGGCATGTAATTCTACTATGTAATAATCTTCAATCTTAGTCCCAAGATAAACCACATTAGACCATGGGGTATTAGTTTAAAATATGTGGTTTTTATATGTGCTATTATGTAGAATGTAAATTGTGTGTTCCTCATGACTAAATGTCAAATATTTGTCTATCTAATAAACTATGGCATTCATTTCCTATAAACATGTACTACCAAGTGTAACCTATATGTGAGTGCCTATTCTCATACAAAAATAATTTTGTTTACCAATTTAGGGCCACATGAAACTAGTAGTGTGATATGTCCCAAGGAGTCCTAATAATGTGTAACATGATGTAGCTCAATCTCATGAAGTCCTATGTGTTATAAAAAAATCCAAATTATAAGTATTAGGATCATAATCCTCATAGAAAAAATTTTTAAGGATATATTTATCCTTGATTTAAAAATGAATAGTGAATGGATCATTCTTCAAATGTTTATGTCAGCTAAGAGTCTATCATGGTGCTTGTATTGGTGGAGGTAGGGGTTGTGTAATTTGAATAGTGCCCTAAGCCTTAAACTTACTTTTTTTTTGTTGTAGTGTTGAGAATGTATCTGTATCATGTTTGATAATCCTATGAAAATGATAAAATGGTCTATCATCTTACTACAATAATATGCTAACAGATCTATGATGAATTATGGGTAATGCCATCAATCCTTTATCAAATAACATATACAACATCTATTGTGGTATATCCTATGTATTTCCTACATGTATCCAAATAACTAGTTCAACATCCATAGATGTGACCAAATATACCAAATGTATAGAATAATCTACCCCTAATTTCAAGTGAATGTCTTGACCTATATCTATGGAACTATGAATTGGTGGTGATGCCTATGTATCTAAAGGCATAAGTGCCTTACAATCATCTATATACTCTTTAGGGCCCACTGGTGTGAAGCTAAATACACATAAATAATCATAAATTTCTATGGGTGTTGGATCATCCTTTATGGTGGCTTGGGAATTTATATCTTAGTTTATAATGTACACTTATTATAAATTAACAAGTATTGGTAACTATGTTGTGAGAATACCATCATCTACCATGGGTTGGGATAACTATGTTGTAGGAGGATATGGAATGGGTATAATGATATTGATTATATATTTCTAACCTCATATGTATGCATATGTTCTATCAAAATATTATGAGGTGGGGACTCTATGAAAACATGAGGTATCCCATCTAAAGATATACTCGAGGTGGTAAGCTCTATGACTCTACAATATTTAAAACTAGATGCATTTATGTAAGATATATGGTATGGCCTCTATGGTATGTATCCATCATGTAAAAACTTGATGCATTTATGTAAGATATATGGTATGGCCTCTATGGTATGTATCCAAGGTCTCCCAAGAAATAAGTTATAATGTAAATGATAAGTCATCACATGAAATTATGTCGATAGGTGTTTTGGCCCAACTATAATATCCAATGTAATAGTACCCAATGTCTATCAAGGAATGTCATCAAAACCTCTAAATTTATTATGTCTTTTGAATGGATTATATGCCAACTACATAGTCTATAAGAATGTGAAGTTACATATGTTAAATCTTGAACCACTATCAATTAGAACTCATTTAATAGTGGTGGTTTTGATTTGTGTCTAAATGAAGAGTGGAATATTATGATCAATAACTAATTATGAGTGAAAATTCTCATTGGAAAAAGATATAAAATCCTCTATGTCCTTGATAGTGTTCATTACATATTCAAAATAAGTTGTGTTTGTATCATAAGGAAAAGATGTATGATTGAGTGTTTGAAAAAGAATATATTTGAAAATAGTTTTCTTCTAACATAATTCCAAATGGAAATATTAGCTAGTCTATTTCACAATTGATCCATAATATCATATGCTTTGTGTTGATCTATAGGTCCCATTATATTATGTTGAGGATGAGGAAATAGTGTTGGTTTACACTACTCTTGTATAGGCAGAGGAGGCATCTGATTTTGTCTATTGATAGCTCAAACCATAGGGTCTACTATTTCTCAAGGGAAAGTAGTAGAGGTGGGATGTGAGTGAAGATAGTCAATGGGTCTAGATGGAAAAGAAACAAAAAAAATCATAGGATCTCTCTACAATTTAGTATAACTAAAGTTAAATCAAAATTGGCCATGCAACAATGTTATCCATATAAGGGGGCTTAAGGTGAGGTGGACTAGTGTGTGAAATAAGCTAAGTTATAACATGATCCATCAGAGGATTGACATATATGTGGATAATTCTAAAAATATTAGGTAATGGTCATGTAAGATAAACCACAAGACTTTGTACCAAAAAGTAAAAAATGGCATCCATCATGATAATCATGATGAAAGTCTACAAACAAAAAACTAAGTAAATGCCAGAAATAAGAAGGGGGTCCCTAGTAATACACTAGGATTATAATTAATATGTTTTAAGTAAGTTGATTTCACCAAATGATTTAAATTTTAAGGCATTATGGAATGTAAACACTAGGTTGTTAAAGGGTATGAGTACAATAAATCATGGAAGAGATATGCAATAAATACAACCACTAATTAATGCAAGAATTGACCTAATATAAAATTTATAAAAATAGTAATAAATGACATAAGTACTTTGTTGGAAACTAATTGAAATAGGTGATATAAAGGCAAAAAAATAGCAAAAATTTTAATATGAGTGTAATGAATAGGGTCTAGGTGTCAAAAATACTCATAGATAGTAGTGTATTACCTTGGATAGTAGTACACCATTGTAGTGTTCTACTTTTAGTACAAATATCATTTGTGCATAAACTATGTAATCTTCTAGGTGCACTTCCAACTAAGTCTGATATTCCTATACCTATGTGGATGATCTATGATTCATTGTCTATGCACTATTTATGACTTATTTAGGAGAAAACTCTAGACCTACATGTTGTTAGGGTATATGAGTGACACAAGTAGAAAAAGTGTGATTTATCTAGCTAGGATAAATATTCTCAACACCCTACCATGTTGAGAATTTAATATATACTAATACTTCGAGGAGGGATGATCTGTGCCACATGGCCTAAGACCAAGTGTACAGGGGATAACTGAGAATGGTTATGTAGATTGAATAAGTAAATAAAATTCAAACAAAAATAACCAAACACATTTAATGGAGTGTAAGTCTTATTTTTAGGAAATACAACTTCTATTCATTAATGGCGAATAGGGAAAACTAGTACAATGTGCGACAGTGCATGTATTGTAGATTAGATATATGTAGCACGCTATCTATGTTATGACAATGTAAAAAGCATCGACCTCCTTGCTAGATGCATATATTACTTATTTATTTAGGTAGAATACAATATCAATTATAACTACTATCAATTACCAAGAATATGATTATGATAGTTCATCATCCAGATTGGATGATGGTTAAGGAACCTCTTAGAGCACATGGATAGGGTGAGTCAACATGTAGATATGTTGTGGAATCCAATAATTTGAAGAGTATTAATATTGTAGGGTGAAAAAGAGCAATGTATATATATATATATATA
Organism: Torreya grandis; assembly: GCA_037957365.1. Lineage (NCBI taxonomy): Eukaryota > Viridiplantae > Streptophyta > Pinopsida > Cupressales > Taxaceae > Torreya > Torreya grandis. Next base: position 9,990 of record JARHVA010007752.1, on the reverse strand, counting down.
TATATATATCTATGAGTTGTAAAGGGAATGAGAATCAACAAATAGGTGCATAAGTCAACGTAGATCTACAAGGCATGTAAGGGAATGAAATTTGGCTAGCAGGCATAAAACTTGGCATGGTGTTTTGAGATATGGAAAGGTGAGGTATGTAATTATTATATAAGGTAAATTTTCATGAAATTATATGAGCTATCATGGGACTTGTGTAAAAGGTTAACATCCAACTTCATGAAAATGTGCATACAAAATTAGGTGAGATGTTCATTCACTACACAGAAAAGGAAATGAGGAGTAAACTCAATAGAATGGAATATGTGCATGGATCATTTTCCATTTATTATAGAGTAATTGTCTCTATTGCATTGGTGTGCAGTTACAAAAACTACACCTAAATTTTCTACAAAGTATACTACTTATCTTGATCAGTGAATTATCTAACCTTGACCACTCTACAAAATTGATGTGTGTCATGGTACGTGCATGTGTCTTTCACTTCAATGATTTGGGCCTTCTCTATGGCATTAAAAAGTGTAAGACCTAAATCATAAGGATTTTGTGTCATTATTGGCTCAATAAGTGGTAGAGTGTAAGGCTTGAAAATCTCCACATTGAATACTAGGCACATGACTCAAGTACTGAGGAATATTAAGAATGAAAGTGTTCTAACTAGTTGTGTGTAGAATGGTGTAAGGAATATAACATAGAGGCTTGATCTTTTGATGTGGACCTTTGAATCAATCTTTTTAAATTTCCAACCAGACTCTATCACCAATACATAATGCATGAGGTTTTCAATGTGCATCATGGTGCTCCTTGTATTTTACTTGGGTACAAGAGAGAATATGCTTAACCTACTAGTAAATAGACTAAATGTGACACAAAAAATTATCAAATTTGTCTTCTTCCCATTTTTGTGTGAATGACTCAGTGCCTACATGTGCATGGTAAAATATGTTGAAAGGTGCCAAAGTTTGATACCCAAGACATGTTTGGAATGGAGTGTGGCCAGTAGAGCTATGAAGAGCCCTATTATAAGTGTGTTGAATGTATATAGGATATTTTCATCCCAAGTGCAAGAATATGCATAGTTTTAAATTCATAAAACATGAAAAAGTGTGTGATTGACCACTTTGGTTTGCCCATCTAAGGATGAAAATCTATCAATCAATCCAATTACATACCCATACAATCCCACATTGATTTCAAAAAATGACTCACAAAGAATGGATCATGATCAGAGATGATAGAGGTTGGTATCCCAAAATAAACCCAAACATGGTTAAACAAATCTTGTGTAATACCAACTATATTAATTTATTTTATACAAGTGACCATGATATCCATCTTAGAAAATTGATCTACTATAAAAAAAACATAGCATCATGTTGTCATCTCATCATAGGAAATCCAATCATGAAATCCATGCTAATGGATTCCCATAGTCTAGATAGAATTGATAGAGGTGTGTAGAGTCCTAGTTTCCTATTTATGAGATTGGTGATACAACAAAGAATGAAAGACTTGACATGGTAGTCAACATCAGTGTGCATGTGTAGCCAAAAGAAATATGACTAAAATGTGGCTAGGGTTTTTATCATGCTAAAGTAACCTAAGGTACTATCATAGTGTGCCTCTTAGATGAGTCATTGGTAAGGTGCTTCAGGGGAACATAGAGAAGTTTGAGATTATAAATAATCTATTCATATAATTAGAACTTTGGTACTTAATTATCTTTCATGAGGCTAGTGTAAGTCATTGTGAAGTTGTGGTCACACGTATCCATCACTATGATGATAATGCAAACCGATGGTTGACTAAGGCAATATTTGGCCTTGTTGTCCTTCCCTTATGTGTTCTTGATCATGAGATGGAATTTATATAAGTCATCCATTTCATATGGCACACATTTTCCATCTTATTTTTCATTTATAAGAATGAAAGTGGTTGATGGTCCAAATTAACAAATGTATCTTTCTCAAGAATGTAGTGGTTTCATTAATTTATGGCTTACATAATAGCATTTAGTTCCTTCTCATAGGTGGATTACTTATGCACCACATCACTAAACATATTTTAATGATATGTGATTGGATGTCCATGTTGTATTAGAACTACACCAATTATGTAGTTACATGCATTAGTATGGATTTAAAAGGAGTGTGCAATGTTAGGAATTGTGAAAATAAGCATTATGTAGAGGTATTGATTGAGTGCCTTTAAATAATGTTGTTTCATAGGAGTGCATTTAAACTTGGCTTTGGCATGGGTGAGCTAATTGAGATCTTAAGAGATGTATGAGAAACCAAGGATAAACCTATAGTAGAAGTTATCAAGTCTAAGAAAACTCCTCATTTTAGTGAGATTGTGCGTAGTAGGCTAATCTTAGATGATTTGATGCTAGTGTGATCAATGATGTAGTTCAGGTAATAGATCTACATGGTGTCAAAGGTACACTTTGCTAATTTAGCTTATAACTTGTGTTGGCATAAATAGTATAAGTTGTATGATATGTGCTCCATATGTTCCTCCCAAGTCTTGTTTAATATAAGGATGTCATCCAAGTAGACAATGATGAAGGAATTTAGGAAAGGTGTGAGTAGATCATCCATCAAACACATGAAGGTGATTGGAGCATTGGTGAGGCCAAAAGGCATGACCAACCATTCATAAAATCCCTCTCATGTCTTGAATTTTATCTTCCAAATGTCTTCACGATGGAATGGAACCTAATGATAATATGACTTCAAGTCTATCTTGGTGAAGTATTATGTGACTTGGAGATGTTCCAAGAGGATGTCAATGGATGGCAATGGATACCAATTCTTCGCCATGATTTTTTTGAATCCATGATAGTTAATTTAAAGTCACTAAGACCCATCCTCCTTAGGTGAAAATACTATCAAACTCTTGTGAGGTGAAGATCTAGGCCTGATATTACACTGATCAAGGATCTATTGTTCTAGTGCCAAACTTCATCATTCTCCCAAATTGATTGGAGATATAGGGGCTATTGAGAAAAGGGGATCTAAGAACCAAATTAATGTGGTGTTTTACTATGTAGTGCATTATAAGGCCTTCAGGTTCTATGAAGACTTAACTTTATTTTACTAATAAATTGTCAAGTTGTTTTTGTTGTGATGGTGTGTGAGTGTTATGCACTACAAGGGTGCACTTTGTCATTTTTTGTTGTATAGGTGTGTTAGGGTAGACCATAAGTAACACAAAATTTTGTGCATATAATACAAGCTTGTAATATGAGCTTGAAACACTTCTTGGTATAGACCAAGGTGACTTTGGTTATGGGTGATGACTCAGGTTGTATAAATGAACTTGCATATGAATAGTCCAATGCTATGTCTTGGCTTGATATGTAGCTTCATGATCATACAAATATGATCTTCTTAGTGGTACTTAATGAAAATATAGTAGACAAAAATGTAGATATTAAAAATGTGGCATAAAAAACATATCAAGGATAAAATGTAGCAAGGACAAAACATCACAGGACTAAAACATAGCAAAGGACACTCTCACATAGAATATGACACAACTCTCAACTAAAGGTCAAAACTCATGAAATCACATTTTTCACTATTATTTTGATTCTAAGTTTGGTGCGTTACTTTTCCACCATGAAATGTTAACTACTATCACCAAAATGAACTAGATAACAAATAAACAATGTGTTAATCACTAAAATGTCCCAATTATGTTCCTCACTATATTTTTGTGACATTACCAATACCACTACATTTTTTCCTTGCTATGTTTTATCCTCATGATTTTTTATCATACTAAATTTTTACCACTGTGTTTTTGGCCACTTCATTATCACATAGAGCCCTTCCCAATAGGATGTCACAAACCTCCAAAGGTGCAATATCACAAGTGATGTTGTCGTCCATAGGCTTGTCTTTGTACTAAAAAGTGCATTGTCATTAAAGCTATATATCCTTCCCCTATTGCATCCATCCAAGAGATTATGGATTGGAGTGTGTAGTAGTGGTAAAACTAAGGCACTAAGCTATGGATTGTGTAATGATGTTATTCTGGCTACCAATATTGATGATGATGTGAATAGGTTGACCCTTCACCTAGAACTTGATGTGGAAGAGGCATTCATACTTATCGAAGATGTTGATTGTAGTGGTATTGGTGCTTAAATAAGAGACATATGGATTGATATCATCCATCGATGTGGCTTATGATGTAGATTGGGCAAGCAAGGATTGATACAAGTGGCATTTAAAATTATCATGGGTGGATGAATGATGGTAATAGCACTACTTATCATCAAACTTCTTCTTCTTGCCTTTATCTAAAGTAGAAGATATTAGGGATTTTGATTATTGAGTAGTCTTCTAGTGTTTCTCTTCTTTGAGAGAAGTGTTTTTTTATTACTTATGTTCATAAGGTTATGATGTGGAGTTATGTGCATGTAAGGCCTTACATGTTATGTTGGATGAAGAGGTAGCACACTACTTCATCCTTTCCCTAGCTTCAATTTTGGCATCATTATGATATGCTTGCCATAATGTGTTAGAAGTCAAGAAATCCAATTTTTCATAGATGTAAGGTGAGATTCTATTGGTTTACTTTATCACATTATGTGACTCATTCAGGTTCTTACATAGGCATGCAAAGTAGTCATGGAATATGTTGGTGTAGTCTTCCATAAATTGATCTTTATGTAGGTGAAATTGTTAGAACTTGATGTATTCATCCACAAGGTGGAATAGAGGGTAGTATTCCTCCTTTAGCATGTCAATAAAAGTCTTCTAAGATTTGATTAGAATGTAATCTTGTGTGCTCTACACATTGAAAACCTCACACGAGTGAACCATCAGATTGGACACCTTCAACAATGCAAAGGTGATCTTCTCAACCTCAAGGAAGTAATTTACTAATAAGTATGCCTCAAATTTTGAATCTAAGCATCCAATGATTTGGTGTTGATTTTTCCTTCAAATAGATGGATGTCAATATTGTCTTATTATTTGAATGGGGTCTGTTACTAAAACTATTTTTGACTAAACTATGGAGGTGGTTCAAAAGACATCAGGTTGAACTGTACTAATGAGTGATAGAATTGGCCAAAAAATGTGGTGTTTTGTGCCTCTATAGCATCAATAATGAACTTATAAACTTTTTTTGCTACCTCAAGTTGTTTTTGGGTGTCATCCATCTTAATTTTTCTACAAAATTCTTTTGGGTATTATAAAATAGAACTGACTGACAAACCTTCCTTCTTGAGTTGTGCTCATGTGTTTATAGGTATAAAAATAGGATAGAGGTTTCTTTTCTGATACCAATTATTTTTTCCATGGTCCCAAGACTAAGTACACCAGGGACAACCAATTTTTTTTATGTAAAGCAAATAAGTAAAGCTAATTTAGATAGAAGTAACTAAACACATTCAATGAAGCAGAAGTCTTATTTGGAAGAAATATAACATCTATTCATTAATGGTGAATAGGGAAAACTCGTACAATGTGATATAATGTATATATTATAGATTAGATATGTGGAGCATGATATATGTGTTATGACTATGTAAAAATAATCAACCTCCTTACTAGATACATATATTACATATTTATATAGGTATAATACAAGAGTAGTTAAAACTATCAGTTACTAAGAAGATGGTTACCTTTGTTCATCTTCTAGGCTACATGATAGTTAAAAAACCTCTTGAAACATGTGGATAGGGTGATTTGACACGTATATGTACTATAAAATCTAATAAGTTGAAGATTCTTGAGACTATAGGGTGTGTAAGAGCAAGCTACATAGATTTATGAACTGTGAAGGGTGTGAGTGTCAACAAGCAGAAGTAGAAGTCAGTGTGGAGTCAAAAGGTGTGAGAGTACATGGAAGTTAGTGATTAATAGTAGTAATTAACACAATGTTTTGATTTATGGAAAGGTGAGGTGCACAACTATGATCTGAGTAAAGTTTACATGAAAGTATGTGAATTGGTAAGGGACTTATGTAAAATACTGTCAACTAACTTCATGTAAAATTAGGTGAGACATGTGCATGCTAAATAGAAGAGGAAATGAGGAGTGAACTTGAAAATGGAAAATTTGCACATGGATCAATGGATTAAGCCCAATGTATTTCTCTTTCCTAAGTGATTGGTGCAATTTTAAGTCAAAGCTACTATGAGTGTCAACTTGAGTTCCTTGAATGAGGTTTAAGAATAGAAATCTGTATATTTTGGGCTTGGGATGGTTGTAGATGATTGTATGTAAAAGTAAGGAAAATTAAGGATGAATAACCTTGATTGTGCACAACTTATTCTAAGATTTTTTGTGTATTTTGTATATGATTTCCATCTAGTGGAAAAGGGCTAAAAGTCATGTATTTATAATGATCTAGTGCTTTTGCAAAGTGTGAAATAGGTATATGTTGACCTTAGGTGTCTTGGGAATAAAAAATATATATGTTAGGGTTAAAAATTATCAAAGGATACTATTGATATACCTTGGTCACTAATGTGGGGTACTAGTGTCAAAATAACCACACTAATGTCTAAGTGGAAGAGCCTAAGGCACTAGGGTCCTAGATCCCTAGGGGAAGGTTTAAGACTAATTTTGGGATGCCTAGAAATGTGTAATGCCTGCATGATGTTTGAACATATAATGCTTAAGTGGTGTCTTTATTACACCCTTATCATATTTAAATATGTAAATAATAAAATTTTATTATTATTATTTAACATGATTTAAATCATCATGTAAATATAAAAATAAAAGATATTAATTATTACCATTATTTAAAATTTCTTTGGGGAGACGTTGGATCTATTGGTTAGAACGGTCCACCTCCACACCCCAATATAAAAATGGTTTTACCCCTTTGTTAAATTACACACATACAATATTATGACATTGCAATATATTTACATGTGTCAAATATCATCACAAAAGAGTTATGTGAAGAATGGTCTGAGAAGAAGTGAGAAACTTAAAGTTTTTGTATTGGGTATACTAAGAGTTTCTAAAATATATTAATATATCAATTTGTGGTTTTTTACCTCTTTGATGTTTTTCACATTAAATTATCATGTCAATATTGATATGTGTCTTTGCTAATTCATTCTTATATCTAGATCCATCCTATGTGATTATATTGTATATGCATTTTAAATTTTATCATGGTTCTTATGGGCCAGATACTTGAATACTTTTATGCATATTATGAATAGAATTCTTGCTTAATCTTTGCATTTTTTCTACATCAAAAATACATATATTCTCACAAAATTTCATTTGATTTGATAAAACTATTTTGTTGTTACTTTAAAGATACTAACTATATTGATAGTGTCTCATATACATTATATTTGTTATTAAAATGATTTAGTATTTATTCTTAAAAAATGCATATTATAATTATATTTTAATAGATATATTTGTCTTAGATGATATATCAAAGAAAATATACATATATTATAATTATTTTCAATTCAGTGAGCATTAAAATACATTATATGTATAACATCATGCTTAATTGGACAAGATGATCATGTTTAGTTATTGTATTTGGTAAGAATATCATGATTAGTGAGTTTATATCTTTTGTGTTTCAATTTATTAGATACTCTCATTTGATTGTTTTATTATTTGTTTATGTTAACATCCTTATATTCTTCATTTGACAATAAGATATGTTATGAAATACAGTGTTTAAATGGAGTTTTTATTATTGGTTGTTCATCATTTGCTTTACCAATTATTCTACTCATACATCTATGAACTTATTTTTTTCAATATCATATCTATTTGATTGGGTGATGGCATTTCATGATAAAATTATTCATATTTGGTGTACAAGAGGTTATACCTAAATATTTTGTTGAAGCATATTAAACTTGAAAAGTTTTGATAAGACTAAAATGATAAAATGAGTTATTTCTAATAGGATATCTAATGTTTGGCTAAACTTAGTATCATAATATTAGTAAATTATTGTATGTGCATCACATGATAGTTGGGTATGTTTAGCTTGTAAATATTGGAGACATCCAATAATGAATTGGATAGAATAATGTATGTTTTTTCACTAACTTTTTAATCAAATTAGTGAACCCGTTTTCCTAAAATATGAGTTGATTGTTTTAAATGTATGTTACCATAGAAAAACATGTCATATTTTTTATATGTGGTTATTGTGATTCTAAAAATAATATGTTATCATGAATATATTTTTGTTTATATGTTTAATTTTTGTTTATGTGCACAACACCAACAATTCATGTGAATATTATCTGAGAGAAAGTCATCAATGGTGATATTGATTAGTGGTTCTATCTTACAGATGAATAAGTGGAAAATATCTTCAATAAACCACTTAGTGATACCAAGTTTTGTGCAATTTTGGGCCTCTCAAAGTTTCCATTAAGGGGGAGTGTGTATGACAATGCCACTTCCTAATGGCCATGTTTTCCTTCTTCTTTTCTATACTTATTCTCATTGTAAATCATTATAAACTTCATGTGAAATTTATGTTATTTAAGTAAACTTCATATGGATTTTTTTTATTTTTTACCCAAGACATAAAATCATACTTTGTAATGGAGTTATTTATTTTATAAAAGGGTCCAAATATTCTTGGTTTATTATTCATGAGAACGTGTGAGATGTAGTCTCACGATCATGCTAGCCTAAGACTTACCTTGGGTAGTTTATGGATTATATTTCCTATTGTTTCAAAAAGTGACATTGGAATGACGAATTTTTTTAAATCCTTAAAATTTATACATAGTATAATTACTTTTATTAAGGTGACTATGGCATGTATCCCCACTTAACATTAAGGTAGAGTGTTGGAACATATAATGTTTAATTGGTGTCCTTATTAGACCCTTAGCATATTTACATAGGTAAATAATAAATGTGTTATTATTATTATTTAGCATGGGTTAAATCATCATGTAAATATAATAATAAAACATGTTAATTATTATTTTTGTTTAAAATTTCACTGGGGAGAGGTTGGATCCATTGGTTACAATGCTTCAATTCCACATCCCAAAATAAAAAGGGTTTTACTCTTTGATAAATTACACACAAAATATTATGACAATGAAATATATTTTCTTGTGGAAAATATCATTACAAAAGAGTTCTATGAAGAATGGTCTGAGAAGAATTGAGAGGTTGAATATTTTTTAATTGGATACATTAGGAGTTTCTCAAATATATGAATATATCAATTTCTAGTTTTTTACCTCTTTGAAGTTTTCCATGTTAAATTCTCATGTCAACATTGATTTGTGTCTTTGTTAATTCATTATTGTATATAGATTCATCTTGTGTGATTATATTGTATATTTATTTTAAATTTTATCGCATGAAAGTAGGATAAGTGTTGAAAGAGTCCCTAGGATAGGTTCAAGGCTAAGCTAGGGATGGGTTGTCTCAAGTGACACTCACTGCACTCAAGTGGAATTTTTTATTACTAAATATAGGTATTTAGTGAAAAATAATAAGGTTTGATTATTTATATATCCCTTGGTAATTAAAGCATCTAAATGGGTGAATTTATTTTTAAAAACTTTAATATTTTCATGTATCTCTATAGGAAAAATATTGTTCTTTTGCTTGTGACCCTAGCTAGCTCTATGTAATCCACTCGATAGATTATTAGATGCACTATTATTTCTATGTATATTTTGGAGATCTCTTTTTCTAAAAAGTAAAATGGTTTCAATGATTCTATTTCTCCACATGACAATCTTGTCTTATTTTATTTCCTTCAATGATAGCCACCTTTTGAAAAATAAATAAATAAACTTAAATGTTAATTATTTCAATAAAATTTAGTTTAGAATTTGAATGATTTAAAAATAAATTTCAAGGTGTGATGATTGATATATAAATTTTCATAAGTATTTGGTGATATAACCCTCCCCACTTAAGCAAACTAGGAAAATATTATATGAAATAAAAAAAAAATCGTGTGATTATTTAATTATTTACA
>JARHVA010007750.1:400000-613389 GCA_037957365.1 Torreya grandis | reverse complement strand
ATATCAAACATTCCATTTGATATGTTATCAAATCTATATACTATTCCATAAATCATAATGATAAATTTAATTTTTTTTAATGGTAATCTACATATACCTATATAGACAATTAACCCAAAACACTTAACATTCAAGTATATGAATACACATGAACTAAAGGACTAATATGTTATTTCAATTTCCATGGTATTTAAAACAATTTTTAATCCTTATTATATTCTTATACTCGATTTTATATTATTAGAGTGCTAGATAATTATTTTTTCTAAAAAAAGTTCCATAAATGTCCATGAAACAATTGTTTTGGTTAAATATAATTCAAACTAGGCTATAATTCTATATATCTTATTCCATCAATATTAAATACCATGCATACTTTTTACATGGAATTATATCATAAATCAATATTTAAATAATTTGAAGTGAAAACCCTAATGAATATTTGTATATATATAACCATTCTTATAATAAAAATACTATTATCAATAAAGAGATTACATTATTTAAAATGAAAAGTGATCTATATATTTCCACAACAAAAACAAGTCAAGATTTTCCAAATTAATAATACCCTCATGAATTTTTACAAGTATACCTAACATAGGGATTTCATTCTACACATAACATAATGTAACAAACATATATTATATTATTTAATTTATATTTCTAATTATTTATCCATTTTGGTAAAGAAAAGAACAACATTAGTTTATACACCTTTAAATTTATTGTATTGGTATGGAATCATAAATATTTACGAACATACACCATTACATTTATTTTTAATAGAGTATTAAAAAATAAAGAAAAAAATCATGATTTAAAATTTATATTTCATTATTTTCACAATAATTGTACATATTAAAAATATCATATACATATAAGACCCTAAGTGAGATTTAGGCATTAATTAGATCTAAGTATAATTTTCATAATATAATAAGACACACACACACACACACACACACACACACACACACACACACACACACACACACACACACACACACACACACACACACACACACACACACACACACACACACACACACACACACACACACACACACACACACACACACACACACTCACACACACACACACACAGACACAGAGAGAGAGAGAGAGAGAGAGGAGAGAGAGAGAGAGAGAGAGAGAGAGGAGAGAGAGAGAGAGAGAGAGAGAGAGAGAGAGAGAGAGAGAGAGAGAGAGAGAGAGAGAGAGAGAGAGAGAGAGAGAGAGAGAGAGAGAGAGAGAGAGAGAGAGAGAGAGAGAGAGAGAGAGAGAGAGAGAGAGAGAGAGAGAGGATAATAAATACATATATGTATATATTTATATTTATATGTACATAGATACTCAAATCATTTATCATCATTGTATCATTATACTAAATAGACATGATGAATACATCAGTGCATTATACGTGAATATAAGTACCATATTTAGATTCTTATTCATATGTGTTTTTATTTAACCTTAAAGATGGTTACTTAACTATCCAATTTACTAAACATTATAAAATAATAATTTAGACCCACTTCATATATTCTTCATATTATAAAACATACCGTTTGATATCCTATCAATTTTTTATAATATTCTATAAACCATAAAGAGAAAATTCAAATGTATTTTTAATGTCGATCTACATATATATATATATATATACATATATACATACATATATATATATATATATATATATATATATATATATATATATATATATATATAGATAATGAGTTCTAAAAAAGGAAGTCCAAAGATGCCATGCAGTCCAAGGTAAACAAAATAAAAAATTAAGGATGAAGATTATAATAATAATTCAAAATTCTCCCCAAAAGAGGCAAATGGGAAGACCAAGATAATTATGGAAGAGGAGGATAAGGATAAGGATAAAGAACATGATAATGGTGCATTTTTCCATGGCTCCTTCTATCAATTGCTTCAGCTAAAATAAAAAATGGATAAATTGAGTTTAAAAAATTGTCTCAAATAGAAGCCTAGTGTGATATTAAATTTTAAAGTGAATCTTTTAAGAAGTAGATGGATAGTTTAAAGAGTTAAGCTACTATAAAATAGGGTTGGGAAGGTAAAACTCAATATCTATCCTTTCAATCAAAACCTAGAAGAAGATCATGAAATGTAAAATGTTATCTTATGGGGTGAGAACATAAAGAATAAAGAGACCATAAAATGGAATAATAAGAAATATAGTTTAGATGAGACTCACACCGAGATCACCCCTGTCAAAACAAAGACAAAAGATCTCAGTATAAGGAATGAGTAAGAGTATTATAAATAGCCTAATAAAATAAGTAACTAAGAATCCCAAGGAAAATACCAAGGTTACTGAAATAGAGAATTAATTTGAATTTGAGGAGTCATATACTTAATTATGGTTATTTTCCTTTCTATTTTGTTGCTTTCCTTTATTCAATATTTTGTCAGATGTTTGTTGTAGTTGTAACTATTTAGTAGTGGAAGTCTAATAGAAGTTTATCTAATTTTATTTTAGCCTTGGTATATTTTATCTCATGTTTTGATATTTTTTGGATTTTAATTTTTATCTTTTGATACTTGTCTCAATGTTTTTATTTCATGGGTAAATATCAGGCTACAGGAACTTAAAGATGCTTTTGAAGCTAGAGATATGAATTAGACAAGTGAGGGTTCTAATAACTAGTCCCACAACCAAGAGAGGTTTTTAAATAATAAACCCACAACCTACAGGGTGTGAAGGATCCCATAACCATATAATATCATATCAAAAAGGGTTTTATGGATCCCACAACCATATCATAATAATATGGTTTGATGAATCCCACAATTGGTGTAACCAGAGGTTTTAAAGGGTCCCCCAACCATAAAAGAGAGGGTTTAATCGATCCCACAACCTTACCAAGATAATAGAGGAAAAACCTCAACAAACTAAACATATTATTAATAACTATCACCCTTGTCTCATTTGTAGGAACCTTTAATCCTATTTTTTTGCAATCAAATAAAAATAAATATATAAAAATGAGTCCAAAACACTTAACATTAAGCTATCCAAGGCAAATAAACTAATGGAATAATATATTGATTTATTATAACCAAATACATATGTCACATTTATTTCTATTTGGTATTTAAATTAAATTTTATTCCTTGTCATATTATTATATTATTGTATTGTTAGATATTTGGTTTACAATAATAGTTCAAGACAAGTGCATGATATAATTTTGTTGTGCTAAATACAAATCAAACTAAGATGTATGTATTTTATATTATTATATTTATATTGAAATATCATTCAATAAATTTTATAGTAAATTCTTGCATAAATCACTATTTAAAATATTTTATGGTGAAAACCCTAATGAAGGAAAAATATTCATATAAATATACAAACATTTATATAAGACCCATACTAATCTCAATATTTATATTCCATTATTCAAAAAATAAAAATTAATATACATATATTTTCAAAACACAAAATAAATTGACTTTTCCAACCTAATAATAACTCATGAATTTTTTACAAGTATGCCTAACACAAGGATTTCATTCTACACATAATAAAATACTACAACCATATATGATACAAAAGTAATTTTTTCTCTTATTATTTTTTTAATTTGGTAAAATAAAAGGACAACATCAGGTTATACACTTTTATAATGTTTTTTCTTGTATGGAAACATAAATACTAATTAACATACATCTACAGATACCCAAAACTGGTAAATCCTTGTTTAAACTAGACCCTTGTGCGAATTTACATGTATATGTCCTCAATGGAAAATATGAGCATATTTGTGTATTTTTATTAATATTTGGAAATTTTATTCACTTAATTTGACTATGTGATAATCTATTTATTACTCTTAATTTCAATTACTATGTCATAGGGATCCTTAGTCCTATCTTACTCAACCTTGAATTCCATAGGCTTTTGGGATAATTATATTAGTTATAAAAATTATCATCTAATGCTAGTGATTGAAACTGAAATAATAATTTTAAATATATTTTTCATATTTCCCTCTTTCACCATTAGTTTTTTAGGTTTCATTATCTTTGAGTAAAATTTTGTACATGACTAGTTCCCAAATTCAAAATTGAGGTCTATATATATAAATCCCTTGAAGGCATTCAGGGATAAAAAATTATTATTGGAAATATTATTTACAAAGTTAATACTAATATTAGATTATTATTATTTTTTAAATAAAAAGTACACTACTTTAAATAATATTCTACATACTTGAATCAAGGTTAGGCTTAAGTGAAATAACATCTAGACTTCCATCCACATAATTCAAGGCACGCTCACATTAAATAGAGAACTAAATGTGATTTAATCCATTTGTGAAGTATTTGAAAAGTAGGTAGCACTCTCTAATTTGATGGGGATTGGATAAGGTCAGTCCAACCCAAAATACTAACCATCTTGTAGGGATTTTGAATGAAAAGGTAGAAGGGTTAAGGTTTTAATAAAGAATAAGTAATATAGGTTCATTTATGCAGGTCTAAAAATGATCAATCATAGAAATTATAGTTATATAATCAAACACATTGTTTTTATTGATATTATTTGACATATGTCTCTTGGGATGAATTCATTAGTTACAGAACATAGTGCCTAATAATATAGTCCAAACTTTAGAGGTTCTATCTTACACAAGACGTATAGTTGATTTCAAATTTGATCACACAAACAATCATCACAAATCCTATTAAATAATCATTAATAGGATAATAATATATAATATATACAAAAATAATCTAAGATAATTCTCTCCCTTGATTTATTTTTTACTCTATTTTTCATGTGTCATTACTATTAGTTTTGTATGGTTATATGTATACATTGTTTAATATAAATTTATGATTATAGGTATAGATTGATAATTTTTTATTTTATAATTTGTTTAATTTATTAGGGTTATCATTAATAAAAATAGGATAAAAAATAATGGTGAACCCATACATTGATAATTCTTGAAAAACCCTAGATCCCCTTAGGACATTTTTATTTTATCACTAGGGTTTTGGATTTGATTTTCAAATATTATTATAATTTCCTCTTCACATGTGCCATTAAACCTAGGATTTCCATATTAAAAACCATATAATTCTTATGTTTGATTTTATATTATGACTATGCTTTGTGTTTATTTTTGTTTCTCTATTAGGGTTTAGTAAATTCAAAATGAGTGGTCAATCTAGAACCACTAATAGCCCTCATCCCTTAGATATCATATTTGGTAACCATTACATGTTTTTTGATTATGATAATGAATGGAATAATGGTCAAGATTATTTAGTTACCAATGATAATTATCTACATGACTAATATAACTATGAAGGAATCAATTATGATTTATGAATATCAAGAGGACTAGTACAAAGGTAAATAATATAGTGGGTTAGAAAATGAATAAAATAATCATTAAATATAAGAACCAATTTATGTTACTTCTTATATAAATTATTGTATTAATAACACACTATAAAAATATGAAAGTAATAATTAAATACCTTTTGTATACTTTTATTTCAATAAACACAATGGAAAAAATACAATAGAATAATGCACATATGATATACATTTGGATGCTATTGGATTTTTACATTAAAAAAGTATGCCTACATATAATGATACTCCTAATAACATGGGAAATGTGGACATGGTATTTAATTAGGTATAATGTGACACTAAAAATTATTTGAAAATTAATCATGATGTTTCCTCTTATCTACAAATAAAAAATGATGCAAAAGAATGTGGTATTTATTTTCCTTCTCTAGAAAGGAAAATGATATAAAATAATGTGATATTTATTTTCCTT
The DNA here is from genome assembly GCA_037957365.1 of Torreya grandis. Taxonomy (NCBI): domain Eukaryota; kingdom Viridiplantae; phylum Streptophyta; class Pinopsida; order Cupressales; family Taxaceae; genus Torreya; species Torreya grandis. The sequence goes on along the minus strand of JARHVA010007750.1, from coordinate 607,543 downwards.
ATCTAGAAATGGAAAATGAAAGAAAATAATCAAATATTTATTTTCCTTATCTATAAATGGAAAATGATACCAAAGTATGTGATATTTCTTCTCCTTATATAGAAATGGAAAATGATACAAAAATGTGATGTTTATTTCCCTTCTCTATAAATGGAAAATGGTACAAAAGGATGTGATATTTCTTATTATTCTCTTGAAATGAAATTTGATAGTATCCCTTTTTCTCTTAAAATAAAATATTAAAATATTTATTTGAATAGAAATAATATTAAAACACAATGCGATACAATTAATTTAGAACTAAAATGCAATGATAGTTATATGTTATTCAAATATTCCACATTATGAAATGGTGTTTTTATATAATTTAATTCAAATAAATACAATGATATTTGTGATGAATCTATTATACCTATATTTAGAGTAGATATTAAGTTAGGACCAATGAATTAATATTTCCAAAACCACTACTATTCTTACTATCCATATAATTTATATGATGCATACCATAAGGGATCTCCAAAATAAGGTTCTCTCTCATATTAGAATCTAAATCATATCATGCTAGTATAAATGATAATACTATAATATGTAATCCACTAATGCATATTATAATTTATAATGCTTATCCTAAGTATTTTTCATGCCTAAGTTATAAATGTTTGTTGGTCATGGATATCCTAATAATCATTAAACTCAGTATGTACTTTACTATGAAAAATATTCTAATCATGGTACAATATTATTAAAATCCTTTCATATAATTTTAAAAGAAGAATACTTAAACTAGTTTTATAGTCTCCCTAAATGTTCTCTAACTTTATTTCACAAGTTATAATAAGTTTACCTAACATATGTGAATTAAAATAAGGTTAATAAATTATAATTGAAACATATGGAATGCATAAAAAAAGGTCAAGATGAACTTGTTAATCATTATATTTTAATATTAAAAAATTCTTTACTTTGTTTAATTTATCAACCCTATTATTTGGAGACTAACTTTATCTTTAGAAAGGGTCTCATATCCCCATGCAATAAAATATCACTCATGACTATTATCCTCATTTTGATAAACCTTACATGGATATTTTTTAGTATGCAATGGATTTACATAATGTCACTACCATTTCATATGAGTCAATAATTCCAAATGATAAAAGTAAATATATAACTATAAATCAAGTTAATCATAATAAAGTTATGGATGGGGAAATTAATCGTAAGATACATAGGAAATAAAATTGTAAATTTTATCATGAATAAGAAGCTTAAACCATGTGTGTTACCTCCTAAAATTAAATTTAAGGTCATAAATAAAATTCAAGATTCAAAGGACATGGTTTACAAATAAAAAGATAAAGTGAAGGTGCCTATTACAAATAAAAACCAACCACTTAACTTTGATAATTTTAGATACTTATTAAGTGTTATTCAAAAAAATATATAATTAATAATAATATAATAAATTTGCCTTATAATTACTATCACCCTCCTCATAACCTTTAATTTGTAATGGAAAAACTATTTTGTTCATATCATGATATTAACAAACATAAAGACATTCATTGTTATGCATTGTGACAAAATATTACAGAACTTGTGGAAAGAGTAGTTATTACATTTATAAACATTGAAAATAGTTAAACAAAGTACCCTTCATATTATTCTACTACAGATCTAATGAAGACTGAGAAATCCCATGAAATTCTTACAAAGGAACCAATAATCCATTAGGAATTTAAGGAAGATATTAAGAAAATAATATCTTCTTTTCGTTCACACTATATAAGGATTGGTGTTTCCTAGAAAGTTAATATTAAGGATAAAATGGTAATTCAATAATTTATAAGAGGTGAATGTAGAGAATGCAATATTGTAGATAAAAAGAAAATAATCCAATACATCCAACTAGGGATTTATAAAGCATATGGGATAAAATGAGATAGATTTATAGCATACACATGTTAATTAAAAGGTAAACATTATTATTATAATTTATTTATGGATAAATATAATTGGCACATTTTTATATGTACAAAAGACTATTCTATAAGACAATATTGCATTAAGGAAATAATGGAAACATAAATGGGAGATTATTTTGATAGTAATCATATGAATATTTACTTTACTTTACATGTAATTTTACATACATATATAAATTATAAATCAATAACAAAGAAAAATTAAATTACATTATCTCTAAGATAAGTCTGGGCACCAAGATAAAATACAGTAGTTAAATATCAAGAAGTGTGAAAGATAAAACATCACATAAAAAGATATAAAAATAATTATTAAATATTTTTTTGAAAAATGTCCATGAACCAATTTCATATGATTAAAGTGCATTTTTATTCCTATGTGGCTATTCAAATAATTTTTGTACACCATATATGAGTGATAGTTTCATGTGTTAGTCTTATATTTACATGTACTATGAATATAAACTAAAAACTATTCCATGCATTTTATCCACATAATATAAATTCTACATCCAAAACACATGTAATGAAATAAAATAAAAATGTGCAATAAAAAATATAGGTATATAACATAACTCTCTCTCTCTCTCTCTCTCTCTCTCTCTCTCTCTCTCTCTCTCTCTCTCTCTCTCTCTGTGTTTTATAAATTATTTACAGTGATGTAAATCAATAATTAAAGCATATTTATATTTCTCATCTAAAATATACACATCATATTCAACACTAATGGAGGAATAAATGGTATCTTTCATCTAACTTGAGAATGATACATAATGCATCTCTCCTAGTTCTGATATAAAATTATGGTATCATGGAGACTACCTTTCTCCTCTAATAATCTCATGTTCACTTTCAGATGCACATAATCAAGTAAATTTTCTAACCTAACTCACCCATATATATTGAGGGAGGCACATGTCATCATTTTAACTAAGCTCATAGCTCATATTTATAGTTACTAAAGCTTAAGTTGGTGGTACAATATGCACTTGATTTAATAATGAACCAAAAAACTATGAAGATAAATAAATTACTAATAGGCTAAGATCTTGAAACAATACTCAGAATTGATTCATATTGAATTTATTGAAATAGTTACAAACCAAAACTATGCTTAAATAAGCCTCAACTTAGAATTTATAGTTGACATGCAAAAATTTGAAAAAACTAAAATCTAAAAAAATGTCTATTTTTAGTAGCCGTTATTTATAGTAAGTTTTTCATGTAAGTACACACAGATCTAAAACTATCCAAAAATAATCTAAACACTATAATTATCTTATGGAATAAAATTAAACTAAAGTTTATGTTGGGTTTAAAAAATATATAATTTCTAAAAATAGAAAATTGTTGAAAAAATCAATAAACATTTATTTTAGATTCTCAGATGATCACATATAGACTCCAAAAAAATATATAAATAAAATCTAAGAGGATAGAGTTGATTAGGAAAGCATTTAAATTTTTGATAGGGTCATTTTGACATGTCGAATATCTCAAATAGAGTTATGAGTTAAAAAATATGTCCTCTAGAAGATTGGCCTATTGTTTTTGCATCATTCTCCTCTAGTTGAAAACAACTCAACTCCTATGAGTTGGCTTGATCATACTATTTTAATTTGTATCTATTAATCTTTTTTAGATCCAATTTTTTAATTCATGTGTTTTATTCTTGATGTAGTCCTTCCCATTGCACCAAACACCTATTATAATTCCCTTATCTTGTGCTCACTATCTTCATATACAAAACTTGCACTATTTATTCTATCTTCTTCTTTATAACCTGCTACTCCTAATTTACTTCTTCATCTTCATCACCTTCACCATACTCTCTATGTAATTCATATAAATATAAAACATTAAATACTAGAGATATATCAAAATTATGTGGTAAACTCACCTCATAATCATTGTCATTATTTTTTTTCACAATTTGACATGGTCCAATTTTCTTGTACTTAAACTTGTTGTACATGCCTTTTGGAAATATTTCTTTTGTAAAGTAAACCATTACCAACTCTCCTTATTTAAATATCTTAGATCTCCTTTTGACATCTCTTGCTAATTTATATTTCTTATTTCTTTCTTGTGACTTTCTTCTTACTCCTTGTAATTGTTACATATGCTCTACAAATGTTTCTGCATCATTACTAATTCTATTTGAAATAGATAATTAAATACCCATAGGATTTCTCTCATAAACAATTTTAAAAGGTGACTTTGCTATTGATCTATTCACTGAATTGTTATATGCAGAATTATCTTGTGTTAAGTCTAAGTCCCATTTCTTGGGCTTCTCTCCCACTATGCATCTCAACAAATTTCCTAAGATCCTATTCACAACATCTATCTATTCATCTATTTGTGGGTGATGTGTACTACTGAATTATATCTTAGTACCCATATTCTTCCACAAAGTCCTCCAAAAATTACTTAGAAATTTTGTGTCCCTATCTGAAGTAATAGTTTTGGGACACTATGTAATCTCACAATATCCTTTAAAAAATAATTCTAAAACTCTAGTAGCATAATTGGTTTTCATACATGCAATGAAATGAACCATTTTAGAAAATATGTCTTTAATAACAAAAATTGAATCATTTCCTCTCTGTGTATTTGGTAATCCTAACACAAAATCCATACTCAAATATATCCATGGTCCTCTCAAAAATGATAATGGAATGTAAAGTTTAGTATATTATCGATCTCCTTTATCCACCTAACATATTCTTCACCTTGAATGATACCTTGTCACATCTCTCTTCATATTTTGCAAAAAATACTTTTCCTCCACCAAAGTTAATATCTTTATTTTACCAAAATTTCTATCCAGACCACCACTATGTAATTCTCATATTATATTGTCTCATAGAGACCCAACTATAATGAATAATTATTTCACTTTGAAGAGATAACCTTCTTGTATAATATACTCATCATGAATAATATTTATCCCACTTGTTAATGGATTCTTACATTATTTAATTATCTTTCCAAAATATGGATTAGTATCATATAATTATTTGATAACTTAAAGTCCAACTACTTCACTCACCATAGTAGTTAAAAATCTTACTCTCCTTCTCAATGTATCTATCAGCTACCTGATTTTGTTTTCTTGATTTATGCTTCAACACAAAAGTATACCCCTGCAAGAAAGAAACCCAATTTTCATGCCTACTATTCAACTTATTTTGTATATTCACATTCTTCAAAGCCTCATGATCTATAAATAGGATAAAATCCTTAGGCACCAAGTAATGCCTCCAATGTCTTAATGCTTGTACAATTGCATAAAGTTTAACATCATAAGCAGAATACTTTTTTCTTACCTCATTAAATTTCTCATTGAAATATGCTATTGGATTTCCTTTTTGACTCAACATAATACCAATTCCCACAAATGAAGGATCACAATCAACCTCAAATGCTTTTATAAAATCTAGTAATTATAAAATTAGTCTTTTTATAATCTTCTTAAAAAATTCAAAGCTTTCTATGGCTTTAGTAGTCTATTCAAATTCTTTCCCTCTCATGCAATCTATTATTGGTGCAAAAATACTACTAAAATTTGTAATAAATTTCTATAAAAAATTTCTAAACCATGGAAACTTATTACCTATATAATGCTTTTTGGAATAGTAAAACCAACAATTAAATTTATCTTTTCTTTATCAATTTTCACACCATATACTAAAACTACAAATCTCAAAAATACCAAATTGTTTTGCATAAACCTACTTTTTTCAAACATGCATACAACTTATCCTATTTTAACAAATCCATTACCATTTTCAAATGTTATAAGTGTTATTATTTAGTATTATTGAAATCAAAATATCATTAAAATAAACAACCATAAACTTACCAATATATTCTTGTAGCACTGGATTCATCACCCTCATAAATGTTTTAGGTGTATTAGATAATCTGAAGGGCATCACCATCCACTCATATAAGCCATCCCTAGTCTTCAATGTAGTGTTCCACTCATCTCATTCAAAAATTCAAATATAATAATAACCACTCCTTAGATTAATCTTGGTAAAATATTTTTCTTCTACAAGAACATCTATCATATCATCTAAACAACATATAGGAAACCTATACTTTATTATACTTTGGTTAATTTCCCTACTATCCATATAGATTCTCCATCCTCCATCTTTATTTTGAGTTAGCAATGTTAGTTTTTCACATGGACTCATACTCTCCATTATTAACTTATTTCAAAGTAATTTAGTAACCTATTTATTGAATTCTACATGTTTTATGGACTCATCCTATAAGCTTCTTGAATGGGTAAAGCTGATCCTAAAATCAAATCAATGTGATGTTGTATATCTCTCTTTGGTGCTAAACCATATGGTAACTCATTAGGCATAACATATACATATTATTTCAACACTCTTTCTTCTTTTTTTGGTATTGGTACCATTTCTCTTTCTTCATTCTTTACTACTAATACATAATAGCAACATACTACCTTCATATCTTAGATAAATTCTTTAGTACATAACATGATTTCTATCTTCTCTTCCTCTTTAAGAGATAAAAAAATTACCTTTATACCACCTTTCCAAAAAGTGTATGTGTTCTTTGATCCATCTTGAATTACTTTCCTATTAAATTATCATGGTCTTCCTAATAATACATGGCATGCATCTATCAGAATAACATGACACCATATTTCATCATTATAACTTTTTCCTATAAAAGACTTTATTAAGCACCTTTTATCTATTGTAACTTCGTTCCATTTATTAATCCATGAAATAATATAAGGATTATGATCATTTTCACATTTCAAATTTATTTTCTCTATCATTTCTTTATAAACCATATTTTCAAAACTATCACCACCTATAATTACTTGCATACCTTTCCACCCGAAGTACATCTTATTCAAAAAACAATTGATCATAACAATGCATCACCACTTTATTTATTTTCTACTTGTTCCTTCTTTGGAGTGATCATGATTCCTCTCATCATGAGATTCTCTCTAACATCTATTGGTGCAAATTTAGTATTTTACTCTTCTATTTTAGCCTCAACTAGATTTACCCTTGGGCGATATTCTCACCTCCTTTCTTGATCTTGATAGTGTGGAAACTCAAATTATTTGTGTCCTTCTTATTCACATCTATAATAGACATAAGATCTATGATGATTCAAAACCATCCTCTAGCACCACCATAATCTCATCCTCTTTGAAATCCTCTCCTTCTTTGTTGGTATTAAAACCCTTACCTATTATCATATTGTCTTTTCACACCACATGATGATTCAACACTATTGGTATTAGACCCACTTATAGTGGTATTAAACCCACCTTATCCCCTATTTGGAGGGAATCCACCTCTTCTTGGACCAAGAGATGTTCTTCTAAAATTCTATCTATTTTCTTTCTCTTATACTTTCAAAGCTAATTGATAAACCTCCTCCATGCAAAGTATTCTATGCATGCTTAATTCATCTTGAACAAAAAATTTCAAACCATTTACATACCTTAAATCCATATATTATTTTGTTTCATCATAATCCACTTTTATGTAAAGCTCATAAAATTCATCTATATACTTTTGAATACTGTGATCTTTTTGCCTCAAATTCTAAAATCTTTTGTATAGTGTTTGTGAATAATCTATATGAATAAGTTTCTCTATTAGCTTCCTCTCCATATTTTTCCATTAATTAATCTTCTCTTTACCTTCATCTATCTCTCTTTTTTTATGTGATCCCACCAAATAATTGCATGACCTTTTAATTTTCTGCATGTAAACATAAACTTCTTGTCTTCTCTCATAGTCTTTCACTCAAAGAACTTATCCATGTTATTCATAAAATATATCAACTCCTATAGTTTTAAAACACCTCCATAATATATAAAATCAACTTTGATTCCTTCATTTCTTCCTTCTAAATCTTGAACCATCCTCTCTTCCATCGATGGTGGTTGTTTTTATTGTTCTTCTTACTAAATTTCTTCATCATGTTATGTGTATTCCTCATCATCACCTTGTATTCTCTATTTATTGGTGATAAAATTTATTAATTTTTTAACTTACCTCTATATCTCTTGTATAGTCTATTTCATCTAAAAAATACCTCATCATCCTCTCACCATATCTTTCTCTTCCAAGATTCAAACTTGCTTTAATACTAGATAATGAACCCAAAAACTATCAAGACAAATAGATTACCAATAGGCCAAGATTTTGAAAAAATACTCATAATTTATTCATATTAAATTAATTTAAATAATTACAAAACCAAACCATGCTTAAAAAATCTTGAACTAAGAATTTAGAGTTGACATGCAAAAAATCAAAAAAGCTAAAATCTAAAAAAACACTTATTTTTAGCAACCACTATTTATAGTAAGTTTCACATAAAAGAATGTGTGGCTATAAAAATATCTTAAAATAATTTAAACACTATAATTATCCTATGTAATGAAATTCAACTAAATTTTAAGTTTGGTTCTAAAAATATGCAATTTCTAAAAATAGATTTTTTTTGAAAAAATCATTAAATGTTAATTTCTAACCCTCAAATGATCGCATATGGCATTAAAATTATTTAAAATAAAATCCTAGTGGAGAGAGTGTCTTATGATATAATTTAACTTATTAAGATGGTTGTTTTGGCATGTGGAAGATCTCAGGTGGGTTTGAAGCTACGGCCTTTGAAAGATCAACCTATTTTTCTTGCATCATTTAATAGTGGTGCATGTACACCCATAATGTCAAAAATATGTTTTAGTAACCTCTCTCCCACTAGATCTTCTAGGATGTTAAGAGTTATGGTACAAAAGGATGAATAAAAAATGGTGGTCTAGTATGCATCATCTAGGAAAATATAACATTTAGAAATTGCATTAGTGAATATCCAACAAAGAGTAATCAAAATAAAAACTGCACAATTACAAAATATTGAAATATAATATACTTATTATTGAAACTACCATTTGTAAAATGATGTATGATATAGTTACTAAATCCATCACATACTCAACCTTTTACATATGCTTATGCATGTACCTATGCCTTTCCATGTTCTTATGTCTATGAAACAAAAAAATCATGATTAAATTTTTGAAAAAGAAGTGCCCATCTAGTTTATAACCACCAATGAGTGTAATAAATATAAAAACCAACATCATACATATATGCAATGGACATAAGAGGGCCACATTCCCTATAGGTAGAGGTGATAATTTATTGCAACTTAGGCTTTCCCGGTCCCCTAACCTAATGAAAAATCTTAAATATTAGTTTTATGAGTAGCCCATTAGGGGCACATGTTATTTAATACCAACTATTGTGTAACCCAATCATACTATAAAAAAGTCAAAATATATTATAGAAAATGATCATGCAACCATATGCTGACCCAAATCCTTCATAAATTTTTTGCATCCTTGGGCTAAAATAAAAAACCTTAATAAGTTCACCATGTAATCATGATCGGATTCAATCTATCAAGTAAAACTTTGTACTCCATAGTAATCTAGACCCTACATCTCCTTATGGATGATATGTCTACATGTATATGGGTGTGTACCCACTCAATATCAAGACCTAAAATGGTGTGTCTCATTATAATATGCTATTAATCATATAAATTTATTAAGGTGGTTGATCTTATCCCACTTTCATGGTCCTCTTGAATAAATATGTAAAAATATTGATACAGGTCAACCAATTTTTTCTAACCACTAAAATATCTCGTACCATGCTCCTTGATATCACATACTATCCTATACATATAATAATAAATAAAAAACACCTCAATAAATTTCTATAAATTATGCTAATAATATAGATATGGCCTTATACAAATACAAAATAACTAGAAATATAATATCTACAAGTAATTTGGTTGTATTGTCATCCTTATATCAAGGTATTCAATACTAATTCATCATATTATAATGGAATTGTATCACAACAATCAAACCCAAAACATTATATATTATATCTCATTTCAACATTATAGGAAACCTAAGAATGTGTCGTATGTCTTCGAATATCACTATCATATTCCTAGTAGGGATCTTGAAGGTGCAAGTTTTTGCATTTTAGTTCTCAAATAATGTGTTCATTAGATGTATATCAAAAGGGATATAACCAACATATGCTGTTTGTCTTAGGCCTAATCTCTCCATCATCTGATGATCATCATTAGTGAGGCATATCCCTTGCCTTATCTCTATATGTCAGCCATTAAAAAACTCCCACACATGCATATCTATCTAAAAAAGGTAAAATAAAGATAATATAACATTCTAGCATAAAAAAGAATACTATGATGTAAAATCATATATATATATATAGTATTTATTTTTCATAGATGATATTGTTCAATTTGGATGTTGATGCCAAAACATAACACAAAATTCTAATTATTTTTTCAGACATTATTGTTAAAATTTTAGACATAATTTTCAAGATCTAGATGATAATATCAAGTAAAGGACACTTTCTTGAGTTGAAAAACTAAAAAAATATAAAAATAATAAAAATGAAGAATGGAATAATTTTTAAATCAAAGAAAATTACTCAAAACAATAGTTTTTTAACCCATATAAGGTCTTGGCATTTTTTGAATTTCAAGGTAGTGAAAAAACACTTGAATCAATTAGGAACACGTCACATCTGAATGCATTATGAATAATCAAAGTAAAAAATATAAATCAATAAATAGTTCAAATGAATTATATAAAGCTAAAAATTCATGTTATTTATATGAAATGACTTTATGTTATATACTACCAAATTATAATTTACTAAGTAATATATCTAAAAAATTTGCACATAATATCTCATAATCAATATGTGAAAAATAATCCTCATTAGTTGCATAAGAAGGCATGCAATATGATCTTCCATGTGGTAATTTTTTTAAAATATTGACACTCATTAGAGTAATGTGAAATTCATGATCCTAATCTTGATATGATCATTATCCCTAATTATATTGCATGGGGAAAACATTCTATAAGAATTACACTAAAGTTAATATTTCCATGGAAATTATTATCAATATAAATAAAGTACATTAATCATACCTAACATATTAAATATTAAAGTTGTTTCATCTAAAATTCACACTTAAATTTAAGAAAAAATGTGAGTGATTAAATGTGACATTATGCAAATTGCTAAAATACATTAAATTCAAAATTTTAATCACAACTCCATTATATTAAATATATCACACATATCATCATATACATTATTTACAGTGATCATAGTTATCTTTACATATACACCTTTCAATGATTTCATCAATTCATCTGTCATATCAAAAGGGGGGCATATAGTGGGCTCACCACATTTCATATAAATATTCAAATGATACAATTATTATTATATATAAATTTATATTCATTGAGATTTATGTCATATAGATCATTGGATTCATAAATTTTAGAGTGGTTCATTACTAATTTGTTTTAAAAATGGGAAAAATACTTAAAAAGTAGTATAGATTTCATGGGTATAAATTATACCTATGCACATATTTTATAGATAATTAAGTTGCATAGACACTTAGGTGTATATGCACTACACATGTTTATAGTTTCATAAGAACATAAATTATAGGTTTTTCACATTCATATACATTTGGGATACAAGTTTTCATATTTAACATATATACTCACATAATTATATATAGATTGGAATCAATCCATGGGTCATGATACTTATGAATGGACACTATGATGGTCTACCCTTGGGATTTATTCATGGGGCATGATACTTATTCATACAAACTATGATAATTTATAGTTGGAAATGATTCATTGGGCATGATACTTGTTCATGCTCATAAAAATAATTTTAGTTTATCATGTTGGTATATGAAAAATATTATAGTTGTTTATTTTTAAAAATATTTGATGGTATCTAGAAGTGAGTAATCTTGAATCTATAAGTCTATATATAATGTTTGATTTATGATTATTGAGGTAATACAGTTGAGTTTCAATGGTACTCAATGGCCTTCAAATTTCTCATAGTAAGCCTAATATGTGCCTCCCACCTTACCATATTTGGGCTATAAGACTAGTTTAATATTATTTACATGAGTTAATTTGGTCGAGGTTCAATGATAGTCAATGGCGTTGGCACTACTCTTCAAGTCCAATATGTGACCAATCCTTTTAATTCAATGAAAAATCCATTAAATGAGTCATATGGTTGAGGCTTGATAATGATCAATGGTTTTAATTTTACTTCCGAAAATTTCTTGAAAGCTTGTCCATTTCCATAGCTAGGAAATTAATAGTATTATGAGAATTTTTCTTCATTGATTGGGTCAACTGGTGGTCCATGACATCTACACTCTTTGTAGCATTGGAATACTTAATGAACAACAAATTACCATAAACATGTATGTTTAGATGTTCTTTTAATATATTTTTATTTATTATTATGACTATATTATTTATTTGGTACAACCATTTATTTGATTAAATACATCATATTTTCTAAGAACCCATGAACATTATAGAATATTAGGGCAACGAAAAATGCAATTTCATAATCAGAAATGTAGTTTTGTGTTTTTCTTCCATTTAAACTAGAATTTTTATTTCCATTAAAAATTTATATTAAATCGGTAAATTTATAGATACCCAAATTTAGTATAAGCCTTGTTTACACCATGATTTTATGTGACTTTAAATGTATAGGTACTTAGTGTTCAATAGGTAAGTTATTATCATATCTTTATTATCAAAATCTTATTGATGTCATTTAACTATGTCATAATTGATTTAATACTATCAACTTCAATTATTATCATAGTTATCTATAGTTCTATTTTTATTAACTTTGAGTTTCCTATTTTTTTTGGAAAATTCCACTAGTTATGGAACTTACCATAAAATGGTAGTGACTAAAAACTCTAGAATTATCCTAATGACATTTTTAATGTCTTTTGGGTAAAATTATATTTTGAACCATTTTTTTTAACATTTCATTATATTTGGATTTCATTTTACATGCCAATAGTTACCAAAACCAAAATCGAGGCTATACATGTAAAAACCCCTTTGAAGGAATTTATGGAAAATCAACAAGGGTGAAAAATATTGTTTAAAAAGTATGTACTAATCTTAATTCATTATTCATTGTAAAATATGATGTACACCATGGTTAAATTATATTATACGTGTTTATATCAAGTTTGTGCCTAAGAAAAATATAATCTAGACTTTCATCCACATTATTTGATGTAGATTCATTTTAAAGGGATAAATTTATGTGGTTTGAGACCTATTTAGATTATTTAAAATTTAGGAAAAACTTAGATATTTGATGAGGATTGATTAAGATTATTCTAACCCAAAATACAAACCCTTTTTTAATATTTAATAATCAAAAGTAAAAGGCCTAAGTTTTTGATAAATAATAGGTTAATTTACACAAGTTTGAATGTGATTGAGCACAAGAAAGGAAATTATATAAGTAGGCATATTGGTCTGAGTGTAAATAGTTGAAATATATCTAGGATGATTTCATTAGGTTAAGAAAAACATGACTAATGGTATAATCCATACTTTTATGGTTAATTATTATATATTATCTATTGTCAATTTCAAATCTGATCACACACATAGTCAATAAGAATCCCAATTATTGGTCTATGTTTTACAGACACCAAAACACATATATGAGGTAGTGTCTACCATTTTTAGGTCTTTTTGAAGGCTAAATTTACTCTAGGGAACATTTTGTAGGTATTGGGTCTTACAGTTACAAGTGGTGGAATAACTATGAAAAATGCAACTATTAACCCAACCAGTTCATATATAGATATGGATCCTAGATCTACTTGAATGTAATTGGGTGATGATGGATTTACTCTAAAGTGGATAGGACTCAGATAAACTAAAAATAAAGGGTAAGGTAAGGTATAAAAGGGGATGTATAAATAGAGACCATGAATTCTTTATTTTTAGAGGTAAAATCATTAAGAGGTGGGGTTAATTAGTGATTCAATAAATTCAATTCCAATTCAAAAATTTTAAACTCTTAACCAAACAACAAAATCATTCATGAAGCATATAAACTAGTTATTGTAAAAAATAAATGAAACATACAAGATCAACTCACATAACATATGTATTATGTTGGAAAACCTCATGGGGGATAATAACCACTCTCAAGTCAAAAAATACGTGGACTATAGTCCTATAAGATATTTACAAATAATATACTTTAGTGAAACACCCACTTCACAAGGAACACCAACCCCTAAGCATGAAAAAGCACTCACGTATTCTAGATGTTGATCACCCATAAAACACATTTATATCAACACCTATAGAGATTTGATTTCCTTAAAATATAATGATAAATAGTGAATATGTACTCGCTTCAAACCTTCAAGCCTTCACACACAAGAAATGCATATAAAATAACCTTTTGGATCACTCTACACTTCTTCGCTCATCCTCAATATTCAGCCCTATAAGAACACTATAATAACATCATAAATATGATCTATAGGTCATATGCATATTCCTAAACATTATTTTTCTTCATTCCATCCACCAAGCACATTCACACTTCTCTTTTCATCACTTATCAACTCTAGAAACATTCATCTTTGTTTATTATCTTTATAGAGCCTTCATGATCACCATCTACTTGGCCAGTCATAAGATATACCTTAACCCTTAAGGATCATATCACACTTACAATAAGATCAATTCTACCTACATATGTCATCTATATATTTTATATATCATCCTTAAGTAATATCACCTTTTAATTAGGCCTTAAGAAGCCCTTATTGGTCCATAGATGCCTATTCATCCTTTTATCACTTCATCGAGCAAAATTAGGAACACAAAACCAAATAAAATCACATAGGTTCTCACCATATTACCCCTAATACACCCTCAAGTGATTAAATTCATCACTACACAATTATGTATATTTGAAACCTATCAACCATTTGCCTTGTACATGAAAACACCATGAATGAGCCAAAAGTCAACTTGTAATCAATTATTCATACTGAACATGGATTGGTCAAACCTCCAAAAACCATAAAATGATATTTATGGAGTCTAAAAGACTCTATAATATATAATTCACCTTGAAACATCCAAATATAATCAATAAAAACTCAAACATCCTTATCAAGTCACTTGCAGAAGAAAGTCAAACCCTTAGTCAACTTTGGACCATAATAAATGCAAGTGTATGACCAATCAAATCTCAAAATCATTTTCTCTAGATTAACCTTACATTTATATACCAATTTTATTTGTATACCACCATAAAATTAATCCATCATCAAAATTTATTAAAAAAACATTGAAGACATGTTTTCCTTTGTAAATTCAAATATTTGAATTCCAATGGTCACTTTTTAATACAAATTTGACTATGGAAACTAGTCAAATCTGCTTGAGAGACCATGGTTTTACTACCATAATTTTTTATAGACATAATTTCAAGACCTTAAATTTGAAATACATGATCTACAAACAAATACTAACAAACCCATCTGACCACTTTCTTCTCACACATTCATACTTGCTAATGTTAGCATCATCAATCTACTTACGTAGGAAGTTTTGCCAAGATGACTAAGATAACCTATACCTTCACAAGACTATTTTAATGGATTCATTTCACTTATATAAGTAAAAAAATAACTATTTAACCCTAATATTACTCTTAAAACATGATTAATACATCACCAAAATCTATCACCTTTCCTAACCAAGCAAACACTACAAGGTCCATGCATTCTAAGGCACACTTTGTCATTGAGAACCATGCATACAAATAAAATAATGAACACTCTTGACCACCTTAGGGACACAATTCAAAATAAATAAAAATTTATAACCAAATATATGATAAGGATAAAACTAAAGAACTAATGCTTTTAGATTATTACTTTAGCACACATTACTAAAAAAACATAGTGTAAATGTTATGCCCTTAACCTATAGTGCATCTAGGGATATATGTGGCTGAATTAAAAATAATCATATTATATTATTTCATTTCTATATGTTATTATTATGGTCAGCCTATTTAATAACCATAGCTAAGTAGACTATACATATATATATATATATATATATATATATATATATATATATATATATATATATATATATATATATATATATATATATATATATATATATATATATATATATATATATATATATATATATATATATATATATATATATATATAAGTATAAGTTAGTGGTTAGTCTTTTATCATCATATTGTGAATTCTTCTCTTATTTCATTATTGTGAAGGTTTCCCCTTCAAATTGGTTCAAACATAATATTCAAGTATTATTTGGGCAAGGTTTTGCGGTGCATTTTTTTGGATCTAGCATCCTGAGCACCAAAAGGCTAAAAAATCATAACTTGTGATCCAACAAGATTTGATTTTTTACATTAAAATAGTTTTATTCATGATATTTTTTATATAAAAAAATAAAAAAAAACATTTATTTTAGTTAAAAAATAAAGTCCATAAAATTTTTTACCTTGTGTAAATTAGCAATCATTGGATTCATATATGTAAGATGATCGCAATGATATATTTGTAGTAGAGCTCTTTCTCTTGTTAATTCTTATAACTACCTCATAGGTGCTCTTAGTGTTGATTAACACTTATAATTTTATGACCTTGAGTATCTAGGGCATGATTTATAGTTTATGAAAATTTGAGGTGTTTGTGGTGGAATAGAAGTAGAGTGTGAGAGTTGTCCAGAATATCTTTTAAATTTGGTGGTTGGGAGCCACCAGGGTCATGTATATTTGAAACTTTATGATATTTATGATCCATAAAATATCCTAAGTGGATATTAAGAATTATATTAAACTAAAGAGAGATTTGATAAAGAAAATATAAAAAATGAGGGTAAGGTAGAAAAGAAAATGTGATTGCAGGCTTCCATGTCAAATATCATGACAAGGTTCTAATTGGTTTGAGCATACATAAAATAATTTATGATGTAAAATATTATGAACCTAGATTCCATCATAAATTGGGAAAGTATCAAAGGAAATATAGAAATCACAAGTAAGAACTAGATTTACTTTAAGGACTTTACTACTGTAACATGAATAACATGAGCACATCCAAAGCCAATGCAAATGGAATGAAGTATAACTAAGATCTTTTAGATAATCTAGCATAGAAAAAAATAAGAACCTTATGAAAATAAATGTAGTTCAAAATTATAAGAACCATTTAAATCAAATACATTAATATGTAATTGAGAGATATGATTATATTTTAACACACTATTTAGACAATATTTTTAAAATTCCTTACTTGTATTAAAATGCTTTCTTGTATATATTTGATAAGAGTCCCTCCCATTAGAAAATAGTAACCACTGCCTATTTATAGATAACATAGGTGGTGTACCAGTTAACTTCTCAAAACATATATATGTAAGATAAGGACAACTTTCCTTAATACAAATATTATAATACCCATGACTTTCCACCTCAAATTTGACAAATAGAACTAATATATGCTAATAGACTAGCATATATGCATTACAAAAGAATAATATTTTCATATTACATTGGTGGGTACTCTTAGTTATCTTTTCTTAATTATTTCCTTCACCCTAGTGTGTTTTTATTTAATCATCTCAAAATCTACCACAAGTTTCATCAAACAATCCTCTTCTTGATCCACCAATGTATTGAATTCTTTGTCACTTTTGGCCATGAGTTCTTAGATGCATTGTGCCTTTGAAATATACCTTCTTAAGTTAAGGATGATTTCAATTACCTTTTTATTTTCCTTAATAGACTATCCTTCATTCTCTTTGATGTTCAAAATTAATACATTAACCCTTTGCTTGAATTCTTCATCATCTATCAGGCCCATGGCAGTGGGTTGAGAGGGCTTTACCAACAAGGTCTCCAAGAGCTTCTTCATTCTATCTATCAAGTCCTTGTCATCCTTCATGAAATTATTGAAATTTTCATACCAAGTGCTTATGTCATATATTTTATCCACTATGACTCCTAAGAGGATGTAAAAATGTCAATTTGATGATTTTGATGTCCTAAACCTATTTTTTAGTATGCACATTGATCAATTGAGTTATCTAGTCTTTGGAGTCCTATCATTGAATGATTAACATTTTTACCATCTCATTTTGATGGGTCAATGCACTTAATCTAAGCTTCATGGTATTTAATCCTTCAAATATTTCAAAAGAGACTTATTAAGCATCTTCAATATGTCCTTATGGACTAAAAATGTAGCCTATGCTTTCAAGTCCTACTTTTCCTTTTCTAGGTTGTTGATTCTTTGTTTTATTCCCTTGATCCTAGATAAGCTCATTATTTATTGGTCCTCAACCAAATTTTTCATGTCCTCTTTATGGATGGGGTGCTCCCTTACTATTTTCCCTTACACATGAGTTATACCTATAAAAGGATCCACTCTTTGGAAGGTGAACACTTCAGTACCTATAGTGGCCTTCCATGTTGTTACCTTCTCCAATCCATCTGTGTCTAGATTTTAATTCAAAGTGGTTATTGGTTTGGAGAATTTGGGTACCTATAAGATCTTAGTCCCAATACCACTTGATGCTCCAAGATCCTTCATTATTTTTTCACTCTCTTTAGTTGCCTCAACAATCCTCTTTTCTTCCTACTCCTTCATGAGCTCTCTAATATAGGGTTTGATATCATCATGGGTATCAATACTTTAGTGATGGTAAGTGTAAATGAATGTGACTGGGATGGAATCTTTTGGATCTTTCCATATATGAACTTATCAAGGATGATACGTCCATGTATAGGGAAATCATCACTAAACAAGTTAACCTCATTGGTAGGATGGGTCCATGTCACTTTTGGTGTTTTAGAGGACATAGGAACAATTTCCATATCTCCTTCCCTTTTATTTTGTGAGATAATGACTAAATCCAAAGTTATTTCCTTCCCCTTTTCCATCCCACTTACTTGGGGTTCTTCAGCTTGTGTCAACTCAGTTATGGCTTCCTTAATTCCATCATCTTCTTGATCTAACCCATAGGTCTCTACAAGCTCTTTGAATAATTATTCAACTATTCCATATGGTTGTAGGGCAACAATATCTATGTGCTCCACTAGAGAAGGTGGTTTTGGAAGTGTAATTGATGATAAAGGACCTTCTCTTGGCCTTTCTTCCAATTTCCTCTCACTAGGTCCTTGAATTTGGAGAAATTGATATTATGGTATTTTTGTAAGTGAACTTGAGGTGGAAGGTAATATATGATATTTAAATGGGTTCATCTATAGAATTTCTCCAATTGGCTTCTCCTCTCTTCACAATATTTGGTCAAGTTTGAAGCCATGTGGCCTATACCTAACTAGCACTTCCTCAAAGTTTATAGCCTTGGTGAAAATATGGTCATATGGGCTAACCATATACTCATAGGACACATTGGTAAGTTTCTTATATTGTAAATGGAGGACAAATTTGTTATTTGGGTCACATTATTTGAGGTCATACTTTTACAAATAGAAGGCATCTCTATGTTTGGACATAACATCCAACTATTTACAGCCATGGATCATGATTTTTCTAATCAAGAATGGGTTTTCTTCTTCTCTATGAATAAATTTTCAATCCCTTCAAGGAGTTGGGAATTAATTTAGTATTCAACCAATTTGATAGGGACATAATCTAGAAATCTAGATGGTTGAGTCATGATTCATTCCATCCTGATGATGGTGCAATTTAGGTAATACCATATGTCACCCATATGCTCTACATATTTATTGATGAGGGGGTGCACTCAAGGCATGGGGTTCCCTATGATAGGCTTAACCAAAGTAGGATATATGCAGTCACAAATGAATTACATGTGACCCCTGTATTTAAGAATATGTAATTTTGAGTAATGATGGGATATGGTAATATTATTATGAGAAGACCAATTCTTAATATCAAGAATATGCATGGAGCCCATCAATGAGTCCAATAGATAGGAAATAATGGTTAATTTTTGGTTGTTCTTCCCTTTTATGCCATAAAATTCTCTTCCCAAGTGGATGCTAATCATTTCTTCAATACATGGAGTTAGCTTCTCTTCCACCATGAAATATATGTAGGAAATCCATTCGGGGGTGACATAGGTTATGGTGGCTACCCCTAGAGCTCTATTAAATATGTTCATAATGATATTAATTCCTTTCATAAATTTTATAATAAGTATATTCATATCATGGTTATTAGATATGTGGGTTCATATCATGGTTCTTAAATATGTGGATTCTCTAGTTTAATCAGGGTCTTAGAATAATGTCCAAATTATGCTTGGTTGTCCACTCCTTGATGGTGGGGAGATCAATATGAGTCCTAGGGAGTTCATAGTATACCTCAAGAGATATATGGGAAATGTATACAATCCCTTTTGACAACCCTTCCCTAACTATCCAATCACAATCAATTATATAATTGATAAACATAGGTGCAAAGATATCTATGTAATGGAGTACCTCTAGTTTTGTAGCTACTCAATGAAGAGCAAACATATAAATTATAACCATGTCATTGAATTTCCTCTTGGTTACTATGATCCTTTATTAATTTGAATTGAGAGGTCACATTTACCTAATAGTAAATAATATCTTTGACCAGTTCTTCATTTCATTATTGAGTGCCCCAATGTCCAATTCTATGTACCCAAAACATCTTCCCTCATTATTCATAGACAATTACAATTTTGCATCTTATTTTAATTATTGCATAGTTACTACAATGATTCCTTAATTTACTTAGGTGTATAAATATATTTTATTTGCATAGGATGAAATTTGAGTTTGCTTAATGTAATTATGTCTTAACAGTCAAGAATTAGGGCTTTATGTTGTTCTACTAGGGTTACTTAGAGCTTTAATGGTGAAGGTGGTAGACTTCATAAATTAATTCATGCATTATATCTTATGGATATCCTCACTTGTGAGAATTATATCTTTTTAGGTGTGCTAAACCTTTGGATTTGTCATTTAGTGCTTACATGGCACATATGTGGCCTTCTTAAGCTTGTTTTTGTGGCATCCCCATGAAAATTTCTTTGAAAACTAGCCATTGGTTTTCAAATAAATTCTTTTATCTTTAATCCATTGGATTAAGACCCCAAATGAGATTGAAAAATTTATGAATATCTTGAAGGTTTCTTTTGATTGGTTGTTTAAATCTTGAATTACCTAGTTATACCAAGTGGCATATTTTTGCTTCTTTAGGATATGACTTTGGAGTTTGGTGTTAGAATGAGCATGGTTCTTCCATGTGTCAAGATATCAATCTTTGGCATCTTTGGTTTAAAATTCATGCTTCATTTTATTTTATTGGATCAACACCTTTGATAAAGTGTAGCCCATTGGAAATTACAAGATGCACAAAATTAAGTTAGTCTTGAGGCCTTAGTAAAAATTTGTCTAAATTACATTCCTAATATTTATTTATGTTAATAAACAATAATAAAATTATGTTGATATACTAAATTTCATTTTAGAGAGTTTTAAAAAAGTGCCCCCTTTTCTTGGCTAAAATATTGGTTGAGGTTCAATTTGATGGCCTCGTTAACGTTAAAAATGTCCTTGTGAATGTCAAATGATGGGAGAAAGATTGTCAAATTTAAGCCTATAAAATTTTGTTGGTTGAATGATGAAGCACCATGTGTCACATTCTCAAAAACTCCCAAGATTTTGGAGTTAATGCAATTTATTGGATCAAGATTGGTGATGTAGTGATGGCTGTTGATTATGATCTAAGAGCTCAAAGTTGATTGGCTTTGAAATTTGGGGAGCCCCTTTATCTTCATGTCATTATATTATATCTCTAGGTGAATGCATATCATTGGATCTATAGAAGTGCACAAAGTTTAAGTTAGTCCATTTGGTTACATATAGGCTTAAGTCAAACAATTAGTCTTAAGTTAATACTGTTAATAAACATGATGAAATTAAAGCTAAAGTTTACTATGCTAAGCCTAATGTTTAAACATTAAGGTGGTCCCCTTTTAGACTTAGGTAAAAGTTTGGATGAGGTTCAAATTGATGGTCTCATTAATTTCAAATACATCCTTATGATTTTCAAATTATAGGAGTGAGGCTACCAAGTTAAATCCCATGGGAAATTTTTCATAATAAGTGAGGTTGATGTGTAGTTCCTCCTGGGTGATCTCATGCTGTTAGATTGGATCTCTGAGGAAGTGAGAGTCATTAGATATGCATTCAAATTAAATCATTAAGTTATGGCCTGATATGTGTAGTAGTTTAGATTAAGGTTCTGATCTCAACGTGTCATTCAAGTAAAATAAACACAAATATATTTAATATTATAAACTATACTAAGCATTAATAAAATATTTGATCCTTAATGAGAGGGGCCTACTGTCTTAACAATTAGATGAGGTCAAGAAGCTAATTAAAAAAAATAGGGGATGAGAAATAAAAGGGGCCTAAATTTAAATTTATAGTAAGGTTTGGTCATGTTGAAAAAATAATCAAACCTTAATATAAAATTAGACTTAGGGTTTTTCAAAAAAAGAAATCTAATTTCTCATTAAGTTTTTTTTTCTACTATTTTTTGAATTTACATCATAGGATTTTTTCTTGGGAACCTTATCTTTCTCCATGGAACCTACATTTCATCATCCAAAGACAAATATTACTAAGGTTAGTTCATAAATCATAATCATAATTAAGAATGTAGGGATTCATTCCATTTTCAAGTGGATAATCATCAAATTCTAAGAAAAAATAACCTCTTCAAAGCCAATCCAAGATACAAGTGTTTTAAAACATTTAAAAGTGTCCATATTTTTTAGAATAAAAAAATTGGGGGTATGTTGGTATCAATAATGGTGACTCACAAGCAGAACATAATAATATGTTAGTACCTAAAAACTATGGTTTAGACCAACACATAAGTCCTTTATCTCCTTTGACCAAATATCATTACCTAGATCATTTCAAGGTTGAAACAAGCCTCAAATGTGGAAAATTCAAATTATCATCTCAAATCCTAAACATTTTGTGTGTTTTCTTTGATTACACTTACTGTTTATCATGAGACTTCAAGGAAAAACATCTAAGTCCATACCTTTTGATCATTACATCTAACTTTGAGCATATTTAGATATTCATTAAGAATGGTTACTCTTAGTTCAAATAAAGACTGGGCATTGCTCTAGTGCTAGCTAAGAATCCATAGCCATGATAGAGATGACTTTTTATCCACTCATGGAATTTTTACACTACCAATAAAACATCCATAGCCTCGGTGCAGGTTGCCTAAATCACCTTTGACTTTGTATCTTTTGATTTAACAATAAGTCCCATTTTGTTTTGTTTTATTTTTTTAGGTATTTTAACAAAGTTTGGGAGCCAAGATAGCTATTTTTAAAGGATTTTGTCAAAAACTTTGGCCTTAGGATAATAACCTATAGTTGAAACCTTGATCTTAGATAAGGATGTGTTTTAAGTGTAAGTATGCATATGCCTTAACCTTTTGAACTCTCCTTCCACATACATGATTATTCTTACAAAATAGTTTTGGTCTCAGGAAATGTTTTGGATTCTTGTGAGGTAATTAAATTCTATGTGAGTCTTGGAAAAGTATCTATATTAAAACATTATGATATATTATAGCCTTAGGTTTTCCTACATAGGGTTTATGCTCTCATTTTGAAATACTAGAATTTTAAGCAATCTAGGGAAATTCTGAGCAAGGACTATTTACAAGACTCTATTGAAGCAAAGCATCACATAAAAATAGAAAGGACACCCCAAACACAAAGAAATAAAAAAATAAACAAATAGAAATAAAAAAAAGTATATATAATCCATATAGGAAAACAAAGCAAGGAAGGAAATTAAATATCCTACCTAATTTATCCCTAAACAATCTTACAAATTTTATTCCATGAAGACTCCCCATAGAGCAGCAGCAAAGTAGTGTTTAAAATATTTCCCATTAGTGGGTAATGTGAATTCTACTCCTTGAAGGTATTTTAACTTGAAGGTGTTGTTGCCTAAGATTTTTGCAATTTGGTATGGGCCAATACACAAGGGTGTAAACTTACCATGCTTGCCTATAGGTTTTGTTGCCTTATCCCAAAGGAGGACTAGGTCTCTTTATTTGAACACCTTCACTTTATACCTCTTGTAAAACCATCTTCTCATAATTTTTTGATGTATTCTAAAGTCTAAAAATTCCTTTTCTCTAGCATCCTCCATTTGATTGATGTCTAAAAACCTATAAATGGCCAGTTCTTGTCTCTCTTATATGTATTCTTGCATGAATGTGACATGGGTAACTTGAGGGTAATAGGAAAGATAGGTTACTGAACACACACCAATAATAATGGTGAAGCCTTGAGTGCTTACTTGATCCTTATCTTGTCAGCCCATAATGCATACTTAAGGAGTTTGTGCCATGTTCTAGGTTTATTTGTAGCAGACTTCTTGATGGATTTCATAAGATTTTTGTTGGTAGATTTAGAGACTCTATTTATTTAAGGATAATGATTATATGTAAACTTCAAAGAGATACCATTATCATAAGCTCATTTATTCATTTCTATGGATATAAATGGAGATTCATTGTCACAAACGAAGGAAACTAGTGTTCCAAATCTAGTGAAAATATTTTCTTCTAAGAAGTTGATCACCATCTCTATCATACATTATTTGGTGGCTATAGATTCAGTCCACCTTGTACAATAATATATAGTAGTCAGGACATACTTGTGGCCTTCAAAGGAATTAGGGTTTATTACCCCACAAAGTCTAACCCCTACTATGTAAAAGGTTTGTCTACCATCACTGGTTGTGAACACATGACTACCTTTAGCACTTTTATGCTAAATATTTGACATGAGTGGAACTCCCTCACATGCTTGTGAGTATCCTTGAAAATGGTGGGATAATAATACCTAGACTTGAGAATCTTGTGAGCTATGGTTCTCCTTGAAGGGTGTCCACTACCTAGATTTTCATGAAAAGTGGCCATGATTTGAGATGCATCTTCTTTAGACACACACCTTTAGTAGATCCCTTTAAAGTATTTCCTATATAGGAATTCCTCTTTGATGATGTAATAGGTTTCTTTGAGGCTTAAGGCTCTCTTATATTCTTTGGTGAGTCTTGGGAAACAACTACCATTGATAAGTAGGTGGATTAGAGAGTCATACCATTCATTGGGTTGGAAGTTTTACTAATCAACTTACATGACATGAAGCTTAGAATTAGTATTGACAATCATCTAGACTAGGCCTTGACATTTCACTATTCTGGAGATCTTCATTTCTATATCATACTCTCTTAGGATTGACATCCACTTTCCCCTTCATTCCCCAAGCTCATTCTAACTCAACATAATCTTTGTGGTTGGGTCTAGCAAGATAGCATGCAACTTATTTCTAAGGATGTGATGTTTGAATGTTTTTACTACCTTCACTAGTGCATAGGCTTACTTATCAATCATGAAATTATTTACTTCTACATTTTTTAAATTGGTGCTCATGAAGGCTTTAGGCTAGTAATTTACATCTATATTCTAAGTCAAGACTATAGCCATGGTGTGGTCAGAAGGAAATGAATATAAGTAAAGTCCCTTTAAGAAGTTAGGAGTCACCATTACTAGGAATTGATTGATTGCCTTATTTATCTCTACAAATTATTTATTGGATCCATCATCCTAAGATATTTTAGCATCTTTCTTAAGCATATCATTTAGAGGTTTGACAATCTTGGCAAGCCTGAGATGAAATTCATTACAAAGTTGATCTTGCCAAGGAATGACTTTAGTTAGTTTTGAATATTAGGTAACTCAATCTTGGAAATGGATTCCACTCTCTCAAGATCTATGGATATCCCTTCTTTGGTGATGACATACCCCAATAGTTTTTCTTTAATAATGCAAAATATGCTCTTTTTGGGGTTGAGGGATATGCCATACCTTCTACACCTTTCAAACACTTACTATAGGTGTATTAAATAATCTTCTCTATTATTGGGAAACACTATTAGATCATCCATATATATGATGATGTAATTTCCTACTAGACCTAGAAAGCATGGTCCATGGCTCTCTAAAATATTGCCCCTACATTAATCAGTCCAAAGGGCATTCTTTTGTAAGCATATTTTCCCCATTTAGTTGTAAATTTTGTCCTAATTATATCTTATTTTGTAACAAGAACTTTGTTATATAAATAAAATCCATCCAAGAAATACATCATGGAAGATCCTAAAACAACTTGGATGACCTGGTCTAGAGAAGGTAAGGGGTAATTGTCCTTTTCAAATGCTTTATTCAGATTTCTAAAGTTTATGCATAATCTAATTTCTCCATTATTATTTTTAATTAGGTCCAAGTATAAACCCAAGTTTAATTCTTAATAAGAAACACAATCCTTACATATAGTAGTTTCTTGACCTCTTTAAAGATTATGGGTTCCAAGACAGGGTTGATAGGTCTTTTCTTCTACTTGAAGGCTTTGCAATTTTCCTAAAGGGGTATGGCGTGGGTAATAACCCTTGGGTAAAATATTTTTATATCTTTATAGGATTAGGAAATTACATCCTTATATTTTTTAAGTACCTCCCTATCCTTTCTATTTTCCATTTTATTACAAACCTTTCCTATGTTTGTTTATTAGGATTGATCATGTGGGCCAAGATCTATGGCATGATAGTCCTTGCCACTTACTTTGGGTACCTTAGGTGTTTTAGTAATATTTTCATGATCAAATAACCTTTCTAATAAGGTCATCCCTTTAGGTATCTTATTATCATTTAGTTGGATAATTTTACCATTAAGCTTTGTTTAAGGAAAACTTTCATCAACTTTATCAATGATGTGAGCTTCAAAGGCCCTAGAATTAGTCAAGAAATCCAAAATTTGTTGATCATCATTAAAGACTTGAAAATGATTCACATTTTTTGAGACTAAGGGGCATGGTAATAGCTCAATGCTAAAGTTAGGGGAATCATGATTGGGCATGAGATTAGCTATAGTAGAGGCAAGCTCATCAATAGCTTTATTTTCTTCCTTGGGGATAGACAAGATTTTAAAAACATAAAAAAATTATAGCAAGTCCCAAAACTTGAACTTGTACCTATTAAGGTAAGATATCTTGCATTGGTACTTTCTCCTTACTTGATTGACCACAAGTTTAGAATCTCCATAAATAAGTAGTTCCTTGACCTTGTGCTTAATATCAAGCTACAACCATAGGATGAGAGCTTCATATTCAGCTAAGTTATTAATGCATGGGAATTACAATCTATATGATGCATTATATTATTTTTTTCTAGGGTCTATCAATACAATTCCAGCTCCTAATCCTAGCTTACATCCAACACCATTAACATATAGTCTCCATAAGCTAGGCATTGGAGGAGGGTTCTTAGAACTAGGTTATTTTGTAGCTTCCAAAGTGAAGATTCCCAAATCAATATCTAGAAAGTTTACCTTTTCATTGACAACATTATATTCTATTATCATGTGTTTCATCCTTGGCTCTCTCTCCACCCTTATTTGATTTAGAATACCCTTCCAAGCTAGCCATAAGTGGGAGCAGTTAGTATACATGTATCCATTTAAGGGCTTAGTCTATTCTCTACTAAGGAGCAATCCATAATCACTAGGGATACCCAACACTTATATGTCCATGAATTTTTGAACTCTTGGTTCACTAGAAAATTGCATATGCACATTAAATAATTCCCTAATGACTTTGACTTGTGACTTATCCAATTGCATGACCACTCTATTAGACTTAATTAGTGTCAACCCAAATTGTTCACATATCCATGCAAGCTATATGTTGGTTTAGGATCTAAAATCTAAAAGGAAATTATGGACATTATTTTCAAATATCCTAACTATGCGTAAGAAGGGTAGAGACTTTGCTTTAGCTATTTTCATAGTTACATTTTCAATATCACTTTTTGGAGGCTTCCCATGTTTCTTGGACAATGATTCCAAGAGCAAGTCTCTTTGTTTTGTAATCTGTGTTAGCTCATGTAGAGTGATGTTGTCTTTATTATTTTTCATATCCTCCATAATTTTGTAATAAGTCTTACTTGAAGGTTCAATAGTAGCTTTAGAATAACTTCCCTTAGGTGGTTTAGGATCATTCCTTGATGTAGTTTCTAGACGAATCCCAAAATTTTTAGGGGGAGTTGAAGTTGTTAATGGCTATTTTTTTCCTCTTTTTATAAGAGCGTATGTTTTCAATAATTTTTGGAATGCTTGAATATATTTGGAAATATTTTTGGGCTCATTATCCTCTTGGAAAGGGAATTGGAATGTCTCTACCATGTACACTTGGTCAGATGGCTTGGACCCAAAAGGACTTGTAGTAGTATCTTTATTTGGGACTGATTCAAATTTATCAAATTATTTTTGGAAAGATTGAAAGGCTTTGAAAAAATCAATGTAATAAATATCACCATGTTTAGATGTGGAATGTACCCTACAATAGTCCAGCAAGGCAATATCAATGAGATTAATATCCATGGACTTCTTGCTAGAAGAAAGCTCACTAGCTTTGTTTTCATTATAGAATCTATCATTCTGAAATATATTTCCAAGCCTATTAAAATTTTGAAAGGTGAAGTTCCTTCCAGATTCGTCATTAGCATTGCCAACTTGGTTTTGTAATAACAAGAAATTTGTGCTGAACTTTTGGACCATCTTTAATATATATTCATTCTCATTTTTGGGGATTTCAAAGCTTTGGACTTGGCTATTATTCTTACCATTGTTTGGCACTAAAGCCTTTTGGTCATTGGTGTGAGATCCATTAGTAGCTTGAAGATTCAAGAAACCTAGTTTTTGATTAGTAGTAGCATGACTAGTAAGTAATACATTCAAAGTAGGGAGTTGGTTCAAGGTTAGAGAATTTTAGTTATTATTTTGGAAAAGGTTCAATACAAGCATCTAAGGGTTAATGTTTAAGATAAAATAAACCATCTACCCTTGGGGCTACATTTGGTCAATAATAAGCACCACTTTAGAATAAGTCTGGGCTAATGTGTTGATAGCTAGGAGGGCCCTTTTTAGAAACATATAAGTCATAGGGTCCACTACATCTTTGTAAAATTATAGAGCTAAATCCTCATTAGGTTTGTATGGATCCATGGTTTGACTAAACATATTTTGGAACCTAGAATTGAGGGATCTAATATGTTCACTTTCATCCCTCTTAATAGTTTTGAATTGGTAATAAATGATGTAGAGGCTTATGACCTTTCCAAATTGATCAATAAATATATTGTCAAAGTTATTCCATGAGGTGATGTAATCATTAGGAAAATTGAAGAACCATTCATATGCAACATCCTTGAATGTAAATGGAAACAACCTACATTCTACATATTCATAGATAACATTTAATAATCTTAAAGTAGCCTTGAAATATTTAACATGTTCTTGTGTATTTGCAACACTAGTTGGACTAAATATTGGCAAGTACTTTTTAGGATTATGTGGTAAGTCATGAACTACAACTACTATATTGATTGGGGGGAACTTCCAAGCCATGACATATCTGGATGAAGATTAAATACAATAACCCCTTATAAGGGTGAAGATGCTAGAGACTTGGACCACCTATGCCTTCTTATATCTTTCCTTGTCTTTCTATGGGTCTCTAGCTCGAGTAAGGTTCTCTTGTCTCTAAATGTGATTTGGTCCTAATCCTTGGTAATTCTAGCTTAAAGATTAAGGATCCTATTTTAAATATGGTGTGTCAAGTTAGATTTCATAAATAAAAATAATCAACCTACAGGATAAGCCTATTTTGTAAATATTTACTCATAAAGGGACAAAGGACACTAATCTTTGACTAAGCAATCTTAAAGATGTGTTGAATTATGCAAATATGACCATTATTTACAACCTGTGACTTAAGTAAACTTAAGATTCATAAATAATTTTCAATATTCAATAAAAATAGGTCATCCTAATCTCAAATAATATGAATTTTTAAAACATGAAGCTATATTTACTATAATTTTACCATTTCTTAACAAATAAATAAGATAATTTCCTTACAATCCATAAAGATTGGTGGGAAATCAATTGAAGATCAAGGATCCATGCACTTAGAGTGAATAATTACTCAAAAGGGTTAATAATCCTTCAAACTTAATGCAAGAAACATCACAATTGATCAAATGGCCCTCCTTCTAGTGCCAATAGAGCTCTTTCTCTTGTTGATGCTTCTAACTGCTTCACAAATGCTCTTAGTGTTGATAAACACTTCTCGTTTTAGGATCCTGAGGATCTAGGGCATGAATTATAGTTTGTGACAATTTGGGATGTTTTTGGTGGAATAAAAGTAGAGTGTGAGAGCTCTCTACAATATTTGTTTAATTTGGTGATTGGGAGCCACTAGGGTCATGTATATTTGAAACTTTATGATATATATGATCCACAAACTAACATAAGTGGATATTAACAATGATCTTAAACTAAAGTGATCTTTAATAAATAAAATATAAAAAATGATGGTAAGGTAGAAAATAAAATGTGATTATAGGCTTCCATCTAAAATATCATGACAAGGTTCTAATTGGTTTGAGCATATATGAACCAATTTATGATGTAAAATAGTATGAACCCATATTCCATCATAATGTAGGCAAGCATAAAAGGAAATATATAACTAAAAAGGAATAAGTAGATCTACTTTAAATAATTTACTATTGTAACATAAATAGCATGAGCACATCTAAATCCAAAGTAAATGAAATGAAATATACCTAAGATCATTTAGATAATCTACCATAGCACAAATTAAAAACCTTGTGACAAAAAATGTAGCTCACAATGAAAAGAACCATTCAAATCTAAGAGATTAACATGAAATTGAGAGATATCATTAGCTTTTGACACATTATTGAGACAATCCTTTCATAATTCCTTAATTGTATTAAAATTCTTTCTTATGTAGAATTGCTCAAAGTCCCTCCCTTTATAAAATACTAACCCCTACCTATTTATAAAGAACATAAATGGTGTATCAGTTAAATTATCAAAACATCCATTTTTAAGATAAGGATAGCTATCCTTAATACAAAGATTACAGTACCCATGGCTTTCTACATCAAATTTGACAAATAGAACTAATATATGCTAATAAACTAGAATATATGCATTACAAAAGAATATTATTTTCATAATACATTGGTGGGTCCTCTTAGTTATCTATTCTTTAGGATGTCCTTCACCCTAGTGTGTTGTTCTTTAATCAACTTAAAATATACAATAGGTTTCATCAAACAATACTTTTCTTGATCCACTAACGTATTTAATTCTTTGTCACATTTGGCCATGAGTTCTTGGATGTATTGTGCCTTTGAAATATGCCTTCCTAAAGTAAGGATGATGTCAAGGACCTTCTGATTATCCTTGATAGACTAGCCTTGGTTCTCTTTGATGTTCAAAATGAAGACATTAACCCTTTAGATGAATTCTTCATCATCTATCAGGCCTTTGGTAGTGGGTTGAGAGCGTTTTTCCATCAAGATCTCGAAGAGCTTCTTCATTATGTCTATCAATTCCTTGTCCTCATTCATGAAATTGTTGAAATTATTATACCAAGTGCTTAGGTCTTGTATTTTATTGACTATGACTCCCAAGAGGATTTACAAATGTCCTAGTCTTATAATTTTGATGTCTTGGACCTATTTTTTAGTATGCACATTGATCAATTCAACTATCTAGTCTTTGGAGTCCTACCATTAAATGATTAACATTTGGGCCATCTCATCTTGATGGGTCAAGGCACTTAATCTAATATTCATGGCCTTTAATCCTTTAAATATATCAAGAAGATAATTATTCAACATCTTTAATATGTCATTAGGGACTAAAAATGTAGCTTGTGCTTCCAAGTCCTGCTTCTCCTTTTATGGGTTGATGATTATTTATTTCATTCCCTTGATCTTAGCTAATTTCATTATTGATTGGGCCTCAACTAAACTTTCTATGTCCTCCTTATGGATGGGGTGCTCCCTTACTATTTTCATGTACATAAGAGTTAAACCCACAAAAGGCTCCACTCTTTGGAAGGTGAACTCCATAATGCCTATAATGGCCTTCTCTATTATTACCTTCTACAATCTAGCTATGTCTATATTATACTTCATAGTGGCTATTAGTTCAAAGAATTTAGGTACCTCTAAAATCTTAGTCCTAATACCACTTGATGTTGTATGATCCTTCATTCCTTTTCTACTCTCTTTATTTGCATCAACAATCATCCTTTCTTCATGCTCCTTCATGAGTTCTCTAATCTAGGGCTTGATATCATTATGGATATCAATACTTATAGTGCTAGAAAGTGCCAATGAATGTGACTGGAATGGAATATTTTGGAGCTTTTCATATATGAACCAGTCAAGGATGATAGGTCCATATATGGGAAACTCATCACTAAATAATTTAACCTCCTTAGTATGATGGGCCCATGTAACTTTTGGCCTTTTGGAGGACCTAGGAATAAGGGCCATACTTCTTCCCTTTTCTTTCATGACATAGGGAGTAAATCTAAATCTATTTCCTTCCCCTTTTCCATCTCACCTATTTAGGGTTCTCTATCTTATGCCAACTTAGCTATGGCTTCCTTAATTACCTCATCTTCCTGATCTAACCCATAGGTCTCTAAAATATCTTTGAATAATCCTTCAACTATTTCATATGGTTCTATGGAAACCATATCAATGTGCTCTACTAGAGAAGGTGGTCTTAGAATTTAAATTGATCATGGACCTTCTCCTAGCCTTTCTTATAATTTCTTCTCACTAGGTATCTGAATTTGGAGCACTTAATATTATGGTAATCTTGGAATTGTACTTAATTCAAAAGGAAATAGATGATATTGCAATGGGTTTATCTACCAAATTTATCTAGTTGGATTCTCTTCTCTTTGCAATCTATGCTCAAGTTTGAAGCCATGTTGCCTACACCTAGGTAGCACTTCCTCAAAGTTTATAACCTTGGTACAGAGATGGTCATATAGGCTAAGCTTTTACTTGTAGGGAACCTTGGTTAAATACTTGGATTGCATATGGAGGACAACTTTGTTATTTGGGTCCCATTATTTGAGGTCATATTTTTGAAAATATAAGGTATCTCTATGTCTGGACATAACATCTAACTATTTCCAGCTATGGATCTTAGTTTTTAAATAAAGGATGCAAAAGGATACAAAATTTCTTTCCTAATATCTTTAAATACATTTTAAATCCCTTGGAGGAATTGGGAAGCAATTTCCTATTTAGCCAATTTGATAGGGACATGGATTAGCAATCTATATGGCTGAGTCATGACTCCTTCCATCCTGATGATAGTGTAGTCTAGGTAATACCATATGTCACCCATAAGATCTACTTATTTCTTGATGATGGGGTGAAATCTAGGCATAGGGTTCCCTATGATAGTCTTAACTAAAGTAGGATATATTCAATTATAAAAAAATTGTATGTGACCCCTGTATTTAAAGATATGTAATTTTGAATAATGATGGGATATGGTAATCTTGCTATGAGAGGACCAATTCTTGATATCAATAATATGTGTATATTCCATCAATTAGTCTAATAGATAGGACATCATGGTTAATTTTTGGGTGGTATTCCTTTTTGTGCCATATAATTGTCTTCCCAAGTGGATGTTTATTAGTTCTCTAATAGGTGGAGTTAGATTCTCTTCCACTATGAAATATATGTAGGAAACCCATTTGGGGTCAACATAGGTTATGGTGGATATACCTAAATATTTATTCAATAGGGTCATGATGTTCCTAATGCCTTCCTCAAATTATATAATAGGTATCTTCCCATCATGGTTCCTGGATATGTGGGTTCCCTAGTTTAACTAGGGTCCTAGAATAGTGACCAAATTATGCTTGGTTGTCCACTCCTTCATGGTGGGGAGGTCTATATGAGTCTTATTGTATCCCTAAAAATTTACAAGTTCAATGTATGTTATCCTTTTTGACACACCTTCGCTAACTATCCAATCACCATTAATTTTAAAATTGACAAACATACATGCAAGGATATCTATGCAATGGAGTACCTCTAGTTTAGCAGATGCTCAATGAAAACTAAACATTTGAATTATAACCAAGTAATCAAATTACCTATTGGTTAATATGATCCTTTATTCATTATAAGTGAGAGGCTACATTTTCTTGACAATAAAGAAGATCTCTGACCAATTCTTTATTCAATTGTTGAGTGACCCAATATCTAATTCCATGTCCCCAAAATGTCTCCCCTCATTCTCCATACATAAATACAATTCTAACTCTTCTTTCCATTATTTCCTCACTACTATGATGATTCCTTAATTTCATTATGTATATGACTATCTTTTCTTTGCTCAAGATGAAATTTGAGCTTGTTTAATGCAATTGTGTGTCAACAATCAATAATTATGGCTTTATGTTGTTTTACTATGGTTTCTTAGATATTTAATGGTGAAAGTGGTGGAATTCATAAATTTTCTTGTGCTTTAGATATTATAGATAGCCAACCTCAATTTTGTAAATTCTATCTATTTACGTATGCCAGATCTTTGGATTTGTTATCTAATGCTTACATATCACCTACATGGCCTTCTTAAGCTTGTTTCTATGGCATCCCCATAAAAATTTCTTTGAAAAATAGCCTTTTTTTTTCAAATCAAGTCTTTTATCTTCACTCCATTAGATTAGGACCCTAAAATGAGTGAAAAACATTAATGAATATCTTGGAGGTTTCTTTTGATTGGTTGTTTAAATCTTGAATAACTTGGTTATGCCAAGTGGCATATTTTTTATTCTTTAGGATATGATTTTAGAGTTTGTCGTTATAATGAGCATGGTTCTTCCATGTGTCAAAATATAAAGATTTGTCCTCTTTAATTGAAAAGACACCCTTCATTTCACTCTATTGGATCAAGATGGACTCTGATCAAGTGTAGCCCATTTAATACTATGAGATGCACAAAGTTAAGTTAGCCACGAGGCCTTAGTAAAACTTTAGGTCTAAAATGCATTCCTAAGTTTATTTATGTTGATAAATACTAATAAACTTAGTTTAAAATTCTTCATGCTAGGTTTTCTATGGTAATATGCTAAGGTTATTTTTAGAGAGTTTTAAAAAAATGCCCCTTTTCTTGGCTAAATTTTAGTTGAGGTTCAATTTAATGACCTCACTAACGTCAAAGACATCCTCACAAAAATAAAATTAGTAGAGTGATATTATCATATTTAAGCCTAAAAAATTGTGTTGGTTGAATGATAAAGCACCATGCATCACATTCTCAGGAACTCCTAAGATTTTATAGTCAACGAAGTTCATTGGATCAAGATCGATGATGTAATGAGGACCGTTGATCATGATTCAAGAGGTTAAAGCTAATTGGCTTTGAACTTTAGGTATTCCCTTTTCTTTGTGCCTTTAGATAAGATCTTTGGGTAAACATGGATCATTGGATCTATAGAAGTGCATGAAATTTTAATTCAATTTATTTAGTTACATATAAGATTAATTTAAATAATTAACCTTAAGTTAATATTGTTAATAAACATGTTAAACATAAAGATAAAGTTTATTATGCTAAGCCTAAGGTTAAAACATTAAGGTGGTCCCCTTTTGGACTTAGGTAAAAGTTTGGATGAGGTTTAACTTGATGGTCTCACTAATGTTATAGATTTCCATGTGAGTGTCAAATAATGGGAGTGAGATTTTGAAGTTAAATATCATAGGAACTTTTTCATAGTAAGATGGGTTGATGTGTACCTCTTCTTGGGTGATCTCACACCATTAGATTGGATCTCCAAGGAAGTGAGAGTCATTAGATCTATGGTCAAGTTAAATAATTAAGTTAGGGCCAAATATGTGTAATAGTTTAGACTAAGGTGTAAATTTCAAGGCATCATTCATGTTAAATAACCATGAAGACATTTAACATTATAACCTAGGCTAAACATTAATAAAAAATTTGGTCCTAAATGAAAGGGGCCTATGAGGTTAGGAGGCTAATAAAAAAAGGGGGGGATGAGAAATAGAAGTGGCCTAAATTTTATTTTATATGAAATTTTTGGTATGTTAGAAACATAATTGAACCTTAATATAAAATTAGACTTAGGGTTTTTCAAAAAATGAAATCCAATTTCCTCTTATTTTTTTTTCCATTTTTTGAATTTAAATCATAGGGCTTTTAATTGAGAAACATATCTTTCTCCATGGAACCTACATTTCATCATCCAAAGACAACTATTAGTGAGGTTAGTCCATAAAGTATAATCAGAATTAAGCATGCAGGGATTCATTCCCTTTTCAAGTGGACAATCCTTAAATTCTAAGAAAGAATAACCTCTTCAAAACTAATTTGGGATATAGGTGTTTTAAAACATTAATAAGGGTCCCTATTTTTCATAAGATAAAAATGGGGGTATTTTGGTCTCAACAATATTCTATTGATACACTTTTTTGGTTAATTTTTTTCACCCTTATGCATAATAGTAGTCATTAGATTCATCTTAATGAGATTATCACAGTAGTGTATTCCAACTGTACATATTTTGAGGCTAAAACGCTCCTAGGGTTTGTGAATGGTTGTTCCAAACACTAACAAATGTGGGAAAGGGAAAAAACTCCAAAAACTCCTCCCAAGGATGGCATGGAATTTAAAACTTCTAATCCATAGTCTAATTTTATATTAAGTTAGAGTTATAGCTCATGGTGAAAAAAGATGATTTTGATATGATTAAAGGGGAGATTATTGGTTTGAGAGGGTACTTGGATACTGTGAAGGATCAATTACAACAAATATTTGGGAAATTATCCAACTTGTCAGCTCAACCACTATAAATCAATCCTCCATCACTTCAATTTTGTTCTCCTACTCCAAAAAATACCAACAACAAATATAGTCTTAAGCCAATGTTTCCAAAAGTGGACCTACACAAGTTTGATGTTAATTATCCACTCACTTGACTCACTCAAATTAAAAATTTATTTTATCTACATTAGACTCCATGTTCACAAAAATTAGTTATGGCCTCTTTACATCTAGAACCTTAGCCATTCATTTGGTATCATTAGTTGTATGATCAAAATAAAAATAAGGGTGTCCTAGTTTCATGGTTAGTATTTTTTGAGGAGTTTCAGCTCCAATATCACAATAATGTCTTTAAAAACTACTTCATTCAACTAGCTAAGTTGTACCAAATCAAAACTATCAAGGACTACATTCATCAATTTCATAATCTCTCCTTATGTGTGGCAAACATTAGTGATGAAAATTTGAATGGCCTATTTTTGGGTGGCCTCAAAGATAACATCTAATTAGATGTTTGAATTTTTCATCCTAGTAGTGTATTTAAGGCCATACCAAAGGTGCACATGGTTGATAAAAATTAGATGATTAGATAAAGACCTTTCACCAATGTTCATGAATGTACTTTTCTATAACCATCATTTCATCATCCTACCAGATTAACACCTCAATAACTGGAAGAAAATCATGTAAAAGGTTCATGTTTTGGTTGTGATAATAAAAGGAAAAAAGGGCATTGATGTGCTATAAATAAATTTTTTACATTGATAGTGTCAATACAGAGGAAGAAGATGAGGAGGCTTCATGGGAAGAGCTAGAAGAATTTGAGGATGAATCTGAATAGTTATAACCTACTATTTCATATCATGTACTTTTAAGCATTATTACTCCTCAAATTCTTAAGGTGGTGGGGTTCTTAAAGAAATAGAAGTTGACTATGTTAATTAACTCTGGGAGTATACATAGATTCATCAATAGTATGTTGGCTTCTCATTTGAAATTTTTCATATACCCAACTCCATAATTTTAGGTCATGATTTTAGATGGTGGTACAATCAACTATTCTATAAAATGTCATAGTATTAATCTTGATATGGGAGACTATATGTTAGATTCCCCTATTTTTGTTATTCCCATGGGAGGAGTTGACATTATTTTTGGAATGTAATGGTTCACCACTTTGGGCACTATTGAGATTAATTTCCAAGAATTATTCATGAAGTTCCATTCAGAAGGAATGACTTTTGAACTATATGTATTATGGCTAAATCTCCATAATTAGTTAGTTCCCACCAAATTATTAAGATTCTCATAAAAGGTGCAAATTTTTTTGTGGCATGCTTGTTTTCCATGGAGATTCAACCAACTAAGGAGTCTACACATTCTGATATTCAAAATGTGTTGAATGAACATACTATTATTTTTTGTGACATGCCAAAAGTACTTCCTCCAAGTTGTGCACATGATCATGCCATTAGACTCATTTTAAGAAGTACACCACCCAATATTAGACCCTACAATTATCCTTATGCCCAAAAGAATGAAATTGAAAACATTATACAAGAGATGTTGGAGGAAAGAATCATATGACATAGTAAAAGTGAATTTTTATCCCCTAGTGGAAGTATTATGATGGTTGGAGGATGTGCCTAGACTATAAAGAACTCAAAAAATACAACATCAAAGATAAGTTTCCTATTCTAGTAATTGATGATTTTCTAGATGAATTACATGGTGTCATTTATATTACCAAGTTAGATCTTCACTCTTGATATCATCATATTTTTATCCATAATGAGGACATACCTAAAATAGATTTCAAAACTCATGAACACCATTATGAATTTATGTTCATGCCTTTTGGTCTCACAAATGCACCATCTACATTTTAGATTTTGATGAATACTATTTTTAGGCCAGATTTGAGAAAGTTTGTATTAGTGTTTTTTGATTATATATTCATCTAAAATAAGAATTGGGAAAACCATTTAAAGTATGTGAAATAGGTGTTTTTAGTTCTAGAACAACATCAACTTTATGCCAAACCTTCCAAATGTGATTTTGGTATCTAAGAGTGGAGTACTTGGATCATATTGTTTCATATAAAGGATTGAAATTTGATCCTAATAAAATCTAATCAATGATGGAGTGGATGTTTCCCCATACCCTCAAGAACCTCCATATATTTCTAGGGATAAATGGTTACTATCATAGGTTTCTCAAAAATTATGGTAGAATTGTAGACCCACTCATGTATTTATTTAATAAAGACTCCTTCCAGTGGATTGATTTGGATAATAAGGAGTTTTAATAGTTGAAAATGGTTGTGTACAACTCTAGTTTTGGTTACTCTTGATTTTTTAAAAACTTTTATTATGGACTGTGAGACATCAGGGTATGGCATGGAGGATATAGGCATGTAAGAAGCAAGACCACTAATATTTGAAAGTCATGAACTTAATGGAAAAAATAGGATAAAACCAATTTATGAGAAATATATAATGGTTATTTTACATGTAGTGAATTAATACAGACCGTATATGATGGATCATCACTTTTAGGAAAAGACTGATCATGGTAGACTCAAATATTTTTTGGAGCAACACTTGTCATATAAAGAATAAGAAAAATTGGTGGATAAAATGTTCAGATATGATTTTGAAATAGTTTATAATAAATGAAAATATAATGTGGTGAAATATTCTCTCTTGGTAGTATGAATTAGTTGAGGCATTGTTATGCACCATGACCATGTGGTAGGTAAATTGGCTAGAGGAAGCAAGATCAGAATGGGAGAATGATAGTGCTACCAAGGATTTTCATAACATTATTCATCAAGGTTATAAAAAATCTAAAATATTTACATGGAAAGGGAACACATTATGGTATAAAGATAGATTATACATTTGTAATCATTCTCTCTTCAAACATAAAATTCTTCAGGAACTTCATGCCTCTCCACATGGAGGACACTCAAGATTTTTGAAGACATATCATATATTGAAGAAAGATTTATTTTTGGAAGGAATCAAAGGGGATGTTAAAAAATATGTCATTGAATTCATTATATGCCAATAAAATAAATGTGAAACCATTAATACCCTAGGTTGTTTGTAGCCTTTATCCATCCCTAGCCAGAATTGGGAAGAGGTTTCCATGGATTTCATTACATGGTTACCAAGGTTTGAGGATAAAAATGTTATCATGGTAGTTATGTATTGACTCACCAAGTATGCTCATTTTTTCTCTTTATCATAGCCATTTGTTTCTAGTATAGTATCTTATGCTTTTCTCAATATAATTCAAAAAGTGCATGGGACTCTAGAGATCATTGTAAGTGACCCAAATCATATATTTAATAGTAATTTTTGGATTGAAATGTTTGCATATTTATGTATCTAGTTAGCTCATAGCTCATCGTATCAACCTCAATCTGATGGGAAAAAGGAGGTAGTCAACAAATATCTCAAAGGGTATATTTTTTTTATTTTTTACAAATAGCACAAATGGGTTAATTAGTTACCACTTGTTGAATGGTGGTATAACACTTATTTTCACACTTCTTCCAAGATGTCTCCATTTATGGAATTATTTGGGTATCAACCCCTTCCATAGATTTAGTTTTGATAGTGTATCATAAGGTTTAAGATGTTAAGTAACACATTCACCATCATTAGGAGGTGTTAGTCAGTTTGTGAGAGAATTTAGCAATGGAAAAAAATTGAACGAAGCAATAAGAAATCAACACTACAATGAGTGGCATTTTGACATAGGTGATTAGGCATTTGTTCATTTTCATATATATAATCATACATCTATAAATAAAAAAAGGATAACAATATATCACCTAAGTATTAGGTCCATAACCATATCTTATATAAAATTTGTAGTGTGGCTTACAAGTTAGAATTAGTTCCAACCACTCTCATACATCTAGTATACCATGTATCTTTCCTAAAGAAAGTAATTGGCAAAGATTTTCCACTTAGACTGATTTACCTAAATTAGATGAAGAAGGTAGAGTCATTCTAGATCTAAGGATATCCTTCACATGTGTATTAAGTAACTACATACCAGATCCATGAATCAGTATTTGATCAAATGGAAGAACATGCATTCTAAAAATGCAATATGGGAGGATGAAGAATTTTTGTAGAAACATCCTAGTTTGACTCAATGTTGAGTACAACATTGTTTTGAAGGGGAGGGTCATGTCATGCCTTTACCCTATAGCTCATCTAGGGATATGTGTGGCTAATTTGTGACTAACACATCTTCATATTAGATTGTTGCATTTATTGATGTTCTTAGTATGGTCAGCCTATGGAATAACTATAACTAAGAAAAGTATATATATGAGGTAATGGTTAGTCTTTTATCATCATATTCTAAATTTTATTCTTATTACATTATTATGGAGGTTATCCCCTCTAAGTGTATTAGACATAATATTCAAGTATTCTTCTCTTTTGATAGTTATTTATATGGATGTGTTCATTCAAATCTTAATTTTACCATATATAATTTTACTATTGTGAATCATCTCAGTAATTTACTTATAGTAATGTTTTGAGGGATACAATGCAATTAACTCTGACTTATTAACTAAAGGTTACTTGTTACAAGGATTTTTGTATAATATTTTGACTTTAATATAATAGATAATACCAAAGAACATCCTTGATTAACTATGGCTTAGTCTAGGAAGTTACACCAAATGGCATTTATACATAAATTCCAAGGAGTAAGTCAACTATCTTATTACCAATAAATAAAATCTATCAACCTAAATTGATAACGCACATTATAATTAATAAAACCTCATTAAATGATGACAAGTTACTTAAAATTAATATTGCATATATAAGGAAAGTATAAGCTACTGGTTAGACCAAAACCCATACTCAATATAACACATAAATGAAAGAGATAGTAATACAACATAGACTTGTAGATTAACCTAAAGGATTTCTTATCTATATTGAAATGTCAAAATTTATCCTCTATTTAGAATGTGAGAGATACACACATATATAGGCTTAAGATGGGGATGATTCATCACTCATTCCAATCTCAAAGTTTACATTTGTTTCATAAAATATCTCATGAAGGAGTACAAATATGACACTTAGTAAAGGATGTTGCCAATATACAAAAATTATTACAAAATACTTCTAATATGACTAATTAACATCATTATAGACAATATTTTTTAGAATGAGGTAGTTTTCATGATGGACACTTATATTCTAGTGGTAGTAGTTGTTGAAGTTATTGTAATGGTAGGTCTAACCATTGAAGATGTTGGCGTAGTCAAGATGGCTAGTGGGGGTGGTGTGGCTTCAAAAGCCTAATTACTTACTTGAATTTGATATTAAAGAGAATGAATCACCTAAAAATAATTATTCATGGTATTTAAGTCTAATAGAGTTATCTTGAAGAGATAGGTAAGTTTATCCATTAGTTTTCTATGTTTTTTCAATGCAACCCTGATCTCCACATAAAGAGTCTTTATACCAACAATCCTACTTACATAAAAATTTATAAATTGTTATAGGTTATCATGAGAAGCTATAAAATTTAGGTGACTGTAAGCCTTATCCTTATCTTTATAGCCTAGAAAATAAATATTGGACTCCATCTCCTTCATGTCATATTCTATGAAGAAGACATCCCCCCATTTGGGATGAGATTCCTTCTTTGCATAAGTTATTAATTAGAGGATATACAACTTTTGGGTTGTTCCCTACATACTGACTATGAGGTCCTTTGAATGTTTAATGGTGCTCCTTTCCTATGATGGCTCCACATATTGATCATATCCCATAAAATTATAATTTATTACTCTCCCTATAGAGTCTAAAAAAGTATAGGGGTCCTCAATATGACCACCAAGTTAGAGGGAGAGTTATACATATTTTAGTAAATTAAAACAAATCTCCTCTTTGTTATAACTCCACTTGCTACCTTTCATCCATTATAGTCTTTATCTTTATCTTTATTATAGTATTAATTTCCTTATTAACATTAAACTTGAGTATGGTTTATTCCATAATGACCAATTTCTACCTACTTGCCTCTACTTTTTGCATCTTCTAGATCCACTAAGGAATATTCAAGAAACTAGTTATTATGAAGGTTTTAGATTGAGACTACCGAGGGGGAAGCATGACCTTATGATAACATTTTCCTAGCTAGGGGAAATGAGAAATGGATATTCTCCATCTAGTGACCTTATTTAGGGTAACTATATCAATTATCAATTTGCATTTATTTGACCCCTTTTCTAATGTAATAGTAGTATACTATGCATAGGCCCATTGGGAAATTAGAAGGTACAATTTGGTGATGGATGGGGAAGAGTGAATAAGGAAGCAAATATAGTATATGATACTAGATTATCAAAGTGTACTTATTTATTTAGTCTATAGGACTAAGGGTTAGAGGGAAAAAATAATGAATAAGTAGGAGGGTTATTGACTATATTTATAAAATAATCAATTATATATGTATGAGTAACCCCAATAGGTCAATTTAAAGTTTGTATGGGGTGTTACATCCAAAATTATGGGGGTTAGGGTTAGAATTTGAAAAATTAGACTTGTTGTTTCCTGGGCCTTAATGGTTTAGGATAAAGAATCCAAAACATGAGAAATAATGGTTTTATAAATTATTATGACAAAATTAATTATTATAATATATAAGGAATAAGAAACTTTTATACTCACTATTTGTGTCAGAATAATGTAAGAAAATGTTACCATAGATACCATTGTTGTGATAGGAGGGACTAAGTCTAGAGATCTACTCATTTAATTCCCTTATGTTGAAATTGGAGGTTTTGAATCCACCTCATTTCCATTATCCCCACCTTGGTCTTGAATTAATTTAGTTGAGCTTGAATTAGTCTTTAAAATCATAGTGTCCCAAAACTAAGCTTCTTTTTCAACCATTAATCATTTAGGTCACTCTTGTGGTCTCACTTATGGTCTTAGATAAGGAGGTTTCCATCTTGTCTTCCCATTATTCTTCACTAAACCACTCTCCCTATAAAATATTCTCCTTATCATCTTTGTCATCATCTAATATTTTCAATGTTTTTATTTCCCTAGAGCCTTTTCTTTTATCTTTTTCTCCCTTAAACTCTCCTAAGAGGTTCCCTTCATTAAACTACCCTAGGGAGAAAGTAAATGACACTTCATCT
The DNA here is from genome assembly GCA_037957365.1 of Torreya grandis. Classification (NCBI taxonomy): domain Eukaryota; kingdom Viridiplantae; phylum Streptophyta; class Pinopsida; order Cupressales; family Taxaceae; genus Torreya; species Torreya grandis. The sequence continues at coordinate 563,470 of JARHVA010007750.1, read as the reverse complement.
TCCTTTGGTACACAATAGGTGGTCTAATGGGAGTAGTTGTTACTATTGATGAAGGAGAAGTAACAATACTGAATATGAATGGATAAGGGGTGGTGATGAAATGATGAAAATAATGGTTGATGGAGGTGATGATGTAATGGTTTAGATTAGGGATATAAATGGACCCAAAATAAAAATTGGGAGGAGGAAATATGGTATACTCATTATATATGCTACCATGAGTGGAGAAAAAGTCAATATATATAATTGTCCACTAAGCTAAGCTATGCTAGAAGTATGTAATGTAGTGGTAATGAGGCATGAAGGATTAGATATTATGGTGGTTGTTGCTATGGTAACCATTAGGATGGAATGTTAAGGGGACCCTTGACTGATTCTTAGTTTACTTCCCATAATATCATGCCTAGATGATCAAACCTACTCCTACCCTTGAATTCTAGACTATGATAGAGGTATGGGAGGGGGATTTAAATCCCAATGATCTTTCTTAATTATTCATGCATCTTCCTTTGTGGCATTTAAATTATACTAATTATGCTTGGCCAAAACCATTGACATTTTACCTTATTCATCATTTCATAAACTTTTGTATCATTTAGAGCATCCAAGAACACCTCATTATGTGGATATGACACATGAATTTAATATAATTTCACTCTATTTTTGAGTTTGTCTACATGGTTCATAACCCTTTTCCTTGGATTCCATTGCCTATAGGGTACCCATTTAAAATCACAAAATATTCTTATCCTTCCCACCAGTTGTAAATATTCCCATTTCGTATATTTAATTTGGCCAATGCTAAAAGGCATTGGGTGGACTGCTCCCTATTTGGCACTCCTTAGATTTACATCTAGGGAATTTACAAATTGAGCTATGATTTCTTATTTTACCACCTTATATAGTACTAATGATATAAGATACATGGGAAAGGCCTTGGTTTCCTCTATCTTAATGATTGTGTAATCTAGGTAGTTCTAATAGCTACCAATCCTTCCATGAGTCCTTATGATGTGATCACATAATCTATTCATATATTTCAATGAATGGCTTGGTACACCATTAGATATAAGGTCTCAATTAACTTGGTCATGTTCTTATTAAATCTATTGATGTGGATGAGATTTAAATCACCATAAGTTCTATTCATGGGATATTTAGGGGAGGGTGTGTATGGTTCTTCTATATCTAGTTGGACCATTCTAGTTATAGCATCCACTAGATAAGACATCATGTAAAATTTACATCTAAATAATTATTTGGGCTACCAACTTCATGGATCAAATTAGAAATGATGATTTCCCCAATGGTAATGACCTTGGTAGAGGTTAGGATGGTGTCTAGTAGGGGAATCCAAACCTCACTAATACATGTTATAGTTTGGAAACCATAGATTTTATTTAATAGGACCATTGTAATACTGATTCCTAGCCTAAAACTGGCAATTTAAGATGGTAGAGATGAGTCTTCTAACCTTGAAGGTGGTTGGGTCATTTTCCCACTCTTATAACTTATTAGTAACATTATTGTCCAATTAGGTATTGGTTATAGGTGTTCTCTGGGTTGGGAGTTGGTAATAATTTTCAAAGGAACACCCACTAACATAGGCCATAGTTGTGTTGCTCTATTAGATACATATAATTTTATCCTAAAATTGACCATTTGCAACCAAATCATAAACTAGTTCAATACAGAGCATTACCTCTAGTTTTACTACTGTATCATATAGTCTCATTGATTTGATCACCATTAGGTCATATCTCTACCCTCTTATAAAGTATAAGAGTTTCTCCTTAGGGACATAGGGATATGCTTTCTTAACTTCCTCTCAGATAATTGAGTAGTGATTAAATTCATGATTAAGAGACACTTCATCAAACTTTGTATCTATATATAGATCTGACCTTGTAGTAGAATACACATAAGGTGGAAGTGGAAAATTTGAAGCAGGGGCCATTGTTATACACTCAAGTTCTAAATCTCTAAACTTACATGGACAATTGGCTACAAAATAGACTTCAAACTCACATTTGTAGCAATTGATTTGATGCAAATATGACTAAAATTGACTTGGTTAATTGTATATGTTACCCTTTAGATTTTCTTGCTTCATTTAATTTAATAAATTTAGATAATTTGTGTGGATTAATGGATCCAATGGATTTTGATCTTTTTTTATTTTATCTATTTTAATATTTTGAATTTGGTTTATGATGAATAATGCTTCTGTGGGTCCCATTTCTAAGAGGATTTACCCCTTGGCTCAAAGTGTTTTATCATCCTTTATATGACACTTTTAGACTTCACACTTATTCCATAAACATTTATTTTTCATTGTTAGAACTTTACATATTTTTGGGGACACATGGAAATATTTCACCTCCTTATTGCCTCATATATCTCCTCTACCTTATTACAAGCTTATTACTACCTTAGGCCCTTAATATAGTGACACCTATGAAATTCCATGGTCTCACTCTCCTTGGGGTTATCATAATATGTTTCACATTTGTATAGGTTTTAGGTAAGTGGGATTGTGGCACATGAAAACATCTCAATATTTTACTTACCTAAAAGTTTCTTACTCTTCCTTTTGCTGTGAAAACTCTAGGTGAGATATCTAATGACATCTATCATCATCTTGGTGCTCCACTTACCTATAAGACTTAAAAAATTTCATAATTCTTTGATGACCATGATCCTATGAGATTAGAACACATGGTTGGTGGTCATTCCTCTATAGGCTCAACACTTTTGTACTTTGCAACATCAATCTTGTTAGTTGTCGAGTGAGCATGATTGTGACACTTGGTGACATATTGATTTTTTTCTTACCCATAAGACTTAGAAACTTTTTTAAGTATTATAATAGTCATAGGTTAGTAGGATGGTACCACATGGTGCTAATTTATCTAAATATTGAAGTATAACACCTTGCCATCTCAAAAAGGACTATGAATCTCTAGGATTTATGAGTTTGCAAAGAATACCTAATGGATAAATTTTTTGAGGAACTTGTGTACCAAACAAAAATTTCAATCAAAATCATAAAACATAGGAATGTCAATCACAACTTTAGATAACTTTCACACTTAGGAAACTTTTGAAAACCATTTATAGGTTATCTAGAGTAAAATAAACAATGAAAACCTCGATAGTCAAGATAATGGAAAAATATGATTATCATTAAGGAAACTGTACTTAACCAAAAACCCAAGAATAATAATTCCTTTGAAATCTTATCATTGTTAATCGCATAATAAACATAAATAAATGGTCATTTCTTTTTAGTCTCAAATGATCCCCTATTTGATTTTTTTTAAAAGTGGGTATGTTGGGCATAACAAATGGTATTTTATAGGGGAATACTCTAGAGAATTTAAGAACTTATAGTAATTATTTATCAATTATAATATGATCACATATCATACCCTATAAATGTAATCAAATCATATATAAGAAATAAACTCCAAAACCTTCATGCAACATACTATCCTTGTCCACATATTGGATCTATGTGTAAATATGTGATTTTATTCTATCCTCATTTTGAGATTTTTATTAAATAATTAAAATAAACTATAGGTTTCAAAATAATTTCCTTTAATCATAAATAAAAATCTTAGGGAGGTTAGGAATTGCTCTACTACTCACCAGATGTTCATAGTCCTAACAAAGATACATTTGGTTCTCCCTTTATAAACCTGCATGATGCATGATACACTAATCTTATTTCATATATGAGTATTAATCACATTTATTTATATTTCATTTTAAGTTTATTTTATCACTCTTTGAGATGCATTTATTCCATTTCTTTCTCTCTTTTTTTGGGAATATATAAGGAAGAGAGGGTAAGGAACCATAGTGGGCTGGTGTAGGTATAAAAAATAAAATGCAATTTATTAGAATGTCCCTATCAGAAACATATATATCAATGGCTATTATCTCAAAATAATTATTAGAGTGGGAGCTATTTTTGACCAAAGGGATGGAAAATATTTTTAAATTTATATGCAACATTGAGAGAAACTTTTACATCCTTGATGAAAGTATCTAACTGTGATATGAGCATAGTTTATTTCTTATTATATACCTTAGTTCTAGAGATCTTAATAATAGGGGTGTAAACTTTTCAAAATCAACTAGTTTGTGCATTCCATTCTTGGCCTCTTAGCTTCACTCACCATTCCTTTTAGGACACGATCCCCTGATTTTTGTGGTTAGGTTCAAATAGGTATAATAAGCATAGAAGATTGCATATCATTTATGTCATTCAAAAGGGAGACAATCAATTTTTTAAAAAATAAATGAAAACTATTCTATAATATATGGAATAAAACTAAGGAAACAAAATGTATAAAATAAGAAAGGATAATTTAGAAATCAAGAAAACACTACTCTAAAGAAAATTGATAGTAGAAAATGGAAAATCAATCTATGAAAGTAGTAAAACATAATCTATATTTTAACTATATAACAACCACTTTATACTAAAATGTCCTCAATGAGGGTAGCCTTAAATTAGTTCTTAAAATACTTCATATTGACTGGGAATGCCATAACTCTACCTTCAAGGTCTCTTAGATGGAAACCATTATCGCCCAAGATTTTAGACACTTCATATGGTCCAATCCATAAGGGAGTGAACTTGTCATGTTTTACCTTCTTCTCATGCAATCTATCCCATAAAATAACTAGGTCTGAGATTCTAAAGGATTTGATCTTGGATCTTTTATCGAACCACCTTTTAAAAATGTCTTGTTGATTATCAAAGCTTTATAGTGATTTAGTTCTTGTATCTTCTAATTGGACTATTTCAAACTATCTAGATTAAACTCTAGGATCTTCCACCATAAACTCCTACATAAAAATATATGTTGAGATCTTGAGAGAAATGGGGAAAGTAGGATGTTATCCATATACTAATAATAATGGTGAGGTATTGAGGGCCCACTTCTATTTTGTCCTATCTACCCATTATGCATACATCAAGAGTAGGTGACATTCCCTTGGATTGTCCTAAGCTAATTTTTTATGGCATATATCAAGTTATTTTTTGTTGATTAAACCACATTACTCACTTGAAGATAATAGCTTAACGAGGACTTGATTATTATCTAATTATTAAAATCCCACTAAGTGAATTTAATTGATTACAAATATGGTCTATTATCACTTACTAGGTATATAGGGATACTAGATTTGGTTAATATATTTTATGAGGAATTTGATGACATACTGAGCTCTGGAGTTCTTTATGGACATAACTTTAGTCCACCTATTACATTAAAATATGGTAATGAGGATGAACTTGTGATCTATTGATGAGTTAGGATTAATTACCCTAATGATATCAAGGCCCTATTTTGAAAAGGGGAGACATTCAATGATTAAGTGTAGGGGTATATAAGTGTTTACCTCCATTTTTATAAAGACTTGGCCTTAATGTTAAGGCCTAATATGGACATGAGCATCTTTAAAAATAGTGGAATAGTAATACCCCATTCTTAATATTTTGTGTGTTTTGGTTGTCTAAGAAGGGTGTCCATTGCCCAAATTTTTGTGTAATTTGTAAAATATGTCTATAAATTCTTCTCTTGAGACATATATTAGGTATATGTTCTCATATATTTTACAATATAAGACTCATTCTTTTATCATTTAGTGGGCAGATTTGAGACTTAAATCTCACCTTTGTTATATTTTCAAAGCAAGGGTACATGTCCCTATGAGTAAAGAGTGAATGATCTAATCATACCACTCTCCTTGAAATAGATTAACTTCATTGACTTTCTCAACTCAAATATGTTGGTCTACCTCAATCATTAGCTAGATTAACACTTTGCATCTTACTATCTTCATTGGTCTAATCTCTAAATCAAACTCTTACAACTTGGTCATCTATTTACCTCTTCTTTCATGAAGTTCATTATGGTTGAGAGTGAGCTTGACTAGAGGGTCCAATACCATGACATAAGTATTATTTATTAGGATACAATACCTAAACTTCTTTATAGATTTCATCAATGCATAAATTTTCTTATCTATTATTAAATACTTTAGCATTACCTCTTTCAAATTAATACTTATAAAGGTGGTATGGTATTAATTATCATCTACCTTTTGAATGAGTAATACAATAATGGCATGTTCTAAAGTGAAGGAATATATGTAGAATTTTTTGGTGAAGTTAAGACTAATCAACACTAGAGCCTGAGAAATGGTTTCCTTGATGTCTTAGAAAGAACACTTTGTTTTTACTATACATTCTATTTTTGTGTCCTTCAACATAACATTCAATGGTTTGATAATCTCAGAAACCTCATAGATGAATTTACATAATTTTTTTATCTTATCGAAGAATGATTTGAATTATTTTATACTATTAGGAGGTGTCAACTTGAAAATTACTTGGACCCATCTTGTATCAATAAAAATTCCATCATTGGTGACGATGTGGCCAAAAAACTTTCCCTCCATCATATTAAAGATGATTTTATTTGGGCTAAGGGACACTCCATATCTTTTACATCTATTAAACACCTTTTTTCAAGTCATTTTCTTGATCTATCCTATTCCTAGAAAACATGGTGAGTTCATCCATATAGATAATGATGAACTTACCAATAAGTCCCTAAAATGCATGGTCCATCACTCGTTTGAATGTTTCCATAACATTAATGAGGCCAAAATGCATCATTTTTAAAGCATAAGTTCCCCAATTCATGGTGAAAGTAGTCTTCATATGGTCCTATGCTTTTACCAACACCTAGATGTATTTGGAGAAACCATCAAGGAAGTAAATAATTTCAAACCCAATGACAACTTAGATTACCTCATCTAAGGAAGGTAGAGGGCATTTATCCTTCTTTGAAGACTAGTTTAGGTTCTTGAAGTCTACACACAACCTTTTTTTTACATTCTTCTTTGTGGTGGATACCAAGTCTTCCACCTACATAAAGTTTCAAATTAGGAAATATGATTATGTAATCTAATAGCTTATGAAATTCAATCTAAATGAGGGGATGCAATATGGGATTTATGGGATTCTAACATTTTATAAAGGGTTTGTTACTTAGACTTAAGGAAATAATATGGGTTATCCCCTTGGGATAAAAAGTACTCAAGTATCCATAGGTCCAAGTGATCACATCCTTGTACTTCATTAGTATATCCTTCAACTTCTAATTTTCAGCTTGAGTATAGGCGAGATCAATGTTAACATATTGAGGTCAATATTTAGTTCTCAATTTCTCTTTTCCAAAGTTAGACTAGTATATCTTTGGCTAGATTTATCTATTATATTATGGATTAGTATCTAAGATCCTTTATTAATATACCATCCCCATGGGGGATCTATTTTACTTGAACTTTTTGATACCATCCCCCTTAAGGTCTTATGCTACTAGACATTCAAATTCATTTTCATCTATAATTTGGTATTTAAAGTCTCTAGAATTATTTATGAATTGGTTAATCTATTGATCATCCTCAAATATCTAGAAATTTTCAATGTTTTCAAGGATAAAAGGGCAAGGTACCATCTCCACATAGAATTTATACATTTTATACACTAGAAGTGGCATTAAGGTGGTAGTTGAGGATTCTAATGATTTTCCAATTTGGTTTTCTTCCCTTAGAAGAAATTAGATGTTGAAATCCTTGAAGGGTTCAATCACATCTCAGGTTATGTGTTTATATTTATTTAGGTACACTAGATCACATTGATATTTCCTTCTAACTTGGTTGAACACCAGCTTTAAATCGTATAATATTTACATCTATTTGACATCATATCCTAATGTAGAAAGTAGGAATAAGATTAAGGATTCATACTCATCTTAGTTATTAGTGAAATGGAACTTTAATTTGTATGCCACTAAGTACTACTTTCCATTAGGGTACATAAAGGCTATATCAACACCTGATCCTTGTTTCAATCAGGCACCATCAAAGTAAATGGTCCATAGATGTTAAGTTCCTTTGAACTCTTACTATTGAGACCTATGTTTGGTAGTGATGGTGTAGATACTACCATGTGAAGATAAAAATTTGAATTTATCATTCTTAGAGTTATATTATGTGATTAAGTACCTCATATTTTACTCTTAGTCAATCCTAATTTTATTGGCCATACTTTTACAAGGTAGCAACATAAGTGAGAAATCAATGCCTACATATCCATTCAATGTTTTTCACCAATCCCAAATGAGTAATACACCATAGGATTTTGGGATGATAACCACTAGTATGTCAAGAATTTTTTATACATGTGGATAAGAGTCTAACTATATGTGTATGTTTACCAATTCCTCAACCTAAGGTACTACAAATTTATGTAGTGTTGATGCTGGAAAGTGCACCCAGTGGTAGGAGAATGGATTCCTGCCCTCTCCCCACAACATGGAAACTCCTCTCTTGCCTGTGGGATGACGAAGCAGGAGAGGAGAGTCTCTAGATATGGGCTAGTTCCCTCTGATGTATCTTGTTTGTTTCAGGCAGTGTAAAAATATAGATATACTGGGGGGATGAAAAAGGAAGGAAGTACAAGAAAGCAAATAGCCTACTCTAAAAGAGGTGATACACCAAAATAAAAGGTTGACCTTCCAGATCCACTCTCAGAATCAAGGGAAATGAAAGTATACTCTACACATCTGGTAGAAGAACCACGCTGCTGAGACTAACAAGGAGGCTATAATGGAAAATACATAATAGAAGTTTACCTAGGTGTTGTGAAATGCACACTTACAAGCAACTTACTCTATCCTATCTTTCTCAAGTATTGCTCTTCTCCTTTCAGCTGCAAAACCGACACCTTATAGATAGCTGGTTTGTTGTCATTACCTGTGAAAGCATGGAAGATAATGACTAAACATAAATAATACTCATGACATACACAGCAAATCAATCCAAGGTGGAGGTAAAAGATTGTATTTATTGATTCAGGTGGAGAATTTGTAGAGTAGTGCTCTTTACAAAATTGGGGAAGATCCTCCGATAAATGACCAAGTCTATGTATTTATATGGGAAGAGCCAAGAGGAGTCTCATTGGGAAGAGTGAAAAAATGCTGTAGCTAATGTCATAAGTCTACCAAGACCATGCTTGTTGCCTTGTATTACGTGTTCGTCTTCTCCTCTGGCGGTTGGGCGGGGTTTTTCCTGTGCTCTGTAGGGGTTTTTTGCTGCCTGCTGTTGTGGGTGGCGAATTTGCCACCCGATGTCATGGACTTCACGTGGGACTTTTACCGACATCGGCCGATAACTACTGATCGCGGTAGTTTTGCTGATGTCAGCTGATTTAAGCTGTCGATCACGGTAGTTTTGCTGACATCAGCCGATGTTAATGGCCTCTTTTTCTCTACCAGCTGCTTCACACGGTAATTTTGCCACCCATTGCTTGTGTGTAGGTGGTATCTTTTTACCTGCCAGTGTTGTGGGTGGTAATTTTGCTGCCCTCTGCATTTTGTCTACCATTTTTTTGCCTTAGTGTTAAATGCTCCAACTCTTTTCCTCTCTTCTTGTGTGAACGTTTGAAGACTCTACCTTTCGCTACTGTGAACGTCAACGAATGAGGCTGATGAACCAATGCTTTGAAATGGAGCTGTTGAACCCTGAAGATGGACCTTGCAACCTGAAATGACTGGCCATGTAAAGCAGGTGCAGAAGGTGAGCAAAATTTTGCTTGAGGGGCAAAATTGGGTCAACAAATTGGTGACTCACAGGGTAAGCGTGCTTGTTATGCTTAGAACCCAGTTGCCTTACATTCCATTGGGTGTGGAGTCAAATGGAAAATATGAAGAGAGTTCTCCATAGCTTTTGAGATCCTAGAATCAAATACATAGAATTTACCCCCAAACAAAGGGAAATACACAAAGCTAAAAACAACTAACTGTGTAAACAGCACTTAGGGAAAGTGGGAGAAAAACAACTGAAAACTATGTATAGCTGAACCAAAAAAAAATTAGTGGCAATGCTTTAGATGTATCCTATTGACTGGGATACGTAATTCTTCACCATCTAACCTGGAGAGCTGGAACGCGTTGTGCTACTTGCACTGAGTAATCATGTAAGGACCACTCCAGAGGGCATCAAATTTTGCATGTTTTCTGGGCTTATCTCTATCTTTGTGCCATTTTAGGACAATGTCTCCTTCGGCAAATTTTTTTGACAAAGACTTCTTGTCAAAATGTCTTTTCACCTGATGTTGGCGATTGATGATAGAGACCATGGCCTTATTCCTTACCTCCTGGAGCTCCATTAGTTCACACAATCTGACCTCCATGCTGCTTCCTTTTTCTAGCTATAGCTGATGAGTTAGGTCTAATGCTGGCAACTCAAGTAAGATAGGAAGCCTTGCTTCCCTTCCATACACAAGCGTATATGGAGAATTTCTGATTGATCTCTTCAGAGTGATTTGATCAGCCCATAGAGCTGTCTTCAACTTGGCATGCCAAGTTTTTTGATTTTCTTCCATGGTACTCTTTATAATCTTGATCATATTTTTGTTGGTGGACTCAGCCAGCCCATTTCCTTGTGGGTAGTAATTTGACTAAGTACTGAGGTATATACCATTCCTTAACACCCATGCACTAGTTTTGGTTCCCAAAAAAGCCAAGGCATTGTCTGAAATTATAGTGGTTGGGACCCCAAAACGTGTCACTAAGTCCTCATAGAAATCTAGGACCGCGCTTTCATTTGCTTCCTTCAAAGCAATGGCTTCCACCCACCTAGTGAAATAATCTGTATCAATCAGGACCCATTTGTGTCTGGCACTAGAGGGAGGATTGATCATCCCTATGAAATCCAGGCCCCACTGCATGAATGGTTGTTCAATTTGAATGGGCTGTAGGGGCATGGTAGCCAATCACTGCTTTCCATCAAAAAGTGCACACTTCTGGCACTTCCTTACCCAGGTATAATCATCCTTAAAAAGAGTGGACCAAAAATAGCCAACTCTCATTATTTTTGTTGATGTGGTCTCAGGGAAAAAATGGCCGCTTGCTGGCCCATCGTGAAACTCAGCCAATACCTTGTCAGCCTGACTGGGGTCAATGCATCTTAGGAGAACCCCAAAGAGATCCTTCCTGAATAATACTCCATCAATCAAAATGTAAGGAAGGGACTGAAGTTTAAAATACCTTCTTCCAGCCCTACTGAGACCCTATGGACATTCCCCCGTAAGAAGGAAGTGCCTCATGTCCATCGTCCAATCTCTTATGACAGCTAGTTCTTCTACAGTGGCTACGTCATGGATCAACAAGTTGTCTTCACCCTTTTGTCTCAAATCTACTGCTAGCTGTTCACACAGGCCCCTTCCTCTTACCAACTTGGCAATTTTGATGTCTATATCATACTCCATCACTTTGGTAATCCATCCCGCCCTTTTCTCATTTAAGTCTCGATTGGTCAAGAAATCCTTAACACCAAGATGTGGAACCATGAGATGGATCTTGCTGTTTGACAACATATATCTAAATTTCTTTATGCTGCGCACTACTGCAAGGACTTGCTTCTCTACGTAGGTGTACCTAATTTTGAATTCCTCTAACCCTTGGCTGAAGAAGGTGAGTGGTTGCTCAAGGTTATCATTGTTTGCTTGGGTAAGCATAGAAGATATTACTTCTCCATTGTTGAAGGTATAGAGATTGAGGTTTTTGTTGAAGTCAGGGCTGATTAGAGCGGGAGCCTGGGTCAAAGCCTATGTGATAGCTTCAAAGCTGTCCTTTCTTGGTGTTGTCCACTTGAATTTTTCACCCTTCCTTAACATAGAGGTTAGGGGTTTAACTATTTCAGCAAAGTTCAGAATGAACCTCCGAATGAAATTTATCCGGCCAAAGAAACTCTGAAGGCCTTTTTTGTGCTTTGGTAGGGACATCCCCAGAATGGAGCAGACTCTCTCTGGGTCAATAAACAAACCTTCCTTAGACACAATGTGGCCAAGAAGTTTCCCCTCATGAACCACAAATACACATTTCTTTGGATTTAGGGAGATGCCAAATTCCTTGCACCTCTCAAAAATTTGCCTAAGGTGCTTCATATACTGTCCCACCTCCTTGGAGAAAACTGTTATATCATCAAGGTACACCAGCATGTTATTATTTATCAAACCACTAAAAGCCATGTCCATGGCTCGCTGGAAGGTACCACCACTATTGGATAGCCTGAAAGGCATCTTCTGGTAGGCGAACGTTCCCCATTTAGTGGTGAAGGCTATTTTGTATTGGTCACAGTCTCAAACCAAAATCTGATTATATCCTGAATAACCATCCAAGAGGGAGAAGCATTCAGAACCAGTTACCTTTTGGAGGATTTGCTCCATGTTCGGAAGGGGATAATGATCTTTTAAAGAGACTTTATTAAGGTCTTTGAAGTCGACGCACAGCCTGATCTCCCCATTTTTCTTTCTAACTGGAACCAAATTGGCCAACCATGAAGAATGTTTGATCAGAAAGATAATGCCAGACTCAATCAACTTGACCAATTCTTTCTACATAAGGAACTCAATCATCAAATTAATAGGCCTCTATTTTTGCGTGACTGGTTTTACACCTTCTAATTCAATGGTGTGCTGGGCGAGTCTTGGATCGAAGCCTTTCAAATCACTATAATTCTAGGCAAAAATATCGGTGAACTCCTAACATAGCAGAATGAAAGCGTACCTTTCTTGAAATGTGCAGACCTTACCAAGTGCCAACAACTTGTCCTTGAAGATTTCAACTTTTTTATAATTCTCCTCTTTGGTAGTGATGCATGCTTTGTCATCTCTTAGTTGGTCCTCTCCATTGAAAATACTTTCAAGTGTGACCAGACCCTTAGGAAGTTTATTATTCTTCAATTGAACAATCTGATCTCCATATTGCTGCTACAATTTTGCTTGATTGTGGACCATGAACTCAGCTTCTTCCTGTAGGAAAGAGAGCTATCTGCTGGTCACTTTTGAAGACTTGGCAATTTGTAACATTGACTAGAATTGAAGGCTGAACCACCACTTTTAAATGGCGTGAACCACAATCTCTGCTTATCTCTTTTGAAATATCAAATTGGGTGCCAACAACTGCCAGCCTGTCAGCCTACTTATTCTATTCTCTGGGGATCGAGGTAATGTTAAGAGCAAGGAAATCTTCCATCAAGTCCCAGACTCTATGCTTGTAAGACTTTAGCAAGGAGTTCTTGGTTAGGTTCAGCCCTCTTATTTGGTTCACTATTAGTTCACTGTCCCCCAAGATTTGCAATTCCCTGATCCCTCTCTTTCTTGCCCACTCAAGTCCATGAATCAAAGACTCATATTCTGCAATATTACATGTGCAAGAAAACTAGAAATGGAAAGCTGAAAAGTACCTTTCTTTAGAAGGGGAGACTAACATTGCCCCACCACCAGTGCCCAATTTGCTTTTGGAACCATCAAAGTATAGCTACCACAGGCCAAGGTCTTCTTTGTTTTCCTTCATTATATTGGGCATGACGGTGCTTTCTTCATGCAAGCAATAGATGCCAAGGTCTATCTCCTCAATAAACTTATAAGGATCATGCTCGAAGTTATCGCTTCCCCACTCATCCAAGAGTAGATCTGTGACTCCTTCAAGAGTAGAAGATGAAGATTTATCTGTCTGAGAGTCTTCTGGATTAATGATAGTGTAATTGATGTTTGCCACCTTGGGTGAATAGGGCTCTAGGTGGTCCTTGTAGAGTGGCTCAGACTCAATTTTCACTTTGGTCCCGTATTTGGTTCTGAAAACTAGATATGACCAATTTCTTGCTAGATAGCCACCTATCTTGGACGTAAAGTCCCTAGACAAATAGATTGTGAAATATGGAGAAACGTCTACTACCACTATATCATGGGGGATTGAGAATGTTGGGCAGGCATGCAGTGTTAGACTCAATCCTTTCAAGATCTTAACTGTCTTTGCAGGTGTCCTATCTAGTTGCAAGACTCCCTTGTTCATGGCTTCATATTTTAACCCCATCTTATTGGCAATGCACTTGGACATTACTAAAGTGTTGGCCCCGCTATCAATTATGCAATTATGTACTAAAAAATCCCCCATGATCAGAGATACATAAAAAGGGGGAGTCCTTTCTTCTTTCTTTACCTGATCTGAAGCAGAAGGCTGCCCATTTGTTATTAGGATGTTATTAGTGTCTGTTGGGATGGCCTGGTGATCTAGCTCATGCAATTCTTTCTTCAATACCTCCTTTTGTCTTAGAAGAGACAATGAATCCCATAGAGAAATGCTCACATGCAATTTCTTCATTTGATCAATTATATTAACTTGGGGGCTGATTCCCTTCATACTTTCCTTTGGGCTGATCCCAGCGAGGGCTATAGACTAGGGAGCTAGAGGTGCAAATGGTTGTCTAGAAATTAGGGCCCTTTAAAATGGGTGTGATGGAGGATTTGTTGCTGCCTGAGGGGAAGCTTGCGCTTCTCCAACTGCTCTTCTTTTAAATCTCGTGTTAGCTGCAACACAATCAGCCTGATTGTCTGTAGTGCCCCTATGATTATTTTCACATAGCTCACCCTCTTCATGATTTATCAGGGCAGAATCCAGCTGAGTTTGATTGTTACTTATGTTGGGCTGAGCTGGAAACTCAAAAAATTGAGAAAAATCAGCAGCTTGATTTTCTAAATTTTGGAAAAAATTCATCATATCATTCATGTGGATAGCCTACTCTTGACCTTGTCCCATGGTTGAATAACCTAGCTGCTCCTGCACTAGATTGTTCTGAGTAGGCACCATGGCTTTAGATGATGAAGAGGGGCCTGAGTTATAACTTTGATAAGGCCTGGGTGTAGTGAGCTACCCCTAACCTTGGTTATAATTTTGAAAGGGGGGTCTAGGGGCATGGCCATAATTTTGATAACCCTGGTTTGTCTTGTTTCTTTGAGCTTGCTTCCTTTTAAGGGAAACAAGTTCATTTGACATGCTCTGCAACAGGCCCTTAACTTCATTTAATTCATTGGATGGAATAGCAGCTAACTTCTCAATGACAGGTAGGGGAGCAATTGTGGGAGCGACAGCCTGAATTGGGGGCAGCGGTTCTAGGAAAAGTGGCATATGAGGCCTAAGGGCAATTTTCCCAGCTTGAATCAAGAAATTTTCAGCTGCAATGGCAATGTCATACGCAGCCGGTAGTATATGTCCTCCCATAGATTGGATCATCATAGCAATGTCACTATTTAATGCTTTTAAATAGTACAAGAAAGTGTAGCTAGGAGTTAGCCTTACCATGATGGGAATTCTATCCCAAGTCTTTTGAAACCACATATTGAAGTCCTACATGTACTCGTGTGGATCTCTTTTTATAGTCATTAGCTGTTCAGCAAGAGAGAGGCTGTCACTTTTTTCTCCAAAATGATTAGTTAAATGGGTGTCCAATTCATTCCAAGAATGTATGGAATTCACAGGCAAGGTGCCATACCAATTGAGAGCTTTCCCTTTCAGAGACAAGGCTAACAGTCTAATGGCAATGTTTTCTTTTGTTATGTTGTGAATATTGAAAAGGTTAGAAATATTCTTGATATGCTCAACAACTGTAATAGGTCCCACTCCATCAAAAGAGGGCACATTTTTTAAAGCTATTCCTAGAATTGGGTCATAGCGTGGGAGGTTTAAGGGGCTCTCACCGTGAAAAGCTGTAAAAGGCAATGCCATGGCTGGATTAAGTTGTATTTGTGACTGAGCTGGGCTGATGTTCCTAGCAACAAGTCTAGGAGGGTTTACTAGTGGATAAGGGTGAGTTCTTTCAAACCTAAGCCTTTTAGCAGAGTTTAAAGGTAGCTCAATGAAAACAAAAGGGACCCCTCTTGAAGCTGACCTTGTGGTAACTTTTGGCATAGGAGTTTAAGTGACTGGTCTTAAAAATAAAGAATTAAGCTCTTACGAGTGGAGTCACCAGATGCTAGAAAATCTTTGAAATGATAGTAGAAAGACCAAAATCAATCCTGAAATACTATTGCATTAGAAACTGATAAAAATATGGTCCCACCGGGCATGCCAAAACTGTTGATGCGCATGGTGCTGTATTGGTGGTTCCTCTACTGTAACAGGATCAACGAGTAACCCTACAACTTTTTTGATTAAAAACTTGGAGTCCCACCAAGCATGCCAAAACTATTGACATGCACAGTGCTGTATTGGTGGTTCCTCTACTATAACAGGATCAGCGAGTAACCCTGCAACTTTTTTGATTAAAAACTTGGAGTCCCACCAGGCGTGCCAAAACTGTTGACGCTGGAAAGTGCACCCAGTGGCAGGAGAACAGATTTCTGCCCTCTCCCTGCAACATGGAAACTCCTCTCTCACCTATGGGATGGCGAAGTAGGAGAGGAGAGTCTCTAGATATGGGCTAGTTCCCTCTGTTGTATCTTGTTTATTTCAGGCAGTGCAAAAATATAGATATACTGGGGTGGATGAAAAAGGAAGGAAGTACAAGAAAGCAAACAACCTACTCTAAAAGAGGTGATACACCAAAATAAAGGGTTGACCTTCCAGATCCACTCTTAGAATCAAGGGAAATGAAAGTATAATATACACATCTGGCAAAAGAAACAGGCTGCTGAGACTAACAGGGAGGCTATAATGGAAAATACATAACAGAAGTTTATCGAGGTGCTATGAAATGCACACTTACAAGCAACTTACTCTGTCCTGTCTTTCTCAAGTATTTCTCTTCTCCTTTCAACTACAGAACCAGTGCCTTGTAGATAGCTGGTTTGTTGGCATTACCTGTGAAAGCATGGAAGATAATGACTAAACACAAATAATACTCATGACATACACAGCAAATCAATCCAAGATGGAGGTAAAATACTGTATTTATTGATTCAGGTGGAGAATTTGCAGAGCAGTCCTCTTTATAAAATTGGGGAAGATCCTCTGATAAATGACCAAGTCTGTGTATTTATATGGGAAGAGCCAAGTGGAGTCTCATTGGGAAGAGTGAAAAAACACTGTAGCTAATGTCGTAAGTCTTCCAAGACCATGCTTGTTGCCTTATTTTGCATGTTGGTCTTCTCCTCCAGTGGCTAGGCGAGCTTTTTCCTATGCTCTGCAAGGGTTTTTTGCCACCTATTGTTGTGGGTGATGAATTTGCCACCCACTGTCATGGACTTCACGTGGGACATTTGCCGACATCGGCCGATAAGCTACTGACTACGGTAGTTTTGCTGACATCGGTCAATTTAAGCTACCGACCGTGGCATTTTTGTCGATGTCAGCAGATGTTAATGGCCTCTTTTTCTCCATCGACTGCTTCACATGGCAATTTTTCTACCCATTGCTTGTGTGTAGGTGGTCTCTTTTTACCTGCCAGTGTTGTGGGTGGCAATTTTGCTGCCCTCTACATTTTGTCTACCCTTCTTTCACCTTAGTGTTAAATGCTCCAGCTCTTTTCCTCTCTTCTTGTGTGAACATTTGAAGACTCTGCCTTTCACTACCGTGAACGTCAATGAACGAGGCCGATGAACCAATGCTTTGAAACAGAGCTGTTGAACCTTGAAGATGGACCTTGCAACCTGAAATGATTGGCTATGTAAAGCAGGTGTAGAAGGTGACCGAGATTTTGCCTGAGGGGCAAAATTGGGTCAACATGTAGCTAGAGGATTATCTTTTTTGTCTTATCTGGGATTATTCCCAACTTTTTGCATATAGTTGTAGGAATCACATTGGCTAAAACACCTTAGTAAACCATATAATTATGATAATTCTTACTGAATGTTCCTACTATCATTAGTAACGGTGGAACCTCATGTTTGTCCTTATTGATCATTACATTTACTTGTGTAGTCTTGTATTTGTTCACAAAAGATCTTCTAGTCAAGCATTTAAAATGTATTTCCCTTTACTCAATGATCTAATCCAAATCATATAGGGTAATATTATATTTGATATTATTCATATCCTTAATGATATTGTACTCTCCTTTATTTGGTGACCCTGTGGGTTGCATCTTATCTCTCTCCTTTGTAGAAGATGGATTATTGTTGCTCTTTGTATCTAGAGGAGTGCAATAATTATTATTCAAGGGTGTAGAGGTAGTAAAAGGATTATTTATCCTTAAATTATAGTTATTTATTTGGAACTACTAGAAATCATGGAATTCATCTATGATGTCCTCTAGTTTATTATATTCTTCCACTAGAAATAGGAAATCATATGTATCAAATACCATAGTAGTGTTGGAGTGACTTGAAGCATCAAAAGGATATAACTTAGGTTAATTTATTAGTATTTCTTATCTATCCATTTTCTTTTGAAATATCTCAAAGGATGCACATAATTTTTTTTAATCCAATTCTCCTTCCATGGTTATGATATGAACTTTACACTAGTTAGGTAACACATCCTCCATGATGTTCATCTCTAGAATATTATTAGCCAACTAATAATAATTATTTACTATCCTACTAAAAGGTTGGTTGCATCTCTAGTAACTAGAGATCTGGTTGGTGTTTAATCTATCAATATTCACCATATGTTTTTGCATATTCAATAACTCATTAATTAACTTCTATACCATCCTTAAGATGGAATCTACCCCAAAATTATTAGATTTAACAATAGTACCCTAATATTGGAAGCATTAATTTGGACTATAACTTGGATTCTATGAGGATTAACCACTTGGACATGATTATTCAAGAAACGTAGACTCTGGCTAGGTATAGAGTGAGACAATAGAAACTACATATGGGTTTGAGTTTGATTATGGGACATAGTGTTTTGATTATCACTTGGGATTAGGTTTAACATCTAATAATCTTGATAAATATTATTTCCTACTAATCCTTGTGATTGAGGGTTCATCTATTTTTCAACCTTTATATCTTTGTCATATACCTAGGTCATGTTTAAGACATCGGTCTACCTTTGTGAAAACACTACAATCATGGGATATAGATAATTTTTTTACATCTCCAAAGCCAGTGAATCATCTATATTATATGTAATGTCTACCTAGATATATAGTTTATAGAATCTTACATTAAATGCTCTTATGGGTTCATTAGGTTTCCTTTTAATGCTATAAAAGAGTTTGTACACAATATTAGGGATAATGACTTGGCTAAATATCCTAAAAATTTGGTCTTGCAATCAGTCTAGGATGTGATTGAATCCTAATTAATATTAAGGAACTAATCATAGGTAGAATCATGTAGTGTAAATAGGAAAAGCTGGCAATCTACATCCTCATAGACTATATTTAGTGTTCTTAAATTAGTTCTATAGGATTTCACATGTTCTTTAGTAGTTCCTCCCCATGTGGAAGAAAAGGTGGGAAGGTATCTCTCATGATTTTTATGTATTTCATGGATACCACTTGGAATATTGAAGATAAAACCTATTAACCAAGGTTCAGTCATTGGGCATGGGTGTCATCATCTATTTTGAGAATATGACTGAGCCTAAGATATTCTTAGAACACCTTTATCTAATCTAGATTTTCTATGGACCTATAGGGGAATATGTAATAGGTTATTGACATAGGTGGAACTAGTTAGTATTTAGGATATATCAAGTGTAACTTAAGAGATACTAGAGTCTAAATAACACAAGAGGCCCTCCTCTTATCACCATATTTTTTTTTCTAAGTCTTACACACATATAAAACATATATGAGGTATCCTATAATATTTTGGGATATATATGAAACTTAAATTCACTCTGGTTTATGAGTTGTAAGTATTGGGTCTTGCAGCAACTAGTGGTAGAGTAGTTATGATCAATACAACTACTAATCTAGTCGGTATGGATCCTAAATCTAATTAAATGGAATGGGGTGGTGATTGATTTACTATAAAGAAGATAGGACTCAAAAAAATAAAAATAGAGGGTAAGGTAAGGTAGAAAAGGTGGTATATAAATAGATAAAATGAATTATTTATAACTATCTCTAAGACAAGGACAAACACTAAAGAACTCATGCTTGTATATTACTTCTTTAACATAGATAACTAAAAAATAGAGTGAAAACACTAAGGTATATGATGCATTTTGATGAAAGTTATTAAATAAAGTTTTTTTTAATAAAGGCAATTATGAAATATCTTAACTTAAATATTTTATCTAATACCAAAGATCATCTTATACTAGCTATGACTTACTCTAGTAAGTTTCACCAAATGGATTTTCTACATAAATTCAAAAGATTAAATCAGCTAGATTATTACTAGAAAACTAAATATATCAACCTAAATTGATACTTAAAATTCTAATTGATAAAACCTTATTAAATTATTAAAAGTTACTTGAATCTACCATTATATATATTATGAAATACTAATTTACTAGTTAGATCGAAAAACATACTCAATATAACACATAAATGAAAGAAACAACCATACAACATAGACTTATAAACTAACTTGAAGGATTTATTATATATATTGAAATGTTAAAATATATCCTCTATTTGGAATGTGGGAGATACATGAATATATATTATTGGGATGGGTGTGCCTCATCACCCAAGACATTATCCAAGTTTACATCTATTTTAGAAAATATCTCCTCAAGGAATACACATGGGACACTTGCCAAAGGATATCACCAATAGAAAAAACATTTTACAAAAAAAAATTTGATACCAAGAACTAACATCATTCGAGAGAGTAATTTATGTGATCAGGTAGTTTCTATGGTGGGAACTTATACTCTAGTGGTTGTTGTCATTGATGTTATTGTAATAGTGGACCTATCCATTGAAGATGGTGGTGTAGTGAAGACGATCAATGGGGGTATTGTGGAATAAGAAGCATTATTAGTTTCTCGAATTTATGAGTAGATATCATGTATTACCTATAAATAATTCTAAATGTTCCTAAAGTCCAACATGGGTATCTTGAAGAGTTGGGGAAGCTTATCCATTAATTTTTTGTGTTTTCAATATAGCCCTGATCTCCACATAAATAGTCTCTATACCAAGTACCCTAATAAGATATAAAAATTATCAATTGTTTTAGGTCATCATGGGTATTATATACTATTCCATTTACCTTTCATTTAAAATTATTCACTGGTATGCAGAGGAGGTATTCAAATATGGTCTTAAGAATCAATTTTTCATTTTGGTTAAGTAAACCATTAACACTCATTTCCCCTAAAATAGTGGTGGCTTGTCCCTCAGAAATAGTGATTTATCACACTAAGTTTTGCATCCCATGATGTCATTCAATTAATTTATTTCTTCTAGTGGCCACATAGTTTTGGTCTCATGTAGTATCTGAAGTAGTTATCAAATTCAGGTGACTCTAAGCCTTATCTATGGTTATTCAGCCTAGAAAATAAATATTGGCCTCCATATTATTCATGTCTTATAATATGGATAATTAAAATCCCCATTTAGGATTTGATTAATTATTTTCATCGCTTATTATATAGAGGAAAGCATAAAACTTTTAGGTTGCTCCCTGCACACTACGTATGAGGTGCTTTGGAGGCTAAATGATGTTCCTTTATTATATGTCCTCTATAGATTGATCATCTACCCTAAACATCTCCTCTATTAATTCCCATAAATATTAAACAAAATCATAGGGGTACTCCATATGACCACCCAAGTGCAAAGGGAGAGTTATATGTGTTTTAATTAATTAGAATACATATTCTCTTTATTCCAACTCCACTTGCCACCCTTCATCCTTTATAATATTTATGTTTATCTTAATCATAGTCTTAATTTAATTTTAAAAATGAAACTTGAATATGGGATACTCCGTAAGAACTGAGTCCTTATTTCCTACCTCTACTTGTTGCATCATCTAGATCCACTCTAGAATTTTCAAGGCAACTAGTTGTTATGAAGGTTTTGTCTAGCCTATGGGAGTGAAAGAGGGGGACTACCTAGGGGAAGCATGGGATTAGGAGAAGATGTTCCCATTTTATGAAAAGGAGGAATGTATCTTCTCCATATAATGACCTTATTTGGGGCCACTTTATCAACTATCATTTCCCCTTTCTATGACCCCTTTATTGATATAATAGTAGTAGACTATGCCTAGGCCACTTGGCTAATTGTAAGGTCTAATTGGGTGGATGGATGGGGAAGAGTGAATAGGGAAACAAAGATAGTGGATTAGACTATATTATCATAGTTAACATATTTATTTAGTCCTGAGGATTGAGGGATGGAGGTAGCAAATAATGAATAAGTACGAGGGGTATTGAGCAAGTTCTAAAAATAATCAGTTTCAGATGTATGAGCAGCCTCAATAGGTTATTTTGAAGATTGGATAAGGGTTTAATAGCCTAAATTATGGTGATTATGGTTATAATTTTCAAAACTTACCCTTTAATTTTTTGGGCCTTATTGGTTTTGGTGAAAGAATCCAATGCATGATAAATAGTGGTTATAGAACTATTTGTGATAGAAGCAATTAATATAATAGATGAGGAATGACAATCTTGTATAATCACTCTTTTTATAGTAAAAATATATGAAATTATTTAAATAGATACCAATATTATGATAATAGGGATTAAGCATAGATATATATTCATTGATTTCTCTTTTGTTGAATCTAGAGGTTTTGACTCTACCTCATTTACATTGTACCCACCTTAGTTCCAAAGAAATTTAGTTGAGTTTGAATTGGTCTTCAAAATCATGGTGTCCATACACTAAGATTCCTTTGGAAATAATTCATCCTCTAGGTCACTCTTTATGTTCTCAATTATGTTCTTAAACAAAGAGGTTTACGTCTTGTCTTACCATTATTCTTGAGTGAACCACTCTCTCTCTCTATAAGCTTCTCCTTATCATATTTTTGGCATCCAATATTTTTAAGGGTTCTAATTTTCTAGAGACTTTTATTTTATCCTTATTTCCCCTTATTTTTCCTCAAATATTCCCTTTGTTGGAGTACCATGTGGATAAATTAAAGGATCCTTCACTTTTATCTTGTATATGAGAGGTGGTCTAGTGGGAGTAGTGGTTATTGTTGATGAAGGAGAAACAACAACTAGTGAATTGAAATGGATATGGGATGGTATTGAATTGGTGGATTATGATTTTTGATGGAGGTAATTATGAAATGGTTTGGGATAGGGATGGAAATGGGTCCAAACTATAACTAGGAGGAGGAAATATGGTAGACTAACCATCTATGATACCATGAGTGGAGGAAAAGGCAACATAGAGAATGGTAAACTAAGTTGAAATATTCCTAAAATACATAATATAGTGGAATTAGGGCATGAAAGAGTAGATATTATGGTGTTTTTTGTAATGGTAAATACTATGATGGATTGCTGAGGTTACCCATGAGTGATTCCTTATTTACTTTTTATAAGATCATGACCAAATGGTCTAGCCTATTCATGCCCTTGAATTCTAGCCTATGAGAGAGGTTTGGGAGGGGACTTTGAATCCTAATGCTCTTTATCAATTATTTAAGAATATTCCTTGGTGGTATTTATATTGTACTTATAGACATCTAATTCCTAACACCATTTGTGTTGAAATTGTCAATCTTACTCAAATTGCACTCAAATGCACATTTTAGGTCAAAATCCATAAAACACCCTAAATGGTTCAAACTTGTCACTTATAAGTGATAGTTTATGTCAAAGTATCCCTAAATAGGGAAATGTATTTTATGGGCTAACTAACTTTGATCAAATCATTTCGAGTCAAAATGATCATTTTGTTATTTATTGTTATGGATCACTCTTTTCTTCTAATTCATTGGTACACATCATGTACCTTTTTTTATTTGGTGTTGGCAACTTCCTAAATGGGAATACAGGTGCAACACATCTAACATCACCTTCTAGTTCCCCTCCAGTAAAATTATTACCCAGTAATATGACTTTCTAACCATTTTGATTAATTGAGGGCCAATTTTCAAATAATTGCATAAATGTCGATTAACCTTGTTGAAGGACAATTAATCCATATCAAGAGCTAAAGTGGATTTTCCATGAGAATTGTTGAATATTTATTTTTGAAAATTAATTCATATTAACTACATCATTAGGTGACATCATTTCTTGAGAAGACATCCCTAGGCCATAAATGCCACAAATATTAGGATTATGGGTCACCCATGCCTAGTTAATTCCTCTCATGCCTCTTTAATGCCCCTTTTTTCAAGGTCATGAAGAAAATAATTATGGATTTAATTCCAAATATTAGGATTATCCAGGCCACACATCTCAATCTTGAGATGGATGGTCATGGTTAATCCTGACCAATCTCACAAATCTATAAATAGAGAGGTCATGGATGTGAATTTAAAGCTATTTTGGTGAAAATGTATTATTCTTAAATATCTTCAAAAAGCTTGAATATTGTAAATTTATAATGTTAAATTTTTTCCACAAGGTTTTGGATTTGATCATAGATTTTGCTTTCAAGATTCATTGATAGGTTAGTTTAGTGATTTGGAATCATGAGCCTAGGTTTTATGGAGTTTTATTGAGATATTGGAGGAGCTTACCACCATTGTTGACAAATAAAAGGATCCTTAATCAAGTGAGAACATGTTTTTGAGCCACATGGGTATGGTGAATCCATTGAGGAAGGTAATATGGTGTTGTTTTCTTTCATTTTTTTCTTGCTATCCTTTGTAATTCCCATAGGAATAGATATGATTGGTGAGTTAGTTATTTATGCACGTTTCATTTTTTATGGAATAATGCTTGACTAACTTACTTTGTAATCCTCTCTATATCTTGGAATGCATGGTGGGATAACATGCATCTCACACCTAAAGAAGATCATTTTGAAACTCTAAAATATCAATATGGACCCTTAAAACTCATGAAAACTAATTTTATAACTTTAATTTGCCATTTTTATTTGCCATGATTTTACACAGTAACTAATTTTGGAAAGTAATACCAACATCAGTTACCTAGATCAACTGACATCGGTTATTAAAACTGACATCGGTTAGATATTGGTTAGACAAAGTAACCATTGTCAGTTATAATAATTGACATCGATCACTGTGTTTTTATTAAAACATAGACCCGAGAGCTAATTTTCAAAGTTCATTATTTCAAGCTAAAAAGAGCTTCAAATTTAAAGGACATGATAAAAAAAATTCTATAGTACCAAGCTTGATATTTATTCAAAACATGTTTAAATCACCTTTGCATGCTTAAAAATAAATTAAGAACATTGTTTTGGTGTTTAACAAATAATTTAGATGTTTTGGTGGATGTTTTCAAAGTTTGAAACTAAGACCAAGGGATCAAATGAAAGCCACCAAATATTTCATTTGGGATTAGAATTTAATAAACTTGTCAATTTTTGTTTGCAATAATTGTTTACTTAGGTTTTATTTGGTAAAAAGAGGAATGTTACATGTATGATCTTAAATTCATCCCCTTTAGGGAACCCTTGGAATCAAAAGCACCATTCCTATTACAAATAGTATATTCTGAGGCTTAGAAAGAATGTCACCTAAATCACTCCCTAAAAGCTCACCAAAGTTTGGTTGATCTTGAAAATGACCCTAAAGTCTTTCTATTTTATGTTTTCTTTATTTTCATGGAATCTTGGCTTGCGAAGGGGACATCATTACCTACCAAAAGTTATTTAGGGAAGATTTCACCTATAAAATTTTAATTCATTTGATTCCTTTAGAGTTTCACATGGGATGTATCTGCATTTGGACATCGCACTACATTGAGCGAATAATAAGATGAAGTGATTGTAAAAAGAACTAGACCTTTTTACAACTAGCCAATGCCACAGTCACCCAATTTTTGTGCTTGTATTATGTATCCTTTTACATTAAATTCATCATTTAATTTATTATCATAGAGTTATCAAAACCTTTCTAGTTTAGTAGACCCCACTTTGCCATACCTTGTCATTTTAGACTTAAGAAATTTATTTTTTGTCATTAGCTTACTTGGTATTGATTTGTGTCTAAAATTGCTTGTTAATTTAATAAACTTAACCAAATCACATTGTCCTCAATTTTATTAAGCAAGGGAGGCATTACACTATCCAAATGGAAAATTCATCTTTTCCTTGTTTAAATTGTTATCAAAATCTTTGTGTCATGTGATCAACTTTGCAACAGTCATGCTACTCAATTGAGTCTAGATCTTTTACCCAATTTGTTTAAATCCTTCATTTATAATACACATTTTAAATTAAACATTTCTAAGTTCTAAGTGTTGGTGTGTCAAAATGGGTTTCCCATTTGTGCACTAGGCTTATTTTAACTTGGGTTAAATTTTCCATTTAGACTGAAGGTCATTTATTAAGATTCAAAATCACATAATCATCTTGGTGGAATCAATTCATCATATGTATCACTCCTACTATAATCATGTGGCAATGTTATGATACCTATTTGGTCCTAGATTAATACTTAGTGAATCATGTATGTTTTTTGACATCTTGAATTGCTTAGTTCATTTTGTCTTCTTCATAATCTCAAGAGTTTTCCTCTAAACTTCTAGGGTTAAATTGTCAAAAGTTGAATCTAGCTTTTACAGTGTGGGTGTATCACAAAGATTGAGGCTTTGGTGTACTAGTTTTCACCTTGGGTCTTTGAGTTACGTTACTCTCTTTTGATCTATATGATTTCAACTTTACCAAAGGTTGAGTAAATTCATGAATCAAATCTTATAAATTGTTTATGGTTTCAAACCACCCTCCCTTATAGTCTCATTGGTGCCTTGGTTATTTTTTTAAAAGAAAGCCAAAGCATACTTTTATTGGTTATCAAACATGGGTCCAAAGTTAGTCAAACACATAGAGTGTCTATTTTTAGACATGACTCAAAGGTTCACTCATAATGGGGCCTCTTATGGTCTTAGTTATGAAGGTGAGAAATTTTATGATGTTCAAGATAACACCATTATTTTGATGATATTTCCATAATAGTAGGATCCAAAGATGATTATAATGGATATCAACTCTAAGAAGATAAAGATGAAGTCCTTCTTAGATTGATAGAATCAGGTGCTAGACTACCCTGTTATTTTCCTATAGAACAATTGCATACCTTAGTTAGAGAAGGATAACAAAGATGGTAAGATCAATATTTTGGACATACCTTCTTCCTCTAATGAAGGAAAAGAAATATAAATAAAGTCAAAACTTATAAATCTAAATATTCTAGCTAAGATCAAGATAATAAGCCAATGATATGTAGACCAACTTGTCAAAGACTTAACTAACTTCTTAGCTACCACTTCAATTCACAATGATGTTTTCAAAGAACAATGAAATGTGGTCAAAACTATCAACAAATATTGGATGAGGACATTACCATAGTATATCAAGGTAATCTAAATGAATAGTTAAAGTCACAAGAGACCTTACAAAGTGTTCCATTTGATGCAGAACATATATTCTTTAATCATCAAGAACCTCTTATTAATTTATAAACATAGAAAATCAAACATTTAGTTTGAATTGAGGAAATCCCTTTAGACAATTTGGCTAGTTCTTTTCAACCAACCCAAATATAGGTAAATAAACATAGAAATTTACAAAATCAACAAAGTATGAAACAACTAGATTTAGGAAATGTTTTACAATCCAAGAATCAATAGCCTATGTTCTCAACTCAAGTAGAAAATTAGAACAAAATCATGGATCAAAAGGTATATGCTCCCTATAGATCCACATAAAACTAGGAGCACATTCCACCCCAACAATAATAAAACTATGGGCACATTCCACCCCAACAACAACAAAATCAGTGGCACATTCTGCCCCAACATCAACAAAATTAGGGGCACATTCCACCCCAAAAAAAATAAAACTAGGGCCACATTTCATCCCAAAAACAATAGAACTAGGGGCACATTCCACCCCAATAGAAATAAAACCAGAGGCACATTCCACCCCAACAACATCTTATCCAATCCACAAATGCACTAAACATGCAAGAATGGAATTCTATGTAGGAATTTGTCCAAATATTGGATATTAATAATGGATTAAAAAAGTACAAATTTGATGAGATATGCCCATATCTGTTTGACTTGTCTATTCTCCAAAACCCCTTTCCACCTTATTTTGAGGCACCCAAATTTGACAAATACAAATGGAAAGGAGATTCATGTGAACACATATAGGCATTCTTCATCCTATGTCAAGATGTTTCTTATAGTAGTGAGTACTTATTATGACTATTTTTGTGAAGTTTATCAAGACAAGATCTTGATTGGCTACTTAAACTACCCAAGGTATCAGTTGTGCATTGGAATGACTTATCAAAAAAGTTCATTAACCATTTATCATATAACATAAAACATATATTAACCATTATTGACTTATATGAATCTAATTAGCATGATGGTGAGAGTTTTGCTTCATATCTACAAATATGGAAAGCATTGGCAGGTAGCTTTCAACACAATTTACTAGACAAATAGTTGGCTGATATCTTTGCATAAAATTTCCATCCTAAAGTTTCACATAATCTATGGTTAGCTTGTGCTAACTCATTTGAATAAATTATTGACAAAGGAGTGTAGATTGGTAAGGCTCTTATTGCTAAAGGCCTTGTTAAATTTTTTGTTTAAGGTCAAGTGTCTAATCAGACTAAATCACCAAATCCTATAGTTATCTAAGATAAACTTAAGGGATTTAGAAAAAATAAGAACATGATTGGAAATGGGATGACAAAAAAAACACATGTACAAATGGTATAGGCTATGCCTCCTCTAAATATACAATTAACTGCCTCAAATCCACTACCTACTTTGCAAAGACAACCTCTACAAAAGACATTTCATAACAATTTTAGAGTCTTTACCAAGTTAGGAGAGTCAGTTGAAATAATATTATAAAATCTCATTGTAGCTAATTTAATTATATGACTAGTATGAAGGCCATTTCCTCAAGATCAACTAAAACTAGACTAGTACAAAGAGAATGAATGGTGTAACTTTTATCATGTTATTAGTCATAATACAT
The DNA here is from genome assembly GCA_037957365.1 of Torreya grandis. NCBI lineage: Eukaryota > Viridiplantae > Streptophyta > Pinopsida > Cupressales > Taxaceae > Torreya > Torreya grandis. Next base: position 534,568 of record JARHVA010007750.1, on the reverse strand, counting down.
ATCATTGCATTTAATTTTGACATATTCTTGGGTAATTTATTGAAGGTGGTGAATTGGAAATTAAGTTGGACCCTGATCAAGACACAAATTAGGATATGGGAATCTGCAAAGACCTGTTTCCTCAACATGATCCACCACTACCAAGAAACAATCAAAATGGTCACAATCAAGGATAGAGGCATAATCAGAACCAACAACAAGCTCAAAATTTTAATGAGCATAATTAGGATCATAATGCCACACTAATAATGTGGATTATAATAATGAACCTTAAAACTATAATAAGACTATGGGATGCATTTTTACAACTGACATTACCACTATTACTATGAAGCCACATGGCCAATCTCATGTTCCTCACAACATGGGACCCATCATTATAGGGTCAGTACCCTCTCCCTCTAGTAATACCATGTCGGGTTCACATCATCATGTTGTTACTCCATTTTCATGGGACACTAATCTTGAATAGTATTACCTTTCTTATAAAATCTCTTTGCTGACCCAAAATTGTCACGATATTATTAATTGCCCATGAATCACCATCCAAGACCCTTTTCCTCCTTCTAATTATAATAACTTCTTGCCACCTCTAGGTTGTGCATTCTCAACTAGATGCCCATGAGTTACCATTTAGGGCCCTTCACCCACTTCATTCCATAAACCCAATGAGAACATTGTGCTAATGGTTCCAAAGCCAAATACTATCCCAATAAAAACTGAACTAGTTTAACCCATAGTTTAAAGGCCTTATAGTCTAATGGATCAATTAGATAAAACCCATACAAAAATTTTCATATTAAAAATCTTCTGATGTTTGTAGAACTATTTTCAACAAACTATTACAAGAGTCTATTGTGCCTAATGATATAAACCTTGATCATTTCCAAAACCTAGTTGGGCATTTGTCTTCATTTCAGTAAATGACATTTGATCAAAAGGACATGTCCACCCTTAGCCCAAACTACAATAAGCCAATATACATTGAGATAATCATTATGGATCACAAGATCAAGTAGGTTCTTATAGATCATGGCTTAAGGTTGAACATCATATCTCTTAAATTAGTGTGACGATTGGGTTACATGGATAAAGACATTCAGCTGAAAACTATTATAGTTAAGGTTTACAATAATAATAAGAGGGATTCATGTGATATAATTTGGTTGTTAGTCATGGTTGGGTATATTTATCATCACACATTATTCTATATTATGGATAATGAGCTTCCTTATAACATAATTATTGGCCATCCTTTGATCCATGAAGTACAAGTAGTTCCATCTACTCTTCACTAATCCCTTAAGTTTCCCCATGATGGGATCAAGGGTACTATTCCTACTGATCAGTAGCCATATCAATACTTTAAACATATTAAAGCAAAGTTTCATAATTGTAATTATTTCCCAAGCTCTAAATTCATTACAAAGAATAACAAAGCCATCATTTCTCATCCATCTCCATCTAATTATATAGACCTTGGTGATTTATCCTCCACTTCAACTAATCCATTTCCTATAACTCTATCCAAACAAGCGATTATCAATGACGCATGCATTTCCACATACCATCTAAATGGCATCCTCCATATTAAAAAATTACCAAAATCCCCTAAAACATTTGGTAAGCCTAAAACTTCCTAGACTCCTAACAAACCCAATCATATTTAACAACTGAAGAAGAAGCAACCAAAATCTCCTATGTTTTTTTACCTATAATTATACCAAAGAAATATCAAGAGGATTTTACTAAGGGAGATTGGTTATATATTGAAGGCCTTGCTGATTGTTTTTAGATTCCAAAGCATCTTATCCCTAATAGGATAATGGATCATCTTGATCATATAAGGAAAGGCCTTGGCCCAAAAGCAGAAGGAATTTTAGAGCCCTTATCAAATAGAGTCATCAATTGGAATAATGGTCTTGGATTTTAACCACTAGAGGATGACCTCATGATATTTTATAGTGACCCTTTTGAAGTGAATAATAATGAGACTCCTAGCAACAACACAACATTATAGCCTTTTTGATGAGCTTGCTGACATAGATTTATTTGATTCAAATGACATATTGACCATAACACCTATTGGAGCTTCCCATATTGAAGTAAAAATCCATCCTAGTGGTGCTTACCTTCTTAATGTAGGACATTATATCTTTACCATTGGTACTTCCCATCCTTAAGTGAACCTTCACTATAACCTATGACTTTGCCATACTAAATTCATAGATTGGGATCAGTAAAATTTGGTCATATGCCTCAATTAGTTTCGAAATGAATAATAAATTACATAATACATGGGCCTATGATATTCATTCCCCATTGAGGATCATAAGCATGGTTTTGATTTTTCATTGAATTATTCTACCTACTTTAGGGAGTAGGCAAACTTTCTTGGTCATAATAAAGAAAAAACATCAAAATATTTAGGTGAAAACCTCTTTGAGGCACTTGTTAATCAAGAAAAAATTAAAGAAAAAGACAAGCCTTTGAGTGAAATCCTATTTCAGGTGCTCTTAGGTGGTAAATTTTTCTCATCCCCTCAGGATGTATAAAGTATATCTATCCTAAGTTCCATAGCTAGTACAATCATCTCTTTAGAACAACATCAAATATTTGAGCATCTTACTCTTGAGTTTCTAGAGGTTTTTGTCAATTGGGCTTTACCTGAGAAAGTAGATTATGATTCTTCATATCCTCTAGATATTTGGGAAGAACACCAAGAAGATGAAGAAAAGGATCATTAACATACATTTCCTACAATTCTATAAGATGGATCCACACTCCTTATGGAGTGCATAATAGAAGTGAATTTGGGAACCCATGAGGATCCCAAAATTGTTTATCTTGGAGCTTCCCTTACTAAAGTAGAATGTGAACATATTATATCCATTCTTAAGGATTATATAAACATATTTACATGGGCATACTCTGACATGCTAGGCTTGGACCTAGATTTAGTTGTTCATCATCTTGGTCTTCACCCTGATACTAAACTAGTCAAGCAAAAGTTGAGAAAGCTGCATCCATGTATCACCCTTTTAATTAAGGCCAAGTTAAAAAAGTTGTTAACAACCAATTTTATTAGACCAATAGACTAATATTAATGGATTTCTAAAATAGTGGTAGTAAGTAAAAAGACCCTAGGCATACATGTTTGTACTAATTTTTGTTATATCAATAAAGCATGCCCTAAAGATGACTTTCCTCTACCCAACATTGACATGGTTATCAACTCAACTACTAGGTATGAGATGTTATCATTAATGGATGGATTTTATAGTTATAATAAGATCAAGATAGCCCCTAAATATCAACATAAGACCATGTTCACCACTTCGTGGGGGACATTCTATTACCAAGTCATGCCATTTGGTTTGAAGAATGTTGGAGCCACATATTAACGTGTAATGACTATCATCTTCCATGACATGGTGCATGAAATTATCAAGGACTATGTTGATGATATACTAACAAAATAAATAACAAGAGATAGACACCCTAACATTCTATGAAGAATATTTGAGAGGCTTCATTTATATAAAGTCTACTAAATTCTAAGAAATGTGTCTTTGGAGTCACATCAAGAAAATTACTAGGGTTCATCAAATCACAATGGGAGATTGAAGTCAACCCCATAAACTCAAATTATATTATGTAAATTCCTCAATCAAATAATCTTAAATAGTTACAAGGTCTATAAGGAAAGGTCTAGTCTATATGTAGGTTCATTTCTTAATTAGTAGATAAGTGCCACCCATTTACCCATCTCTTCAAGAAAGGGGTAATATTTCAATGGGATGAATATTGTTAGACATCATTTGAAAATTTTAAAACATACTTGGCCAATCCACTGGTCTTATGACCTCAAACACAAGGAAAGCCACTACTTCTTTATATATCAGCCATGGAACATCCACTAGGGGCACTTTTAGATCAGCATGATGATCATGGTAAGGAACATGTGGTTCATTATTTAAGCCATAGATTTATATCCTGTGAACATAATTATATGCCTATTGAGAAGACATGTTTAGTTATGGTGTTCACCACTCAAAAACTATGATATTATATTTTAAATAACAAAACTATTGTTATTTCCAAAGTAGATCCTCTCAAGTTCCTCCTATCTAAATCAGCTAATCAAGGATGCATGGCTAAATGGATTATGCTCCTTAGTGAGTTTTATATTGAATACCAAAATCAAAAGGAAATCAAAGAATAGGTTCTTGTAGACCAACTTGTAAGAGCTTCCATTATAGCCACTCAACCTCTCAACTTTGACCTTCCAGATGATTCTATCATGATGATAGAACAAGCATCACAAGAACCTAAAAAATGGATGCTCTATTTGGATGAATCATTTGTTAGGGTGTGGAGCTAAAAGCTTCAACTATTGTAGACATGAAGAAGGGAGGTTGCTGAAGATCTAGAAGTACTAGTGTTGGCAGCATGACCGACGTCAGTCATTACCAGTGCAAAAGGCAACTGGTGTCGGCAGGAAGTCGGCTGACATCGGTCAGCACCAGATAGATAAGGACTGACGTCAGTCACCTGTGGCAGTTCTAGAATTGTTGTTGATGAACAGTTAGTTAAGTGAAGTGAGTGTTTGCATGTTTAGGGACTAATTATAGTCATGAGCTGCGTGTCTAATTATTGTAATTAGAGTTCTATTTTTGTATGCATGGGATCCTATTTAAAGACCCATGAGGCATGTATTGTAATTATCAAGAAGGCAAGTAAAAGTATTGAAGCAAGGAAGCAAGGTCAAGGAGATCTACAAGCAAGTAAGGTCAAGGAGATCAGCTGTAGCATTCAAGGAGGGGATAACAACTCAGGTTGTTGAGGTGGTTTTGGTTGAGCAAGAGAGAGAGGGAAGAAGGTCTTGAGGTGTGGCAAGCCTTTGAGGTGGAGGAAGAAGTGACATCTTCCTTATTATATTTTCTTCTAGTAGTATTTAATACAAGAGTGTGTATTGTCTCTCAAATTCTTTGCTGTCTCAAGTTTCTAGTTACTTAATCATTCTGATATAATTATGTGTTTAATTGCTTATAAGAAAGTAATCAATTGTGCTTCCATTGAATAAGGGGTTCCTAGCAGTTGGAATCAAATATTTTGTTTGGGATACTAATAGGTTAGATTAGATCTGGTTAGTGTGTGTTGATTACAAGTTACTCACAGGGGCTTTTGTTTGAGTGGGAGTAGAGCAATGGTAGAAGACAGTAGACTATGAATGGAGAAGTTTAATGGCAGGAGGTCCAAGTCCAGGTATGGCAGAATAAACTGCTGGATATGTGGAAAGAAAGAGTAGGAAAAGAAAGATTGTTGGTTGGTAATAGATCAGCATGAAGGACATGAAGAAGAAGCAGGTGTTGAAGAGTTCGTTACACAGGATGCTCTAGTATGTTCTTTGGATAAAGTAGAATCTTGGGTTTTAGATTCTAGTGCCTCTTTTCATGCATCCCCAAATAGGGAATTTTTTCATGAGTATGTCTAGGGAGACTTTGAAGAAATTTATGTAGGGGATGGTAAGCCTTGTCAGATGGTTGGCAAAGGGAAAGTGAAGCTGAAATTGCAGACAGGTAACACATGGGTGTTGAAGGAGGTCATGCATGTCCCAGTTCTAGAGTAGAATTTGATTTTTGTAAGAATTTTGGGTGATGAGGGTTACACAATAAATCTCACAGCAAACTCTTGGAAGGTTACCAAGGGTGCACTTGTTGTATCAAGAGATTTGGAAGGCATGAATCAAGATTTCTATATGCAAAAGAAGAAGGTGACATTTCTTCAAGAATCTGATGTTAGTGACAAGAAAAAAAAAGCCTTGGTTTTCAAGGAGAAGGTGATGGATAGAGTTTAGCACAAGGGGCAGATGAATTCTAAGCAGAGCAAGGGTGATTTTGACAAGGGTTTGATCCAAAAGGAGCTCACAGGTACAAGTTAGTTCTCACAAGCAAAACATAGAGACCGATGTCGGTAGGAAAACTGGCATCAATGTCCAGATAGGGACCAACATCAGCTATGTGTAGCCCAATGGTGGTTACTCAGGGAAGATAAACACCAGCGTCGGTTAAGGGAGAACTGATGTTGGTGATGAGGTAGTCACAGGGAATTGACATAGATTGGGTGCAGACTAGGATGTGACCAGCATCGGTCACTGAGATGAATTTTGGGTGGACAGCAAGCTGTCAAGGAGTATCAAGTGCCCATATGGAGGACTTAAAGGGTAGGTTAGCCTCAAATTCATCATTTCCCTTCTTTACACTACTTGTTGCTCACTTATGGTATAGAACTAGGAAGTTATTGAAGAAGCAGAATAGGTAGATCCAAGAAATAGTGGGAGCTTGGCATGGATGGAGGATGTGATTCCTTAGAGGAGAACAAAATAGGAGTTTTGGGTGGAGTTACCAGCTGGAAGTAAGCACTGAGAGACGAATGGATGTTTAGGATGAATAAGAGCAAAAATGGATACGTGAGATGGTAGGCCAGGGTATATGGTCTTGTGTAAGTTGCAGTGCAATGGAGGTTTGATCATTGTGTTTCTCTTTACCAATTTGGATGATATTAGCTACATTATCTTATTATTGTATGGTGTGCTTGTTGTAGGGTTACATATATAGGGTATTGCTGAACTAAAGGTAAAGCAAGTTCAGGGGTGTGTCATGGATAATCTGGGAGCAACAAGATTCTTTGGCATGAATGTGTTCTAGGGACATGGAAGGTCATAGGTTGACTTTGTTTCAAGATGATTATGTGAGACCGGTTAGCACGTTGATGGTTGGATAGTTCACAGAATAGTGTCTTGATTCACATAATGAGGTTAAGTACATGGTATGTACTAGACCTAAGTTTTCCCAAGTAGTGGGAGTTGTCACAAGTTAGGAGCCAATCTGGGAAAGAAGCATTGGAGGGCAGTTTAGTGGATTCTTATAGGGACCAGTAGCAGGTGCACATGCTATGTAAGTTCAATTTATTTTCTACATGGTTTGTAGATGTGGATGTGGCAGGTGATTTGGATGACAGGTGTTTCACCACAGGGTGTGTGGTGGTTGGTATTCAAGAGTGATCTTGAAGAGGGATACAGAGCCAAGGGAACAAACTAGATGGTATATAGGTATAGGTATAGTTGCAGCTATTTATCTCCAAGTGGGAGATTGTTAGGGTGTGGAGCTAAAAGCTTCAATTGTTGTAGACATGAAGAAGGGAGGTTGTTGAAGATCTAGAAGTACCGGTGTTGGCAGCATGACTGACATTAGTCATTACTAGTGTAGAAGGCAACTGGCATCAGCAGGAAGTTGGCCGATGTCAGTCACCACTAGACAGATAGGGACCAATGTCGATCACCTGTGGCAGTTCTAGAACTACTATTGATGAACAGTCAGTTAAGTGAAGCGAGTGTTTGCATGTTTAAGGACTAATTATAGTCACGAGCTATGTGTCCAATTATTGTAATTAGAGTTCTATTTTTGTATGCATGGGATCCTATTTAAATACCCATGAGGCATGTATTGTAATTATCAAGAAGTCAAGTAAAAGCATTGAAGCAAGGAAGCAAGGTCAAGGAGATCTACAAGCAAGTAAGGTCAAGGAGATCAGCTGTAGCATTCAAGGAGGGGATAACAACTTAGGTTGTTGAGCTGGTTTTGGTTGAGCAAGAGAGAGAGGGAAGAAGGTCTTGAGGTGTGGCAAGCCTTTGAGGTGGAGGAAGAAGTGGCATCTTCCTTATTGTATTTTCTTTTAGTAGTATTTAATACAAGAGTGTGTATTGTCTCTCAAATTCTTTATTGTCTCAAGTTTCTAGTTACTTAATCATGCTGGTATAATTCTATGTTTAATTGCTTATAAGAAAGTAATCAATTGTGCTTTCATTGGATAAGGGGTTCCTAACATCATTCACATCCTAAGGATATGGAACTAGAATATTGTTCATCATGCCATTAGGTGATTTGATCCCCAAAGTATTGCATATATAATTTTAGGGTACAAACAATATGGCCAAATATGAGGCATTGGTTATAAGGCTCCATCTTACCATAAAATGGGACATTCAAAGCTTAAAGGTCTATGGATATTTTTAGATAATAATAAAATAGACAACTGATCAATATCAAACAAGAGATGATAAGCTTGTTCCTTTTAATCAAAGTATTGATGACCTCAAAACACATTTTAAATCTCTACAGTTTGAGCAAGTTTCATGAGTTAACAACATATCTATCAATGCCATGAAAACAATTGGTTTCATGATTCAGATGCATGATAGTAATAAAGAGAATCAATTCATAATTGAAAATATTCTTCATCTAACACATATTATATCAGATTTAGAGGGAATGTCTACCATTTTTTATCTTAATCTCTCACCTAAGCTACCATGGTACCAAGATTTTTATAACTATTTCAATAGTCATGTATTTCCTACCAACCTTTTAAAAAACCAATAAAAACATTTCTTTCATCTCTTAACACATTATATCCTCCTTGGAAATCTGCTTTATCAAAAAGGCTATGATGGAATGCTTCTTCATTGTTTATCTTTGGGATAATCCAAACTAGCACTAAAGGAGGTTCATAAAGGAATGTGTGGGGCCCATACCAATTGTGTAGTCTTATAAGAGAAAATTCTAAGAATAGGTTATTACTAGCCCAAAATGGAGATAGATGATTGTAATTATGTAAATAAGTGTGTTCCTTATAAGTATCATGAAACTTGATACATGCACCTTCCTTACCATTGTAGTTGATTACGACACCATAGCCATTCTCAACATGGGGTTTCAATCTCATTAGGAAAATCAACCCAACATCTTTAGATGGCCATAAGCACATTTTGACTACAACTAGGTACTTTACAAAGTGGATTGAGACCATTCCTCTCACTTATGTTACTGGGAAACAAATAGTGAAATTCATTCATTACTATATCATCTATTAATATGGCATCCCAACATATATTATATCTAATAATGGCAGATCCTTTGTGAACCAAGATGTAAAATATCTTTGTGTAAAATTCAAGATCAAGCATAAAAAATCCACTCCATATAACCCACAAGGTAATGGAAAAGTTGAGGAATCAAATAAAACTATTCTTGTTATCTTAAATAAGATTATCAATGATGTTGGCTATAATTGACACTTGCAACTCTTTCTTACCCTATAAGCTTATAGAACCATCCATCACACCCCAACTAGTGTTACTCCATACTCCCTTGTTTTTGGCACTAAAGCTATCATCTTAGTTGAGATTGAGATCCCATCATTAAGAATATCACTGGAGCACATTGAAGATAATGAAGACTATAGAGCCTCACAATTGCATGAACTAGAGCTTCCTAATGGTAAGAGTTTGGCTTCCCTAGAAAAATTGAAAGCTTATTAGAACATATTGTAGAGAAGCTACAACAAAAACAATCTCCCTCAAGAATTTGAGATTGGTTGTTGGAAATATTGTCATTGCTGTCAAAGGTATATAATTATTGGTGATAAAGGCTTGATTGAATTTAATGGTGTTTTTAATATTCATATCTTGGCTAATGTGTGTTAATATTTATTTAATATTAATGAATATATTTTTGGTTGCATATAAGTCAAAAGAGGGCCCATTGAGAATTCAAAGAGTCATGGGGTAAAAGACAAAAGATGAATGGGATGAATTTTCTCATGAAGAATCATCTTGAGGAATTACAAGAGTCACCATGTGAAGACAAAAGAGGCTATGGCATATTTTTAAATGATGGAAAACTTTGAGGAATACAAAAAGTCACCAAGATAAAGATAAAAGTGGAAAGGATGCTTTTGCTTTTGAAGGGTCACCATATGACTTTTCAAATGCAAGGATACAAAGGGTTATGAAAGTTTGGCACCATTTTCCATGAGGATTTAAAGGTCATAAAAGGTGAATGCCAAAGGTCATTTGGAAAGCTATAAATAAAGGCTTGAGAAGCCATGTGTAATATGCAAGAGAGTGCATATTTTGTATTTGTTTTTGAAGAGATAAAATTAGGAGATATTGTATAGTTCTATCATTTATTGATTAAACAACATTGATACAGAGTTGTGTTTTATACACAAGAGGGGTTCGTGCTCCTATGGGTTGGTGCTCCTAAAATTTAGTGATTGTGAACTTTGTAATTTGATTTGGTACTCATTCATATAGTTAAGATTATTTTCCATGGTTTTTTCCACTTTGGGTTTCCGTGTAAAAATCTACTCTCTCTCTCTCTCTCACGTGTGGTGCATATTATGATTTCAAGTTTTATTGCATATCTTGACTGTGTGATTAAGTGGTTAAATAAAATAAATAAGATTATGTAAAATATATATAATATACTAATTCACGCCCCCCCTTAGTATATTTCATGCTTAACAATTGGTATCAAAGTAGGTTCCTTTTGAAAAAGTTTTACAGCTTGAAGGTAGATCAAAAAAGCACGATGGCTAGATCATATGAAGGTTATTATAGAAATAAGGCACCTTTATTTTATGGGACAAATTATGATTTTTAGAGCATAAGTATGAAGAGTTATTTGATGGCCCTTAGATTCAATATTTGGTAAGAAGTGGTGGAGGAATATGAAGAACCACAAACACTTGTAGCTTTGTCGATAGAAAAGAAGGCAAGTGAAAATAATGCTAAAGTTTTAAATATTGTTTTATGTGAATCAAAATTTGTGAAATTTACGCAATGTGAATATGCTCATGAAACTTGGGTAGAACATGAGAATATTTATAAATGTGATGGAAAGGTTTAGCAAGCTAAGCTTCAAACTTTCAGAAGATAGTTTGAGAGTTTGAAGATAGAAGAGGAAGAAAATATAGCAAGTTATCCTTTCTAGGTTGATAAAATAGTTAATTAGATTTAAGGTCTTGGAGAAATGTTAGAAGAATAAATTGTGGTTCAAAAAGTTTTGAGATCTCTACCATTGAGATATGATGCAAAACTTTTCTTAATTGAAGAGATGAAGAATTTAGCCAAACTATAGATGGATGAACTACATGGTATTCTTATGGCATATGAGATGCATATTGAATAAGAGAAACCCTCAAAAAGAGAAGCTACTTTCAAGGCATCAAAGAAAGAGAAAGCTAAGAGTCAAGAATCAAGTGATAGTTCTAGTGATGATGAAGATGCCAATGAAGTTATATTCATTCATAAGTCAAAAAAGGGCATAGGTAAATATAAGGAAAGAATACCTTTTAAATGTTTTAATTATGGAAATATTAGACATTATGTAGCAAAGTTCCCAGATAAGGGTAATGGTGACAATGAAGAAGAAAAGTCTACATACAAGAAGAATTTCGAAAGAAAATTCAAGAAGGAATTTGAGAAGAAGAGTTTGTATTATAAAGATCCTAACTCAACTAAAGATCATGGAGCTAGTGATTTAGAATAAGAAGAGATTATATTAATGGCCATATAAGAAGATACTGCTACAAGAAAAAGTACAAATGATCAAGAAGAAGAATAGGATGAAGCCAAAGTGAATTTGGAAGGAGAACTCATTTGTGCCTTAGAAGAGTTAAAATATCTTGAGAAGAAGAATCAAAGATTAAATTTCCATATCGAGAAAAATGAAAAGGATTTAAAGGAAACAATTGAATATCTACAAGCACACTTTGATGAAGCTAATAAGAATGAAGAAGATATAACAAAACAACTAAAAAAAGTATATAAAGAATGTAAAATGTATGTTATTTAAATTTCTTCTTTAAAAGTATATCTTGAGAAAACAAATAAAGAAATCAATGATATAGCAGCCAATGATTCAAAATTTGAGAATAACACTAATATGTTGAATAAGATATTAGAAAGTCAAAGATCAATGTCAGATAAGATAGGTATTGGATTTGAAAAAGAGAAATGGGAGGCCACTACTTTCATAGACAAGGAAAGAGGAAAGAGCTATGTTGAATGTCTTACAAAAGAGGAAATCAAAAGGGAAGAATTTAAGAATATAGAGGACATCTCAAACAAATAAGGCTAGAAAGAATAGAGATAAAAAATGCAATTAGGTTAGATATATACAAACAAGTCCTATTTTTATGGTTACTATTTTTATTGTAATGGATATGGTGATAAGAAAATAGAATGTCAAAAAAGGGCTAACAATTTTAGAAATAAGGAGAAGGAAAGTCATGTAGAGTCAAGCAGAAGCTACAAATATTTTGATCCTCTATTAGGATTTAATGAAGAGACCATAATATGTTACAAGTGCAACAAATTTAGACACATATCCTAGTAATATATAAGCATTATTAAGTTAGTCAAAATGGACTAGAGTTTTAAGGTTCCATTCATTAAGAAGAAAGTTCAGATAGGTTCATAGTAGAAGAAATAACCTAAGGAATCTATGTTGGTACAGATAGCTTTACATGTAAAAAATGAAAAAAAGTCATGGTTCATTGATAATGGATATTCAAGGCACATGATAGGATACAAGAGCAAGTTCATTACCTTGAAGAAGATCAATGGTGGCATTGTAAAATTTGGAGACAATACTAATGCCACAATTGTTGGAAAAGGTACACTAAGTTTTGATAATAGTAGAACTAAAATGGAAAATGTTTTATATGTAGAAGGTCTTAAGCATAATCTTTTGAGTGTGAGTCAAATGTGTGATCAAGGGCACATACTAAAGTATTTTGTATAAGGTTGTGAAATTAGGAGAAAATATTTAGATGTGTTGCTCATATATGCTCAGAGAACATGCAATAATTTATATATGTTATTAGAGATCAAAGGTCAAAGATATTTTTTGAGTCAGATTGAATAAAATTGGCTATGACACAAGAGAATGGAGCACACAAATTTTGAAAATATTGTCAACATCAGCAAGAAGCAAGCAGTTATAAATTTTTCAAATATTATAAAGCCATTTTACATGATTTTTGAACCTTGTCAGCATGGAAAGTAGGCTAGAATGTGGTTCAAAACAAAAGAGTACTCGACCACACAGATGTTAGAACTTGTTGACACTTATCTATGTGGACATATGAGAACTCAAAGTACTCAAGGTGAGAAATATTTCATGTCGTTTATTGATGATTTTTCATGTATGATGTGGGTAATGTTTTTAAATAAAAAATCAAAAGATTTTAAACATTTCAAAGCATTCAAAGCATTAGTTGATGATGAAACTAGTTTGAAGATTAAGTGTCAAAGATCAGATCAAAGAGGAGAATTCATGTCAGATCAATTTATTGAGTTTTATGAAGACCATGGAATAAAGAGACATTATTCAATATCTATAACTCCTCAACAAAATGGAGTAGTTGAATGGAGAAATAGAATAGTTGAAGAGATGGTGAGGACAATGCTAAATGAATCCAAAATACAAAATAAATAATGGAAAGTGTTAGTTGCTACAATAGTACATATTTAGAATAGAGCATTATTGAGAGTCAATAGTGACAAGACCCCTTAGAAGCCATGGAAAGACAAACTAGTAATAGTTGATTATTTCAATGTTTTTGGTAGCAAATGATTCATAAAGAGAATTGATGAAAAACATGGTAAGTTTGAATCTAGAGTAGATGAAGGCATATTTATTGGTTATTCTTGCAAAATTAAAGCTTATAAATTTTATAATAAAATAACCAAGAAAATTATTGAAAGTGCAAGTGTCAGGATAGAAGAAGATGAAACACACAGAATCAGTGATCCAGTAGGCATTCCATAAATCATTGAAGAGGGAGATTTTGAAGAATAAAATGAAGATGAGAAGGAGAAAAAGGACACCAAAACCCTATCCAAATATGTCTATAAAAATCATAATGAAAATGACATCATCGAGGACATAAATAAAGGAATTCCCACCAGAAGAATGATCGTAAGTGAATCTGAGCAAGTTAATTTATCTTTATTATCCAAAATTTAGCCAAGAACATTTTTAGAAACTAGACATGATAAGAATTGGGCTAAGGCATTGGATGAAGAATTAAATTAGATAGAAAAGAATGATACTTAGGAATTAGTTCCTAGACTAAAAGATCACAATGTGATAGGAACAAAATGGGTTTATATAAATAATTTGAATGAAAATGGAGAAGTGAATAGGAATAAAGTACTATTAGTATTTAAAGGATATCATCAGATTGAGGGAATAGATTTTGAAAAAAAATTGCACTAGTGGTAAGGCTATAGGATATTAGAATTTTTCTTGCATATGCAGTGTTTAAAATTTTTAAAGTGTTTCAGATGGATGTCAAATCTACCTTCTTAAATGGGAATCTAGAAGAAGAGGTCTATATTAAGAAACCTGATCGATTTATTCTCTCAAATATTAGTAGTCATGTATAAATATTGAAGAAAGCACTATATGGATTGAAACAAGCTCCCAAAGCTTGGTATGCAAGACTTGATAAGTGCCTATAGGATCAAGGTTTCAAGAGAGAATTTGCTGATAGTAATCTCTACATCAAAATAGAAGGTGAGCATCAATTGATTGTTGTGGTATATGTTGATGACATTATTTTTGGAAGAAACATTGAAAAGATGACAAAAGAATTTGAGATGTCTATGCTTGGAGAGTTGTCATTTTTCTTAGGATTGTAAATATTTCAATTAGATAAAGGAATTTTCATATCTCAAAGTAAATATGCCAAGGAAATGTTGAATAAATTTGGTTTTGAGGATTGTGCACTAGTTGGCACACCAATGTGTATAGGAAATAAGGTGAGCAAAGATGAAGATTCACCTGTTGTAGATAAATCTTTGTATATATCTATGATTGGTAATCTTTTATATTTGATAGCATCAAAGCTAGACATCATGCATGTAGTAGGTATGGTTGCAAGATATCATCTAGCTCCAAAATATAGTCATGTTCATTTGGTAAAGAAAATATTTAGATATATCAAGGGGACATTAGATTATGGATTATGGTATCCCATAGGCAAAGATTTCACTTTAGTTGCTTACACAGATTCATATTGGGTAGGTTGCTTGGATGACATAAAAGTACAAGTGTAGGAGCTTTCTTCCTTAGTGATAGCTTAGTATCATGGCTAATCAAGAAGAAAAATTTAGTATCACTTTCTACAGTTGAAGGATAATATATTACAACATTATTATGTTGTACTCAAGTTCTTTGGATGAAGCAAAATTTGGAAGATATCAAGGAAAAATATGATGAACTTTTTTTTTTGACAATAGAAGTGATATTAATATTCTAAAGAATCTAGTGATGAATTCAATAACAAAACATATTCCCATTCGATATCATTTCTTGAGAGAGAAAGTTTTAAATCACCAAGTTAAGATAGAATATATCATTACTATAAAATAGATTACAGATATTTTTACAAAGGCACTACCAAAAGACACATTTGAGTATTTGTGAGGGAAGTTGGGAGTAATTTCTTTTACTTCCTGACATTGAGGTTTAGAATATGTTGATGGCGAGCTAAGTTTTAGCTCCAAGTAGGCCTTTTTCCATTGATATAAAAGGATAAGAAGAATAGAAATAGGTATAGGTATAGGTATGAGTGTAGAAATAGGTACAAGGAATAGATGCCAATTGCTATAGTAAGGGGAGTTACTATATCTTTTTTAGATGGTAGTATTTGTAGGTTTCAAGATGTGGTATTTTAAATTTGAGGTTACCATCAATGATAAAGGGGGAGATTGTTTTAAATATTGCCATTTATGTCAAAGGTCTAAAATTATTGGTGATAAAGGCCCTATTGCATTTAATGATGTTTTTAATATTCATATATTGGCTAATTTGTGTTAATATTTATTTAATATTAATGAATATATTTTTGGTTGTATATAATTCAAAAGAAGGTCCATGAATGAGTCAAAGAGTCATGGGGTAAAGGATAAAAGAGGAATGGGATGAATTTTCTCATGAAGAGTCATCTTGAGGAATTCCAAGAGTCACCATGTGAAGACAAAACAGGGTATGGGGCATTTTTCCATGAAAGGACACTTTTTATTATGAAGGGTCACCATATGACTTTCTAAATGCAAGGATATGAAGGGTCATGCAAGTTTGGTGCCATTTTCCATGAGGACTGAAGGGTCATAAAGGGTGAATTCCAAAAGACATTTGAAAATCTATAAATAAAGGCTTCGAAAGCCATTTTTAATATGAAAGAGATTTCATGGTTTGTATTTGTTTGCAAAGAGATAAAAGCATGATATATTGTAGAGTTATATCATTTTTTGAGTAAGAAACATTGAGAGATATTTGTGTTTTATACATAAGAGGGGTTAGTGCTCAAAATTGTTTATAAGGGGTTGTTGATCTTGTGGATTGGTGCTCATAAATAGTTATTATATTAGTGCTCAGTAAAGGGGTTGGTGCTCTTTCACATTTGTGTTTGTGAACTTTATAATTTGAGTTGGTGCTCATTCATATACTTGAGATTTTTCTCCATGGTTTTTCCCACTTTGGGTTTCCAAATATAAATTTGCTCTCTCTCTCTCTCTCTCTCTCTCTCTCTCTCTCTCTCTCTCTCTCTCTCTCTCTCTCTCTCTCTCTCTCTCTCTCTCTCTCTCGTGTGGTGCATATTATTATTTCAAATTTTATTTCACATCTTGAGTTTGTGATTAAGTGGTTAAAGAAAAGAAATCAGATTAAATAAAAAATATATAATATATTGATTCACCCCCCCTCTTAGTATATTTCATGCTTAACATTGGTGACTTAGTTTTGAAATAGAAGTAGAAGAACGTGAATTCTAAACCCAAAAAGAAAGGCAAGTTTTAGCATAATTAGTTAAGACAATATATTATCACAACAAACTATGGATTAGGAGCATATCGATTGGCAAAACCTAATGGTAAAAAACTTTTAGAACCCATGAAAATCATACACCTTAAGAGATTCTATGCATGAACAACTTTTAACCATTATCTATAAGACCCATGACTTGGGGAAACTTTTGATATTATAATTTTATCCCACCCTTTTAATCTTACCTTGAACACATTTTATACTACCCTGGTCCAATTTTCATGGTTCTTAACAATAAACGCTTTGAACCCTTGGCATTTTGAACACATTCTTCATCCCATTATGGATTTCTCTCTTCAAGAATCATATTTCTTGTTTTCTTTAAGACATATTATAAGTTTGAACATTTTTTTTATCCCTTGACCAATTATGATATAAATTATGTCTCATGAACATTATGAACATCTTCAGTAGCAGTTCTACAAAGCAGTTCAATCAAGATAGTCTTGTATATTTTTAGATAAGTGAACAACTGCATGTTCTTAGTTCAAGTACTTTTTGCTCTTTCTTATTTTATCAAGAACCTTGATCTCACTAAATTGAGGTCATGGGGCATTTTAGCCATCTTATCTTATTGGATCCTCTACTCTTAGGATGTGCATCTCCTTGACTAGATTGTCCCACCTTGTGTAATTTAATCGTAAAAACACCAAAAACATTAGAAATGCTTTGAAAATACCAAAAACATCAGAACATGATCCACAAAAGAACAAAAAAATTATCTTGCACTTTTGTAAATTTTTATATTCTCATTCCACCATGTTATGCTCTTTCTATTTTTCAAACACAAAAACACTAGGTCATTTCATCTTATCCCATGCACTTTCCATTTTATAAGGTCATTCTTTCTCATCTCATCAAATTCTTTTTTGTTAGACCATTCTAATTTTTTTTTGTATCTTCCATTTCTTATATAACATTAATCATGTTGATTTGATCATTTTTTATTCTATCCCATTTCCCAAGAGAACTATATTTGGCCTAAAGTTCATGTTGGAACATGCATCCATGGAACTATGTAGGTAGCATCCACTTGTCTTATACATTTGGAGTTAGCTCAGCCAACCCCTTCCTTTTCTTCTCTTCCCCCATTTCTTCTATCATTGTTCATCTTTAATTAGGGAATAATTTCCATGTCATTGTTCTTTGTTATGATGTGGTGAAAAGTAACCCCTCTATCACACATGCATGAACATATCTCTTTTAAACTGCACTAACTTGGTTTTTCTTTGTGTGTGTTTATTTGTGTTTTCTTAGTGTTTTGTTGTGATTTCACACCTCTCCTTTTATTTATTCTCCTTTTTCTTACTTATTGTCTCCATTCTTGGTCTTGTGTTTCCTTGATTATTTTTTTTGCTTATCTCTTTTGTGTTTTACAACAAATTGATGATTCACATGGATCTCAATTTTTTATAGCTTAATCCTATGTTATTAAATTATTCTTGGACCATTTTGTTTATTTTATTGTTGTTGGTGTCTTATTTTTCTATTTGATTTTGCTTTTCTCTTTTGTGTTCAAGAATGGCTTGATGGTCCATATGGATCTTGATAATTCATATCTTGGTCTCATGTCGTTAAGATGTTCTTGTCTTTTGTTTTTAAACATTTTTGTTCCTACTTAAGTCTAGATAGATCATATCTTTATTTCAAGTTAGGTTCATTTAAGTTTATCTGTTTATTTGTCTTTTATGTTTTTGTTTAAATGTAAATCACTATAACTCTAGTTTTTGTCATTGTTTTACCATTATCCTTAGTTATAGATATTCACATTTGAACTGGCTTAGTTAAATTGGAATCTTATGTCATTCTAAGTTATTCATACTTATGATGCCTAAATTATTTTTCTATAGCAAGAAATTTTTTCTCGGGTCTCAAAGTCTTAATGTCAACATTAGCTCTAATGAATTATTCTCAAGAACACTTTACAAAACCTAGGCTTATGATATGGAATTAGGCTTCTAGGTAACATATATTTTAGGCTTCTTTTTATATGGTTAGACATGCATCTCTTTCAATACATTGTGAGTCTAATAAATTCTTGGTCATTTTTCATCATTCCTCATTCCATTCTCTCCCAAACTTGGGTGAACTAAATTGCCCTAAAGTTTATATTGGAACATGAGTCCATGGAACTATGTAGGTAGTGCTCAATTTTTATTGAGTTCAGCTTGACTATCTCCATTCTTCTTTTCATCTCTCTGATCACTTTGTGCATTATCATATTCTTGGTTTTCTATGGCTTTCTAAGTCATTACACCATCACATGTACATTTTTGCCTACTCACTTTAACCTATCCTTATGGTTATATCCTTGAGCTATTTTTCTTGTCAATTTCCCATGTTGGGGCACAACATATGAACCACATATGAATCAAATCAGCTCTATAGGGGGAAAATCATTATTTTTTCTTTATCAATGATCAAAATTTTCCCTACTAGGGTAAAACTATTTTATCATGATCAAATCTACTCTATTGGAGTAATTATTATTTTCTCTTTAGAGACCTTGTTTTAGTGGTGATTCCCTTCTTGAAGTAGAACATTCTCTCTTTTCCTCTAATTTGAATATATCCACATTTAATCCCATGATGGTAATATTTTAGTTTGCAACTCATCTCAAGATTGATCAATACCATAAGTGTGCAGCTTGTACTCTCAAATTGGGTACATTTCAAGTGTGTCCCTTACATTTATGGATTATATCTTTCCCATTATCCCCATCTTTGGGGCCTATTATACTTATAATTATATTTTTATCATTGATGGTAATCATGTGTGTAATCATTAGCCAATCTAGATATAATCTATTCCATGGGTTAATCTCTCACTTTCTCTCACTTTTCAAGAGTCCATCCTTTTCTTCCATCCTAGTATGTACTCTTGAGGGGGCATCGTGGGTCTATTATAATTTCTTCTTGACAACTCTTTTCTTTGAAAATATGTTTCTTCACTTTAATGTCTCACTACACCTTCTTAAATAGGGGTAAGATGTAGACATCAATTCCTAACACCATTTGTGCTGAAATTATAAATCTTACTCGAATTGCACTCAAATGCACATTTTAGGTCAAAATCTATAAAACACCCTAAATGGTTTGAGATTTTCACTTAAAAGTGCTATTTTAGGTCAAAGTATCCCTAAATAATGAAATGCATTTTATGGGCCAGCTAACTTTGATCAGATCATTTCAAGTCAAAATGACCATTTCACCATTTAGTGCTCTAGATCACTCTTTTATTATAATTCATTGGTACATATCATGTACCTTTGTTATTTAGTTTTGGAAACATCCTAAATGGGAATAAATTTCCAACACATCTAACATCACCTTCTAGTTCCCCTCTAGTCAAATTATGACCTAGTAATATTACTTCTTTACCATTTTGATTAATTGAGGGCTAATTTTCAAATAATTTCACAAATGTTGATTAACCTTATTTAAGGATAATTAATATAAATCAAGAGCTTAAGTGGATTCTCCATTATATTTTTTGAATATTTATTTTTTTAAATTGGTTCCTATTAACTACATCATCAAGTGACATCATTTCTTGGGAAGACATCCTTAGGCCATAAATGCCACAAATATCAAGATTATGGGTCACCCATGCCTAGTTAATTCCTCCCATGCCTCTTCAATTACCCTTCTTCTAAGGTCATGATAAAAATAATTATTGATTTAATTCCAAATATTAGGATTATCCATGGCCATACATCTCAATATTGAGATGGATGGTCATGGTTGATTCTGACCAATCTCAAAAATATATAAATAGAGAGGCCATGGATGTGAATTTAAAGATATTTTGGTGAAAAGTTATTATTATTAAATATCTTAAAAAATCTTTAATATTTCAAAGTTATAATGTTAAATTATTTCTATAAGGTTTTGTATTTGACCATAGATTTTGCTTTCAAGCTTCATTGATAGGTTGGTTTAGTGATTTGGAATCAAGATCCTAGGTTTTATGGAGTGTCCTTAAGGCATTGGAGGAGATTACCACCATTTTTGACAAAGAAAAAGATGCTTGATCAAGGTAGAACATGTTTTTGATCCACATCGGTATGCTGAATCCATTTGGGAAGGTAATATGGTGTTGCTTTCATTCATTTGTTTCTTGTTATCCTTTGTAATTCCCATATGAATAGATAGACTTGGTTAGTTACTTATTTATGAATATTTCATTTTTTATGGACTAATTCTTGACTAATTTGGTTTTTAATCCTCTCTATAGTACTTAGTATACCTGGACACCACCATTGACATGTTTAACCTATTCATCATGTCTTGAAATTATGTATCATTCAAAATATCTAAGAACACCTCATCATGTGGATATGACACATGGATAGAATTAATTTTTTACCCTATTTTGAGTCTATGTAGATGGTTCATCAATTGTTTCATTGGATCTCATTACCTAAACGGTGCATATTTAAAATCATAAGGCATTTTGGTCCTACCCATTAGATGGAAATGTTACCATTTAGTGTATTGAATTCATCCAATGTTGACAAACATTGGGTGGATTAATCCTTTTCTAGCACTCCTTAGATTAAAATATATGGACTCTACTAATTGAGTTATAATTTCTTGTGTTGTCACCTTATTTGGTACCAACCATATAAGATACATTCATAGGGCCTTTATTCCATCTATCCTAATGATTTTGAAGGCCAAATAGATCTAATCGATACCAATGCTTCCAAGATTCATGAAGATGTGATCAAAAAATCTAGGAATATCCTTGTCATGAATTCCCTAGTACACCATTGGATATAAGGTCTTACATAACCTAATCATATTCCTTATAAATTTGTGGATGTGGATTATATTAAATTTATCATAAATTATATTCTTGGGATATTTAATGGAGGGTTCTAGGGTTATTTGAAAGTCAAGTGGGATTTTACAGTTATAACATCCACTATATAAGACATCATGTAAAAGATACCATTCATTTTATTATCTGTGCTATTAACTTGGTAGATCAAATTATCACTGATGATTTACCCAATGTAAATAACCTTGGTGGAGGTGAGGTTGGTGTCTATCAGGAGAATCCAAACCTTATTGATGTACATTATAGTTGGAAAACCATAGATTTTATTTAATAAGATCATGGTAATCCTACTTTTTGGCTTGAAAGTGGTGATTGAGATGGAAGAGATGAGTCCCTTAACCATGAAGGTGGTTGGGTCATGTACCCACTCCTACAAAGAATTGGTAATATTATTTTTTGACATCTATTCATTAATTATGGCTTGGGTATAGGTTGACTTTATGTTTTAGAGTTAGTCTCAAAGGCATACCCACTAACATAGGCCACATATGTGTTGTTCTAATGGATATGCAAAATTTTACAAGAAAATTGACCATTCGTAAATAAATCATAAACTAGGTCAATGCATGGCATTACCTTTGGTTTTATCATTCATCATGTATGCCCAATGATTTGATCTCCACTAGGTATTGTATTTACCTTATTGTAGAGTCCTAGAATTTCTCTTTAGGTCCATAAGGATCTGCTACATCAACTTCCTCCCAGATAGTTTAGTAGTGCTTCAAGTTATGATTGAGATCCACTTCATCAAACTTTGTATATGTATATAGATAACACTCTACAATAAAATATGCAAAAGGGTTAGGTGGAAAATTAAAAATGAAGGCCATTTATATACACTGAAGTTCTATCTTTTTGGAATTATGTGGATGGTTGGTTAAAAATTGTACTTTCAATTCACATTTGAAGTTATTAATTCGATGGTAATGTGATTGTAATTGAATTGGTTAGTTACATATATTTACATTTAGATTTTATTACTTCATTGAACTAAATTCAGTTGGCTAATTCAATTAGATTAATGTACTTAAAAGCTTTGGCTCATTTTTCCTTTTATCTATTTTCATATTTTGAATTTATTTTGTGATGCATCATCCTTATATGAATCCTACTACCAAGTGAATTTTCCAAGGGATCTAAGTTATTAGTCATCCTTTTTATAACACTTATCAACTTCCCACTTCTTCTAAAAGCATTGTCTTATCATTAATAGACCCTTAAATATTTTTTTGGACATGTGGAAATTTTTTGCCTCTCCACTAGCTCATGGTTTTATTATACCTTTTTAAAATATTATTACTTACTTGACCCCTTAAGATAGTGACACTTAGTGAAATACCAAAATATTGATCTTTATGAGGGTATTTCACTATCTTTCATATTTTCATAGGCTCTAGGTGATTGATATTACAACACCTATCAACATCTTGATGTTTCACTTACCTAGAAGTGTCATACTTCTCTTTTTTTTATATAGACTATAGGTTAACAGGATGATGAAACTTGTTATCGTCTCAGTGATATTCTTGCCTGGAAGACTTATAAAATTGTATGATGATTTAATGAATATGGTCTTATGGGATTAGAACATGTGTATGGCTATCATTACTCCATGGAACCAACACTTCAATAATTTGAAACTTTGATCTTGTCAGTTGTCAGGTGAGTAGGATTGTGACACTTGGAAACATCCCAGTGTTTTACTTACCTAGAAGACTTAGAAACTTTTATAAGTGTTTTGATATCCATAGGTTAGTGGGATCCCACTGTGTGGCATTTATTTATCCAAATATCAAAGTGTAAAACTTTGCAAAGTTAAAAATGACTATGAAGCTCTGAGATGTATGAGTTTGATCAAAATACCTCATGGACAAAAGTTATATGGAACTTGTGTGCCAAAAGAAATGTAAAACAAAATGGTAGAATATAATAATGTCATGTACAACCTCTAATAACTTGCACACCTAATAAATTTTTAAAACCATTTATATGTTAGCTTGAGTAAAACAAATAATGAAAACCTAGATAGTTAGGGAAATGGAAACATCTTATTAACATTAAGTAACTTATACTTAACTAGAAACCTAGTAGTAAATGATTGAGAAAAATTATCATTGTTAAGCACATGACAAACATCAATAAATTATTTACCCACCATGTCCAATTATTTTCAAGCTAAAATGAGCCCCTACTAAAATAATAATTTGAGAGTAGTGTATGTTGGGCACAACACTAATAAATAGTCATGTACATGATCATAATATAGAAAAAAGTAATAAATAAGCTAACGACCTTATATCCCTTGATTAATTCATCCTTTGTATATTTATTATATTCCATTATAAATTATTTTTATATGGTTATAAGTATACATTGTGACATTTTAATTATAAGTTTTACAATTTATTAAAGTTAGCATTAATCCAACTTAATATAAAAAAATCAATATATTTATATTTCATAGATCATAAAAAACTTAACTATGAAAGACCCAAATAATTCATGATTTAAAATGTATACTTCACATGTTTCAACATAATTAGATTTATAAAAACTATCATATCATACATATAAAGCATTTATTCATTGAAAAACACATATTTCATAATGTTTAGTATAATTAAATAAAATAACTTAAATATTTAATATTAATTAAAATAAAATATTGTGAAAAAAAAGAACTATTGAGATAAATCAAAAAGTATAAATATGGTGCAGATTAAATCCCATTCATCACCAAATAAACTACATAATTATCTTCATACTCAAATATATATTGTTTTCCTAGATACCAATGTTACAATCATGATATAGTATTCAATTTCATATATACATGTGTATCTTTTATAAGCATGAGATCATTATCATGAACACAATAATTATTCAATTAACAATTACCACACTAAGGCCAATATTTTCCATATGAACATAAAAAATCATAGGGAAATATTCCAATGTTGAACCCATTTCTAGTTTGCATGTGCAATAATAAATTTATTCCAAAGTCTTAAAAAATGGTAGGGAATTGTAAATTTGATCCCTCCATATATGTCACTAAACCAACCCAATCATAAGACAAAATTTAAAATGATTCATTAATAAGGATAAATATCCAAATTGAGAGACATTAGTCTAAGACTTGTATTACTATTATTAAAATTTATACACTTATCATCTACTAAGTTAATTAGCTAAATAATAATAATTCAAAAAGATTAATAAGATCAATACAATCATTAATAAATGAAAACTAAAATAATTTTCAAAATAGTAATATGATTATGTAAATAAAACTTTATAAGAATAATTATTTTTTATTGATAAAAGAGGGTTATGGGGTCACTCACCTATTTCATTAATTTAAAATTTCATTAAAAAATAGATATTGATGAAAAGGAATGGAAAAAATTCCAAGGTAACTATCAAGGTAACACCCAATAATAATAATTTATTTTCTGAAGATGTGCACATGAGTTTCAATGATATTATTTTCACTAATCATTGTAATATTTTTGAAACCCCTAAAATTATGCCTTATCAAGACTTTACTATAGGGACATCTATGTTTGTAGGAGCATCTCAAGGTTTCATACAAGCCATGGATTTTTCATTTGAATATGGACATGAATACAAAGATAAGAAAATTAAATAAAGTGCATCTAAGACAACTTATATTATTGAAGATGTAAAAAAAATTACAATTAAATATCAATAAGGTGTCATCAGTGATATGCCTAAAAATGAAGAAGAAGAATTGTTGGAAGTAGATATGGATCAAGTACAAGATAATATTTATTTAGAAGATAGCTGAGGACATAACCAATGTAGGTTTATTTATAAAATAGAAAATACCCCTGAAGAGGATGATCATTGGTAGTAGTCATATTATAATTTTCTAAATGGGATCAAGGAGCTAGAGATAGTAGATGATAGGATGGGACAACACATAGATGTTCCATCTAATAATTTCTCCAATGATCTAGAGCTCTCAAAAGATGATATTATTTGGGAGGAATTAAACTAAGACAACCTAAAGCTTGATTGGATAGAAGAGTTGCCTTTCTTCATTGAAGATGAAGATGATGCATGTGAATCAAATCAATAATTGTCATATGACTTCATTAAGAGGCCTTCAATATGGGAATGACATGTTTCTCATGATGAGATTTTAGATGGACATCATTCAGTTGATCATGATGAAGATGCATTTTGGGATGAATTATAATATTTTTGTGTAAATATTGGTTGTCCACTTCCACCTCATAAAGAAACTAATGAAGACATTAGTCTGAAGGTGAAAGATGAGCTATCATTATTGAGTGAAGATGATAAAGGCCAATACCTATATATGGATAGAGTATAACTAACACTCCTACTATAAAGTAGGATAATTTAGGAAGAAGATAATTGAGTCTTAGAGTAATATCTTTGATTCATGCATCTAAGGAAGTTGATAGGAGATCAAGTCATACCATCTAGAAGACATAAACATATAAATGCCCTTATCTATAGGAAGATGACATTAGAAAACACTCATGTTTTAAGGTGGTATAGTAGATTAAATATTTTTCCATTTTATCTTAGAGGTAAGTATTTTATGAAGTTAGTATTGGGCTTATATTAGTTTTTTTCATGCTCTTTCTTTTTCATTTTTTTCCTTCGTGTCCCTTGTTTGTACATAAGCATGCATATATTTGTTTACTTCCTTTTTCACTTCCCGCTTTGTTACTTCATATTGTGTGGTTGATTTTGTTTCTTTGTTCCTTGATCTAAATAAGTCCTTTTGGGACAACTCTAGTTCAAAATTATTCTAATTTTCTTGAAAGTCCAAAATATTTAAGAATGAAGGTATGAGCCTCACACTCATCTTGACCATAGTTTGAAGCATAAGCTTGATTTCATAATTTAGGGAAACTAGTAAAGACTAATGAATAAGTAAATATTCCATGGTAACTTGTACATTATATTAACTTAAACTTAGTTTTAAGAATAATTGTGTGTATGGAATGATAGATTGACCTATTGAGACACAACTATGCATGCACTTAATAAACATCCTTGCTTAGGATAAAGGTCATAACCAAAAGGACATTGTCTAAAAATCAAACACTTGATCAAATCCCTAAATCTAACTAACTTGGTTCCCAACCCTTAAATAAAAGCCTAAAAATGATTTACAAAATACAAAAATAAGAGCTTATTGTAAAATAAAAATCTTCCCAAGCAAAGGTGATTCTAGTAATCTCCATCGAAGCTATGGACACCTAGCTTACATTGGAACAAGGTCGTGAGTGGAACTAAAGGCATCTCTATTAGGGATATAGGCACCTAGTTGGCAGCAGAGCAATGCCTAAGCCTTCCCTAAGCAAAAATTATGATTCTTAATGAATATCTAAACATGTTCCTAGTCAGATGTTAATGATTAAAGGCATGAAACCTAGAAGTTGCTTCCTTAATCCCATGGTAAATAATAAGTGAAATTTAAGTGCTTACACAACATGGCTATGATTAAATTTGTTTGATCCTAATTCTACATACACAAAACTTGTTTCAACCATGAACTAGTCTCGATGATGGCATTAATCAAGTGGAATAGATGGCCTCTTTATCTATCCAAACAAGAGTCTCTAGGTTCTAACATATTTTGATGTTTTCCCTATGAGTTGCCATTTGTTGGGGCCACCATAACCCCATTTTCTTGAAAATTGGGACCTTTGAGCGATTTGAACCTTAACACTAAAAATTTGGTATGTTTAAGTGTTATTAGAATATGAATATAAAATATCTTATTCTATTTTCATTAGTGAACTTTAATTTGCCTAATATTTATAATGATTTAACATGTGAATGGAAAATGTAGGTTTCATGGAGATAACATTGATAAATTTTGATCAAAAGTTTCAAAGTGTGGTATAACCTAGACTTTTACCAACTTTTAGTCTATGGGGAGTAGATTATGACCCTCCTTCAACAAAACCCTAAGCGTAAAACCCTTGATTCAAATTAAAATCTTGGTGGGAATAATTTCATAGAAACAATTGGTCCTATTATAGACTCAAGCAAAATTTTATATTAAGGCTTGGTTGTGTTTGCTAAACATGACCAAAACTTAACACAAAAATATGCATAGTCCTCATGTATTGTTTTTGCCTTTTTCATTTCCTATTTTCCCTAACCATGTTTAAAGATAGTTTTACATCGTTGCTTTTTATATTTTCTAATATGGTCCCTTTTCATTTATTCCTTAGCCTATGGTTTTAATCCTAAGGCCCCATTGTATTTATTAATATGAATGAGATCTTAGCCATAGTGCCTTATCCTAAGTTATTTATATCCTATGGGTCCTAAGTTAATGTACTCATTTTTTCCTAGATCTAATGATCCTCATTTCATCACAAGACATGATCTAACAGAGCAAAGAAAACTCATGTTTTTTCGTAAATAACATGCATCTTGAGAGATATAATGATCCTCACTTTCTCACTTTATCTGATCCAAAAAAGTGAAGAGCTTTGACAAAAGTAAAAACTTAACTTTGAGATAAATCATGTAAAATTATCTAGATCATCAACTGATGGTCCTTACTACTTCTCAACTTTTAATCCAAAAAAGTAAACATGATATTGAAAATTCAAAAGTCCATGGATAAGTTATAGAGACCCTATGGGGTGTCAAGAGTGCCTAGAGTAAGTATGGAAGTTCTTGGTTTTCATCTAGTCCTTCATTGTGTTCATCTAGACATTCTAGTTAAGTTGTAGAAAATCTAAGTAGGTACTTTACTGACACCACTATTTCTATGTGTTGATGGGTTAAGTAAAATTGGTCATATAGGTGTATTCACATTTTTTCCAAGTTTATATGTGTCAAGTTTTGGGTCCTCCACATAATCAAATCAAAATATATTAGCCTTCAAAGTTGGTATCTCAAACAAAATCTATGATTTTCCCATAACCATTTTTTTAGAGAGTCCAAAAGAGCCTGGTAGCCATTTTAATGAAGCCATATCTCTTATGTGTTGTAACTTTAGAGGAAATGGTTAGATGGGTTTATTCACCTTTGTACAAGGAATATTGTTTCTATGTTTGAGCTCATGTGAGATAACATATCAAAATATATAAGTGTGCAATGATGGGTCCTAAGTAGTTTTATACTATTTTTATTAAAAGCATATGAACATCATACAAAATCATGGAAAAGGGCTCATTTCAACATTTTATAGGTGAATTTATAAAGATCCCAAGACTAGTGGATCAAATCAGTTTGTTTCATTTCGTATTAAGTCTATTCCCTATAAATTTGGTGACTTAATGAGTTCTACACTTCAAGATAAAAAATTTAAAAGTTGGATTAAAATAGATGACAATCACACAAACATCAAATTTAATCCCATGCAAAAATTCATATGAGCTTAAATTTGATGGTTTTTGGGACGTCAATGACAGTCATGCGAATGTCAAATGATAGTTACATGGATGTCATTTAAACTTAGGCAAAAAATTCACATGAGATTAAATTTGATAGTCTTCAAGACATCAAATACAGTCGTGTGAACATCAAATGGAAGTGAAAATAAAGCCTAGTGGGCATATCAAACATGCCATATATCACATGCACTATAATTTCAAGAGAAATAGTCAAATGGGTTTGTTAACCCTTATGCAAGGAACATTTTTTTATAAATTTTAACTCATGCAACATAATGCATTAGAAGTTATGGACATGAAAATTTGTCCTCTAATGCATTTTTTTGCTATTTTTCTAGACTTAGCCAATTTTTCAAGGTGCAAACATATCCAAGTCTGCATATTGGTAAGGCCATATCTTGAAAGCACTACAATTTCAAGAGAAATGATTAAATGTATTTTTAAAAACTTATTCCAAGATCATATACACCAAATTTTATCTCACCTACTACTATACATAAAAAGTTACAAAGATATAAAGTTGGCCTCCTGGCCATATTTTACTAGTTTTTCATATTTAGTTATTTTTTCATATTTAGTTATTTAGTTAAAAAGATTTGAGTTCATTTCATTTTATTTGCTCTAGATTTGGATGTGAATATGTTATTAAAATTTTTGTAGCTAATCTATATAGTGAATTTGATATTTGCTTATTCATTTTGTACTCTCCTTAGATGTTTGTCTAGTTAGTAATGAAATTTAAGTTCATGTTATTTTTCATTATTAACTAGTTTAATGTATGCTTAGCCTAATGGAGACTCTCTAATTTTGTTCTAGGTAAAGATTGGCCTACCTTTTCTTTTTTTATACTTTTTTTAATGATTCACTTTAACTTAGATTTCACTGTAAATATCCATTTATAATATTTTGTATTCAATTTTTTTTATCATAATCCATCATCAACAGCAAAAATATACATAAAGTCAGGACAAAGGTGGCTCTCAACCACAAAATCATATAAATATTATGGATAGCTTTTGCATTACTCTACTTCTATTCCATCACAAGAAATTAGAATTATCACAAACTGAAACTCATGCCTAGGATTATAATAATCCTAAAATGACAAGTGTTCCTCAGCACTAAGAGCACTTGTGAGGCAAATGGAAGAATCAATAGGAGAAACTTCATGGGTGTTAAAAGGAGGGCCCAAATATTTGTGAATTTGTAGGATCTTTGTTATTTTTAGTGTGTTTTGATCGAAGATCCATGTATTCTTTACCTATTTTTATAATTCTTTGCTCATTTGTGTAAATATCATTAATCTTCATGGTTTTAGACCAGTCTTTGTGCTTATTTAGACAAAGATTATTATTATTATTTAATGATATATGATAACTTCTAGTAAGGATAGCTTAATATTTTAAAATATAAATTATTTGAGGTTAGAATATATTGTTTTGATCAAAGATTGGTATATATTTTAAAAATCTAGGTTCATTTGAACTTAGGATTGTAAATATTAACCATATTTGCATAATTGGGGACATTTTTTTGATAGCTTACTTAAAATTTGATGCCCTTTGTTATTATTTATGTATATCTTTACAAAATTATATTAATGTACAAATTTAATCCTTATTATTTTTATAAATATTTACTTTACACATCATATTTCAAATAGGATAGTCAATATTCAAGATAAAATTATCCAAAGCAAGACTCAAGTGAGAAAAAATCTTCAAGATCCCAATCTACTTTACCAGCTCAAGGTACTCATGTGTTCAAGTTATGGCTTGGATAGGTGGCTCTTCAATAAAAGTACTAGGTATAGTGCATGATCTTCCTTTAAAAACAAAAAGGTATTTTCATTCTTTCAGCCCAAATAATGTTGTTATTGTTGAAGAACATATTAATCCATACAAATTTGTGCTAAGATTATTGAATGTAATTCATGAAGACGTAGCCTATAAATTATTTTCATTTACTTCTAAAGATGATGCCTATGAATGGTTTATTAACCTTGTAAAGGATAATATTACTAGATGGAATGATCCTAACAATATCTTCATTGATCAATTTGACAAAATTATTAGTCCATGCATTTAGTATCAATAGTTCATCACCATTAGAAAGGATGTTAATGAAACCATTAGATCCTTTAATGTTACATTCTATAGGATATTTAATAAAATTATAGCCCTTTATAGACATAAAGAGGATTTAGCCTTAGAGATTTTTTAGGATAATATATATCCCTTGACCTCTATCTTCCTATAAATATCTATTCCAGTCATAAACACATTGACCTAGGCCTATTCTGAAGTTGTAGTCATGAATGACCAAATGCAACCCTAAAGTAAAATGGTGTATTTTATGCCTAATGTCAATTCAAATTGGCTCATCTAGAATGTCATCCCTAATATACCTACTTTAACACCAATTTAGAACCATTTTACATTAATTCATACACATCTTGGCCAAAAACTAGAATTCTTGAATAACACTACAAGTGGATTTCATCCACAAAATCATAGAACTCAAATGATCACAACTAGTAATAATTATATAATTCATGACCCTGAGACACCAAAAAATTCAAATGACTTGATATTATAAATGATCAATAAACTGATCACTAATTTTCTATAGTTTCAAAAGCAAGTAGGAAATACAAGGGAAAGTTATGCAAAAAATTATGCTTCTCAAAGGTTTTATAAGCCTCTAAATGATTTTTATAGTAGTAATAATGTATTGTCTAAAAACGTACACATGAGTTTCAATGATATTGTTTTGGTTGATCATTGCAATATTTATTAAACCCCTAAAATTATGCATAATCAATACTTTGTTTCAGGGACATATGCATTTGCAAGAGCATCTCAAGGTTTCATACAGGCCATTGATTTTTCATTTGAAGATGGAGATGGATAAAAAGATGAGCCAATTAAAAGAATTGCATCTGAGATAATTTATATTCTTAAAGATGTAAAATAAATTACAATTAAAGATCAACAAGGTGTCATCATTGATATGCCTATAGATGAAGAAGAAGAGTTAATAGAAGTGGATATAGATCAAGTATAAGATAATTTTTCTTTATAATGTAGCTAGATAGGTAGTCCACATAGGTTTATTTCTAAAATAGAGAATACCCCTAAAGAGGATTCTCATTGGTGACAGTCATACTATGAATTTATGAATGGAATCAAGGAGTTGGAGATAGTAGATGATAAGATGGGAAAACACATGGATGTTTCATCTGATAATTTCACCAATGATCTAGAGCTCTTAGAAGATGATATTATATGGAAGGAATAAAACATAGATAAGTTGAAGCTTGATTTGATAGAAGAGTTTCCTTTCTTAATAAAATATGAAGATGAGGCATGTGTATCAAATCAAAAATTGTCATATGACTTCATTAAGAGGCGTGTAATATGGGACTAGCATGTTTTTCATGATGATATTTTGGATGGACATCATTTACTTGATTAGGATGAAGATATCTTTTGGGATGAATAGTAATAATTTTTTTGTAAATATTGGTAGTCCACTTCTACCTCATAAAGAACCTAATGAATACATCAGTCTGAAGATGCAAGCTGAGTTGTCATTACTAAGTGAAGATGATATAGACCAATACCTATCTATGGATGACATAGAACTAACACTCCTACTAAAAAGTAAGGGAATTTGGGAAGAAGATAACTAAGTCTTATAATCATATCTTTGATCTATGCATCTAAGGAGGCTGATAGGAAATCAAGTTAAACCATCTAAAAGATACAAACATACAAATGCCCCTATCTCTAGGAAGATGACATCAGAAAACACTCAGGTTTCAAGGTGTTGTAGTAGATTAAATAATTTTATATTTGATCCAAAAGGTAAGTATTTTATGAGGATAATATAATTCTTAGATCAGTTTCTTTCATGCTCTTTCTTTTTCAATTTATTTCATTTTTATCCCTTGTTTTTACATAACAATCTATACATTTGTTTGCTTCCTTTTTCACTTCCTACTTTGTTGCTTCCTATTGTGTGTTTTATTTGTTGCTTTGTTTCTTGCTCTTAATAATTCCTTTTCGGACAACGCTAGTTTAAAACTATTCAAATTTTCTCAAAATTACAAAAGATTTAAGAATGAAGATATGAACCTCACACTCATGTTGACCATAGTTTAAAGCATAAGTTTTATGTCACAATTTAGGGATACTAGTAAAGATTGATGAATAAATTAAATATTTCATAGGAACTTGTACATTGTCTTGACTTAAAATTGGTTTCAAGAAGAATTCTATGTGTGGAATGAAAGTTATACCTATTGAGACATAACCATGCTTACACTTGACAAACATACTTGCCTAGGACAAAGGTCACAACGAAAATGAAAATATCTAAAAATAAAACACTTGACCAAATCCCTAAACCTGGCTAACCTAGTTCCAAACCTTTGTTGAAATCCCAAAAATAATCTAAAAAAATACAAAAATAATATCTTATTGTAAAATCATAATCTTTGAAAGAAAAGGTGATTTTGGTAATCTCCATTAGGGCTATGGACACCTGGCTAGCAATGGAGTAAGGTCATGAGTGGAATTAAAGGCATCCATGTCAAGGATATAAACACCTAGCTAGCATTAAAGAAATTACCAATCCTTACCTAAGGTAAAAGCATGATTCTTAATGAATATCTAAACATGGTCCCAGTCAGATGTTAGTGATTAAAGACATGAAACCTAGAAGTTGCTTCTTGAATCCCATGGTAAATAGTAAGTGGAATCTAAGCACACACATAGCTTGGATATGTTTTAAATGTTTGATCCTAATTTTTCATACATAAAACTTGTTTCAACCATGAACTAGTCTTGATGATGGATTAATCAAGTGGAATAGATGGCCTATTTATCTATTCAAACTAGAGTCTCTAGGTTCTAACATATTGTTGTGTTTCCCCTATGTGTCACCATTTATTGGGGCCAACATACCGCCATTTTATTGAAAAATGGGACCCATCACTAATTTTATTCTTAACACTAAAAATTTGGCATGTTTGAGTGTTATTAGAATCTGAAGATCATCCTCTGATAAAATGGCTTATTGTCTTTTCATTATTGAGCTTTAATTTGCTTATTCTTGCTAATGATTTACCCTATGAATGGAAAGTTTAGGTTTCATGGATATAACATCGATAAATGTTGATCAAAAGTTTCAAAATGTTGTATAACCCAAGCTTTAACCAGACTTTGGTCTATGAGGAGTAGATCCTAACCCTCTTTTAGCAAAATTATATGCCTAAAACCCTTGGTTTAGATTAAAATCTTGGTGGGAAAAATTTGATGGGAACATTTGGTCCTATTGTATACTTAAAGATAATTTTATATTAATGTTTAGTTGTGTTTCTTAAACATGACCAAACCTTAACATAAAAATATGCTTAGTCCTTGTTTTCTTCCCATTTTCATTTCTTATTTTCCCTAACCATATCTACAGATGGTTTTGTAGGATTCATTTTTATATTTTCTAATGTGGTCCCTTTTAATTTATGCCTTATCCTATGGTGTTAATCCTAAGGCCCCATTGTATTTATTAATACAAATGAGACCTTAGCCTTAACACCTTATCATAAGTTCTTTATATCCTATGAGTCATAACTTAATGTCCAAATTTATTAACAAATCCAATGATCCTTATTTCATCATGGGACATTATCTAATAAAGCAAAAAAGACTCAAGTTTTGGCCTAAAGAATGTGCATCTTGATAGATTCAATAGTCCTCACTTTCTCACTTTATCTGATCTAATAAAGTGAAGAATTATAACAAAAGTCAACACTTCACTTTGGGATCAATCATGTGCAATTATCTAGATCATCATCTGATGGTCCTCTCTACTTCTCAACTTTTAAGCCAATGTAGTGAACATTATATTGAAAAGTCAAAATGCCATGGACAAGTTTTATATTCCTTATTGGGTGTCAAGAGTGCCTAGAATAAGTGTGGAAGTGTTTGGTTTTCATCTAGTCCTTAATTGTGTTCATATAAACATTCTGATCAAGTGGAAGAAAATTTGAGTAGGTACTTTATTGACATCATCATTTCCACATGTGGATGAGTAAAGTAAAATTGGTCATATAGGTGTGTTCACATTTATGCCAAGTTTATATGCCCCAAGTTTTGAGTCCACATAATCATATCAAAAGTTATTAGCCTTCAAATTTGTTCTCTCAAATAAAATCCATCCTTTTCCCATACTTAGCCATTTTTTTCAAGGAGTCTAAAAGAACATGGCAAGCATTTTAATGAAGCCATATCTCTCATATGCTATAAATTTTGAGAAAATTGTCAGATGGGTTTTTTAACCTTTGTATAAGGAACATTTTTTCTAAGTTTGAGCTCATGTGACATAGCACATGAAAATATATAAGTGTGAAATATTGGCTCCCAAGTAATTTTAGACTATTTTTTTGACAAGTATATGAACATCATGCAAAATCATGAAAAAGGGCTCATTTAAACATTTTATAGATGCATTTAAAAATCTCTTGGGACCAACAGATCAAATGGGTTTTTTATTTTTTCTATTAAGTCCATTCATTGTAAATTTGGTGCCTTGATGAGTTCTAAGCTGTAACATAAAAAAATTGAAAATTTGGCTAAAAAAAAGATGACAATCATGTGGACATCAAATTAAATCCCATGTAAAAATTCATATGAGTTAAAATTTGATGGTCTTTGAGATGTCAATATGGTCACGTGAACATTAAATGATGGTTGTGTGGATGTCAAATTTAAACCTAGGCAAAAAATTTAGATGAGATAAAATTTGATGGTCTTCAGGACATCAAATACAGTCACACAAACATCAAATGGGAGTGAAAACAAATCCAAGTTGGCATATTAAACATGCCATATCTCTCATGTTCTATAGTTTCAATATATATGGTAAAATGGGTTTGTTAATCCTAATGAAAAAAACATTTTCACTTAATTTTAGCTCATCTGATATAATGCATCAAAAGTTATGGACATGAAAAATTGTCCTCTAATGCATTTTCTACTATTTTTACAGACTTGGCTTATTTTTTAGGGTGGAAACATATCCAAGTGAGAATATTGGCAAGGCCACATCTCATAATGATTTAAATTTCAAGAGAAACGGTCAAATGGGTCTTTTTACATTTATGCAAATATCATATACACCAAATTTTATCTAACATTCTATGCACATCAAAAGTTACGAAGACCTAAAGTTAGCCTTCTGGCCATATTTTTCTATTTTCTATAGTCATTTTTTAGGGAGTGCAAGCATCAACAAGGGACTTCACCAACATATAGATGATCAGTTGGTTAATAATATTCTATTTTATAGAGTGTTGTGACATTTTGAAATAGAATATTCCATTCAAAAGGCATATGTGAGTTCGTTAATATATTTTCCTATATGTCAGTACACTTTGGAAAAATAAATATATGATGTAACTTGGTAAAAACTACAATTGTCCTTATCTCTAAGGTATTTTGTATCTTAGGACTAACTGGTATACTACCTTATTCTTCTATAAAAGGTAGTATTATTAATTTTGTAAAGGGGGTAATTTTGAGAAAATTGTATACTTGGAGCAATTAATTTAGCTAAGGAATTCTACAAAGATTGTCCCATGTTGCTATGTTAATAGTTATTAACTTTCTATCAATTATTTGTCAATGCCTTTAATTTGAATGGTCTTTAGAATGTTGAGCTATATTTTGGCTACAGGGTTGTTAATCTGTGTTGAACTAGAATAGTTGAAATTTTTTGAGTTCATTTCATTTTATTTGCTCTAAATTTGGATGTACATATGTTATTTAAAATTAGGTAGCTAATATATAAAGTGAATTTGATCTTTACTTGTACTTTTCATACTCCCCTTAGAAGTTTGCCTGGTTAGAAATAAAATTTGAGGTCATGCTATTTTGTATTATTAATTGGTTCAATGTATGCTCAGCATAATGAAGACTTTGTCATTTTGTTCTAGGTAAAGACTAGAAATCACTTGTGTTCTTTCTGCCCTACCTTTGCTCTTTTGCCCCTTTTCTTAATGATTTACTTTAGCTTAGATTTCACTATAAATATCCATTTAGAATATTTTGTAGTCAAATTTATGATCATAATCCATCATCAATAGAAAAGATATACATAAATTCAGGACCAAGGTTGATCCCAACCACCAAATCATATAAATATTATGGATAACTTTTGCATTAATTTGCTTTTATTCCATCACAAGCAATTAGAATTGTCACAAACTATAACTCATGCCCTAGATTTTTAGAATCCTTAAATGAGAAGTGTTCTTCAACACTAAGAGCACTTGTGAGGTTAATGTAAACATAAACATGTTGTATATTTGTCTTCATTAGAGTATGATACAACTATAGATTATTTATTCAAATATCATGAAACCAACCCACTTCCCAGTGTGAAGTAATAACCTAAAGTTGACTTCTTGTCATCAAGAGATGGTCTCCAATATATATATATATATATATATATATATATATATATATATATATATATATATATATATATATATATATAGTTATACATAATTAAATTTATGGTATGACATTAATAACATGATTATAATAACCTCTTACATATCTAATAATTATTTTCATTACTTGCAAATGTTTAGGTGATAGATTGCCAATAAATCTAGAAACTAGTTAAACCCCATAACTGATATAGCTTATTGTCATAGTGAGATACATAAACCTTACACCATGACTATAAATTTATTTTTATTAGTTTAATTAATTACATTATATCTCATTATGATTAAACTTATATAACTAAAATTATTTACCCTTTACCTCAAAACCTTGTAGCTGCCCCACACATACTTTTTCTTCAATAACTCTATTTAGGAATGAAATTTTGACATCCATTTAAATTGTTATATATCATTTATGAGAATATAAATAACTAGTTTTATAGTATATTTATGAGCCATGGGTTCATAGGTTTCCTTATTTAACCCCATATGTTTGTTTAAATTCTTTTACAACTAGTCTAGCTTTTAGCTTATCAATGATACCAACACTCTTGAATTTGCTATTATAGATCTACTTGGTCGCATGACATATTTATCATATGTATAATTAATAATATTCAATTTATCATTATTATAAACTTAATCCATATCCATTTTCATAGCATTAAACCATTCTTTCCTTTCACTAGCTTTTGCATAACTTCTAGGCTCACTAGCCATAGATGACAATGCAAACATGATATTTTATCATAAGAATCATAATTTTTTTACCTTAGTAATGTTTAATCATATTTGTCCTCATCTCATTATTATTATATAAAATTTTATTTGATATATGTTGATTCAACAAACACTTTTTATTTTTTGGAGTTGATGAAGAAGGATGACTAGTGTCTCACGAATGTAGACACCTAAAATTTGCCACAATTGGCTTTTAAATAGACTTCAGACTGATTCCTACCAACCATTAAAAATTAATCCTAATAATCACTTAACATCCCAAATTTAATTGTATATCATTCATCAAATCTCAAAATCATGTTGATGTATCTCCTAGGGTATCTTATCATATGCAACCATAACATCTCACAAATTCATCTCTAGGCAACCTAAAAAATCAAAATAATTAATTTATCCTATGGACCTATTACATGGGGCACATAAATAAATATGAAATATTGAAATATATAAATGGATAATTAAAACTAATTAATGATCTAAACTAAATTAAATGCCTAGTTAAATTATCCATGTGCAATTAATGAATAACTAAAAAAAGAAATTCAAAGATACAAATATCCTAGCCTTTCATCATAAACATTGTGAGTTGTCAAAATATTTAGATATATCCTCAAATATCTCATTTTGGAGACCCATGCCTATTCATTGTAAATAATTATTAATTGATAACTATTAACTCTAGTAGGGTTATATTTAACTGAG
Source organism: Torreya grandis (assembly GCA_037957365.1). Classification (NCBI taxonomy): domain Eukaryota; kingdom Viridiplantae; phylum Streptophyta; class Pinopsida; order Cupressales; family Taxaceae; genus Torreya; species Torreya grandis. Next base: position 495,593 of record JARHVA010007750.1, on the reverse strand, counting down.
ATAGGTTAGGTTTGAACCCATTCTAAGCTTTAACTTTACCTTGAATCACCTTGGGTTGGGGTTAGATTAATTTTATATAAATACAATGCCTTGTCTATTAAATTTTAATATTTTTTGGTGCAAATTTATCATTCACAAATGACTTCAAAGCTTTGATAAGAGTAGTGTTATAATTCAAAAATTAACTTGCAAGTAGTGTTATAATGCTAAAATATTAAGCCAAGCCACAACACAATCCATGATGCAATGAGAGAGGGAGATACGCAAACTCCATTGCCAAAGACTCTTTGAATCACAAGTCAAGAAAGCCACTCAAAAATACATTTGGATCTCCCAAAAAAGGTAAAGTATTTATTGTCTTTTGCATTTTAGTTGTGTTTTCATTTGTTTTTTGTTAACTAAGCTCACCCCTAAGATATAAGATTTGAGTGTAAGTGTTATTATGTTTATTTAAGTTTTTGTTACTTGAAATAACATGTTATTGACCTCCCTTATTTGACTCCTATGATCATAAATGACACTCCCAGTGGGACATGCACCCCACAAAGTTTCTTTTAAAGCCTTTAAGACCATTCTACTAATGATTTTAATTTAAAAACTTGAGCTTCCTAACCAAAATAGGTGGAAATTGAAGGCCAAGAGACATTTTTATGGAAGTTGTAATGTTTTCGTATGTAATCATGGTTTCACTCTTTGGAATCATGATATTGAAGCAATATTATAACTCAAATAGCTACATTTTTCCTTCTATTTTATAATTTTTGAATCTAACTATCAAAATTTTAGTTCAGTATTTATTACCTATAGGTAAATTTTAGGTATTGTAATATTGTGACTCTAATAGTCATAATATTATAATAACATGATTTAGCAAGTTACAAAATTACCTAACCAAGATGCAGTATTTTGTCTTAACTAATAGCTATCACTACAAACATTTTGGGTTAATTTCCAATATCATGACTCTTAGAGTAATGATATTTCCCTAGTATTAGTGATTTTTCACTTACAATATCAATATTGCCTATTTTGCTCTATTTTCTTACAAGTTAAATTTGCGCACTTATAGTTGCATTTTTGGAAATTTGTTGTTTTTTTTTTGTGTTTGATGTTATTGCATTTTGTGTATACCCAAGACTGATAGACCATCTTTCGTAACTTTATTTGGGGTCATTCAAACTCTATTTTATATGCCTTTTTTTAAACCATGTGTTTTCTCCTAAATTTTCATATATACTCTCAATTTACCTTCAAGATGCATAAATGTTTCAAAAAATCTCAAAAATATCCTAACACTTTTTGTAGGACCTAAAGTCTATAAAGAAACATTCAAAACACTTCTAACTTACAATTTTACATTTCGAATTAGTGTTTTAAGATTATTTTTGTTTAACTCATTTTTGTTTTGTTTCAAGCTTTCAACAACAAATGCCAAGGGGCCAAATTTCATAAATATTTTTAATTTGGTACATTAAAATAAATACTCACACTTAGATTACATACTCTTATGAGTTTTATTTTATGTTTTTTCTTTAAAAACTGTTTATTTTCACAAAATTAGTAATGCATGTATGCTCTCCCCCATCCCCGTCATGGAAATTGAGTGACAAAAATCACTCTTTATTTGAATTTTTGCCTTATAAAAAGGTGTGAAAACAACATCACTAAGGACGTCCTAAAATCCATATGGTTTGGGTGATATAAACATGACCCTAAAGTAATATCACTTGTCATTTATTTTCATACATCTTGGCTTGTGAGTAGGAGTTTATCACCTCCCCACAGGTTCTCTAGGGAAGCATTGACATGAGAATTCATCTCCAACCATCATTTCAACCACAATCCATAGTGGGGTATACAAATTAAGGTCAAATTATTGGGGTATTTTCTTGAGAGGTTAATAAAACTCTATTAGTAAGTTATTATCTCATATTTTAGGGGTAACTCAGACATTGCACTACACTAAGCAAGTAGCAAAGGTAGTGGTTGTCAAAAGGATAAGACCTTTTCACAACAAGTTAGTTGATGTAGATCCAAATGATGTGATAATCCCTTATGTTATCCACACTTAGGACCATCTATAAATGTATGAAAATTTAGTTTTAGAATAACCCCACTTGTTTTAGACATATTGTTCATGCAAGGTGAGTAGCCCAAAGTTCCATATCATCATACAATCTCTTGAGAGAAGGGGGTGTAAAAACCTTACTTATACATGAATTTTTATTTTAGGATTAACACTTAAAATTCTCTTAAGAGTATATATATATATATATATATATATATATGAAATTTGATAGCATTATGAAACCTTATTATATTTAGGATCAAATATGTTTACACTTAGGTGTCTATGTCATTTTATCCTTTATTGCATGGTTTTTTGGGTCTAACTATGTATTTTGTTTGTTATGTTAGGTCAAATTGAGTCTTATCTTTTACATAATTATATTTATTGAGGAAGTGTTATGTTGTCTATTTGACACCATATATTTTCCTTAGTCTTTTTGATAAATCTTTGTGTGTGTGTGCCACTTGATTGGAAAAAGGTAACATTATGCTACCCAATCCATTTCAAGTTTTTTACCTTGGTGTCATAAAACATACCATTGATTACATATTTAGAGCATGATAATGCCATTATGCTACTCAAAACATTTCATATACTTATTTTCTTTATGTCCAAGTTTCACATTTAAAAGCCAATCCATATGTGTGTTTTGAATATTTACTTAGTGAAGTTATGTCGTTCAACTTCATCTAGCTTCTTGTTTTATCAAAGAATTCTAGTTTTCCTAAGTTGAGTTATTAATTAACCTTGACAAGTTAAAATACAAACATTGATTGATTTTTATTTATGCCTAGTGTAATTTGGGATTAAACATTGATATTTCTTTTTTAGGTTGTGTAACTTAGGTTAATTGTTTACCCAATTTAAAAATTATTGTTTGTGCCTAGATTTAGAAGAAATAGCCTATCATCTATGTGCCTTTTGTTTCATGCCTTATTCTAATTGACCAAGTTCATGTCTAAAGTGAAATTCCTAGTTTATGATAGAGTTTTTAGATTTGTTATATTAGATCATACCCTTTTGTTTAAAGTCTATATTTTATGGTTGTTTTTTCCAAAAGCCCTATAATATACCTATTTTAAGCCCATATTTTGATGTCATGTTTGGGAAAAAGACCTAACAAATTTTATTCTATTAAATCAGACTTATTTAAAACATTTTGACTTAGAGATTTGGCATTTATGTTTTATTTCATTCACTTGAGCTTTTTGTGTGAGACATTTTATGTTATACATTTGACATTAGATTATTTTTAACAAGTTTTAGCATAGACATTTTTTGGAGATATCGCTCTATCCTTTGACCAAGTTTAACCAAGTTTGGACCATTTGTATTTTGGATATTGATTTTAAGAGGTTATATAACTCTCATCCCTTTTTTCATGAATCATTCACCATTAATTTGAATATGTCTCAGTATACATGTAGTGGAGTCATGTATAATTTAGGATATGGTAATATGGTTACACAAGAAGAATTTGTTCAAGACCCCTATAGTGACGATGTAGTTTGTGAGACATATCCTTATCCACCTTACAACACTAAATTGGGGGAACAAATTCAATATCCTTTAGCTCACTATTTAGTCAACATGCCTCCATACTCAGAGTAGGACTAAGAATAGATGGTGAAATACCTAGCTAGCATACCTTTGGTTGTAGAAGAAGATCAACAACAATTGTACTATGTTATGATTTCATCAACCTATGACCCTTATCTATTTGATCATCACTTTCTAGCTAAAAAGGATGGAGTCTTAATCAAACCTATAGAGGTAGGGGCTAAGTTTCTAGTAGACTTCCCCCATTAAAACTTACAAATTCTAATTAGAGTGCCTTACAATATACCTTATAATCAAACCAATGAACATGCATCTTCTAGCTATCATAAATTTTTAGTGTTGATGTTGTATTAAGACCTTCATATGTTTTTCATAGGAAAAGTTCTCATAGAGGATCATTTCAAATAGATACAGACAACATACCAAACCTATTTGAGTTTACCACATAACTTTAACAACGTGATCATGTCAAATGCTCCTCTTATCAATTTAGTTCCTTGAACGGGAGTCTTAATCGACTTGACATGCCAAGAAAATTGAGGCATTGACCCATTAATGTAAAACATTTTATCTAGATACATGTTTACTACCCCAAAAATTGAAGAAGTGTCTTCTACTGCTACTTCTACTTCTACATAGAATATTGATCCCAATAAAGTGGATAATATACAAGTATTGTCCAATCTAGATCAAAGTGGTATAAATGCACAAAAAAATAGTCCAGAATAACATGTAACTTAATTTGAAACAATGAGTGGTTCACAAATATAGGAGGAAGGAAATTCTACCTCCCACTTGCAACACACTGTTAAAGTATCTTTTTTCTCATCTTTGCTAGGTTTGTTTTATGTGGACTTTAGTCCCACATTGTCTAGTTTATCTTGTATTATATTTTACCTTGCCTATATAAGCAAGTGTTATCATTGTAATATTTATGGTTTTTGTATTCATATCATTTAAGTATAAAAATTATTTTATAGATTGGTTTCCTCGTATTTATTCTGAAGCAAAAATGGCTAGGGTAATGAACCATTGGAGAGATATAAGATGACGAGTTTTCATAAATCTCTCATGGTAATCAGAGATATCTCCAATAACCATTACTTAGTTTATCTAGTCATTTTACATTAGATCTATAGACATTATTTTGATTGAATATTCATTCTATATGGTTTCCTTTTTTTTACCTCATTTGCTATAGTGTAGAAGATCATAAATCTGTCAGCAAGGAGGTGGAGCATAGCAAGCAGAGAGAGGAAATGTTTTCAAATCTACATTAAACCTACATTGATTATTCTATTGTGCCATATTGTCAAGTGAAGGTGAAACAGTCCTTTTTCTCCTTTGTGTTGGAATCTTTTTGTTTGCAGACCAACACATTAGTTTTAGAAGATCCAAAACCCTATGTTTCAGATCTAAGCTTTTAAAGAGTAACAAATCTACTCATCTTGGCATCTTTTCTTGGTAGAAGGGCATCCTTTTTTGCTAAGATGTTTATTTTTTATCCAAATATAATGTTGGCGGAGATATGTTAGAATTGAAATTCCATTATTCCTACATTGGAAGCTCTTCAATGGTCCATTCTCCACTAGTATTAAGACACATATTATTAACAACCTACAAGTCTACAAGTGTTGCATTGGGGGCTCACAATAGGATGTGGCATAGCCATGGTGTAAGTTATTAGAATCAGGTGGTAAAGTCATCAATAAGATGTGGGAAAGAGGATACAAGATTAATTAGATATGAGAATGCTAGCCTTTTCATTCTCTATTACTCCTTGTAATCATCCAAATTTAGCTCTTATTTCCCTTAAAACTACCTTCTAGATATACTCCATCTTCTATTAATGCCTACATGCTTACTCATAGAATATATATCCTAGACTTTCATTTGAGGATCAGATTTGCCTTTTTTTTTCTATTGTGTGGGAATGAGAGATCTAACCTTGGAATTTCATATTTAAGATCTACATTATTTATTTTGGAGGTCTATGTTTCTTCTTTGGTAGTTATAGGTTAACATGGAATGTTATTTGGAATTTTATGTTTCCTTTGTAGTTTGATGGATGGAATAACACCTTACATGTTAGAAAAATCCATTTGTGTCCTCTTCCATGATAAGCCATCCTCCTACTAACCAGTCTTGGAAGAATCCATTTATAGCAAAGGATTTTTTTTGATGTAGAGCAAAACCTATGTTAACGATTTGGTTCTTATTCATATTGAGACAAGGATGTACTAATTTTAGTGATGTGATTATGATATTATTTTCTAAAACATATTGATAGCAGAGCCATAGATATCCATACCACACTCTTTCCACACTCACTCCCTCTCATCAGACAAACTCCCACTTTGCATCTTTTGTGGTCTACGGTTTTGAGATATGTAGTTTGCATGGAAGAGAGAAATGTTTATTTTTGTAACTAGAAGGTTGAATCTATTTTTTTTGAGTTAGAGGTAGGGTCTATGTAGAAATATTTATGTATTTTATGGATCTATAATAACCTAGGTTCTGAATGGAGCTGTGTAAAAGACCAGTTTGTTAAAGTTCTACCACCTTGCTTTTGTATTCTCTTTTGATGAGTAGAGGGAAAACATATTATTATGGAAAGATAAATTTATTTTTTGAGGGGCCAACTGGGTCAAAACACCTATAATACATCTTGTGTCCTAGTTACATAGTTACAAATTCATTAATTTTGCCTTATCAGTTGTATTTTTCTCTAAAGATGAAGTTAAACTCACTTGTATACATATCGAGGTAATTGGAAAGACTTTTTTTCACCGTGGTTGAATTTTTTAATTCCATGGTAAAATTATAGTTCCAACGAGTGGTTGTATGCCTATGTTTGTTTCTGATTTGATCTCAAATTCTAGTTTGTAGTGTTTTTTTATTATTTTGACCCCTTTTTTATGGGAAATTGCAAATGTTATAAGTTTTAAACCATAACTAAGATTTGATTTACATTTTTTTAAAAGTGCATGTTTTTCAATTATATATCCATTGGTGTCATTAAATTTAAAATGGACTATTTTATAAAGTGTCACATTTTGACGGCTTTATTCACATTGGTTATGCTACACTTTTCTTATGTTTTATGGTGACATTTGAGTGGTGATGCATTTGATATGTTTTGATCATTTGTTAAGGGAATATTCATTATTTTTCATGTAACTTTATTTCTTTTTTTTGTTAAAGATCAAAGGGTGAGGTCTAGTCTGGTTGAAGGTTAGAACCCCTCATATATAACACAAACTTCCTTCTTGCTTTTTCTCAATTGTATTGTCATCATTTGTTACACTCATGGATGCACTTTGGGATGATTTTGACATCCTATTCCTAAGAGTACATTGTCACTACTATGGGGTTTTATGTGTTATGGTCCCTAAATTATATGTTGCACATGCATTATCTTTAATGCATTTTTAGCTAAGCCTGATGTCTTTTTACTTGTGCTTTGTACATTAATATTTTTAAATATTGATTATTTTTCATGTGTGTTTGCATAAATTATGGATCTTTTCTCAATTTTCCACTCTTTCATTAGCCCATAACATGCATTATTACTTTGACTCACTAGTAATTATGTCATGTCTCCTCAAGGCCCTTTTTTTAATGCCTCACCTTTTTCTATGGGAACACATTTCCACTCCCTTATTTTTGGAGAATCTCTCTTGATGTCTTATTTGATAGGTCAATATTCTCCTCATTTGGAGATATTCTAGTGAAGCCCAGTGTCTTGTCTCTATTTAAATGTTTTCTTGTGAATAGGTTATATAGTACTCACACTAATTTATAAATTGCCATGGGGGGTTGGTTGATAGAACCTTGTTTACCTTCATGCATTTGTGTGATCTATCTTGGTTACCTTTTCACTTTGTCAGTTACTTGTATTTTCCATCAACACCATGGGAAATCATCTTTGAGAGACTTATGTATATTTTTGAAACCTTTTTTGATAGTTGACAGTCTCTTCATTTTGAAGCTATTAGGTATATACAATGTCAGCTTGTTTGATATTCAAGTAGTAAATTTAGACCACTCATGCAAACAATTTTTTATCCACTCCATCCATTCAGTAGTATAGGGGGTGTGTGATGTAAATTTTTCTTCTTCATGTTACGCATTCCGTGCACATGTAGTAATTGTTTGTACTTTCATCACCATTGATAGTCTTCTTTATTGAAGCTATTTTTCTAAAGGCTAGTGTTAGTTTTAGATTAGAGGTAAAAGCAGGTTAGATTAAAGGCTAGTGTTAGTTATTTTATGATTAGGTAGTGGATTTGGACCACTCATACAGATTGAGTTCTTTTGTGACATTAAAATAATTGGAGTGTGGAATTCTTCAACATCATATTTAGTGGTATTTTCTCTATCTCCCTCTTTTTCTTTTCCTTTTTTTGGGGGGAGTTTTTCCAATGAATTTTCTCACTTTTTCTCCACTTTATGAGAGTTATATGTATATGTTGTACTCCTTTCAATATTTTTTATATTACTCCTTTATATGTGGGTATATTATTTAGGAACATTATTTGTTGAAACCCATATGAGGATTATTGCTTGAATCCATGGCCTTCTTGGTGATTTTTATAGTGACACCATTTTAGCATCCCACCAATATTTGTGCTCACTTCATCATCATATTGGAGGGTGTTCAACAGATCATTATTTAGGTTCATCATTCTACCTAGTACATTAGAATACAATTTATTTTAGTGATTCTCATATTTAGTACCATTCCTACATCAACTTGGAGATTATAATGACTTGATATCCATGTACTCCAGCATGATGGATTGGCATACATAGGGAGACATGAATTCACACTACATCCTCTATTGTTATCCCCTAGATTCACTTGAGATGGGGGGTGTTAGAGTATCTTTTACTCATTCTTGATAGGTTTTTCTTATATGGACTTTAGTCTCACATTGCCTAGTTTAGCTTTTATTCTATTTTTCCTTACCTATATAAGTAAGTGATCTCATTGTAATATTCATTATTTTTGTATTAATATCATTTGAGTATAACAATTTTATTGTTAATTATTTTCCTCTTATTTATGATGAAGCATCAATGGCTATGGTAATGAGCCTTTGGGGATATATTGGTCAAATATTTTTTATAACTCTTTCATAATCTACCTTTAATATTTAACCACCTACTTCATCAAGTACACAACTACAAGGATTATTTAATAAAGTGATAACCAATATCATACCTCAAAAAAATGTGATGAATATTACTCCAAAAAAATAGGGGATGGCTAAAATTACATAATCTTAATCTCAATATAACATACCAATGTAACAAAGGCAAATTATTTTGTTGCCTCAACAAGGGGTAGCTAATGTTTCACATCATTAGGTAGTGATGAACATACCTCCTCAATCATAGACTAATATACCATTACAATCACAAAATATGTATAATCAATAGTATACATTAATTGGTTAGTCATAAATTCCAAACACTCTAAAAGCATCTACTTCATAATAGGGGTTCATAAGACTAAGTGGTTATACCATTACATAAGTTTCAATCACTAAATAATTACCTTTCATGCCAATTGTGCCACAAACTCAATGATAGGTCTTTGGTTCATAAGTTCCCTTTAATAAACAAGGCTTGACTAGTTGATATCAAGTCCCTATTCAACCTTAGTAGGAATAGTACTTTAATCATAGCCATATCCTTCCAACTCAGCCATAATTTCCCAAAAACCAAGCCTATATACCCAATCGTACTAGAATACCGCACCATAATGTGTGAAATTACAACAATGACATCATAATCCATGTATGCATATTCTTTGTCAATTTCATAACAAAATGAAATTTTCACATCAAACCATGCCTCCATTATACACAAATCAAAGTAATCCACTTTTGACCACCCAACCTCGATCTCAAACCAATGTTCCCTCTAATTTCCTGACAAAGGAGCTATAATAAATGAAGGATTTAATTACTGCCATCTAAGCCAAAAAGCAAACCAAGAAGTTTAATTTGGATGACGTGTGTTCCTACCCCTTTAACATGGAGTATTTGAAAATATCATTTCCTTTAGGGTATGAACCAGCAAAGTTTTACAAATATAAGAGTAAAGGAGACCCCAAATCCCATTTAATAGAATTATTTATTGCTTGACAACTACTGGATTACAATGGCGTATACCTTCTAATATTATTTCCAAGGAGTTTAGTAGGACAAGATTTGGAGTAATTTTTGAAATTACCTAAAAATTATGTATTTTATCTAGATGTTGTTTCATACAAGTTTTGAAAACATTTCTCTTTCAATATAGAGCATACAATTTCATTTGTGATTTGATGCAATCTAAATAGAAGGATAGTGAAATTTTTGAAAGTTATCTATAATGATGGAGATTACTCAAAATTTAGTTCACCCATAGTTTATGAGATAAGTAATTAGCTATTGTGTTTACCATCTGGAGCTGGAGTATGCACATACTTATAAGGAAATCATTGATAAAGGTTTGTTGATCATAATATCCCTTATCAACAAAGGGATTACCAAACCTACCTTCTCAAATTAGAACCAAGTCTAAGTGTAAGCATCATAACTAGCCTAAGAAAACAACTATCAAAAGTACAAGCCATTCAATTATAATAAGAATTTTGTTAGAAATGGAGTAACTGAGTAATGATGTGTCCAAATGGTGTAAACATCATCTATTAAGCCTATGCTACATATGCATATTATTCCTAACCAACAATCTCTTCAACAAACATAGCAAGCATAGTAACCTAAACTAGTACAACAAATGAAATAACCTTTACCTTTAGAGACCCCTCCTCTAAGGAGACCTATTCCTGTTCGTTAAGTTTTTAGAGACCTTGGAGAACCAATTGAAGTTGGGTTTCATAATCTAGCCACTACTAATTTGACTAATTTCCTTATTTTAAAGTACTTCCCTGAGGGCATTCCTTATCTAGATTGGTATAAATAAAATTATTTTTGTGAATACCATCAAGTTAATGGACATAATTTGTCCCAATATGTGAAAATCAAACATCTTATTCAGAATATGTTGGAAAATATGGAGATAACATTAGATAATGGAGCTTCCACATCTAATTAGAACCTTATTATCTATCAAAACCCCTTTCCACAACATAAAAACCAATAATAACAATAACAAAGGCTAGAAAAACAATAATAATAGTACCAATAGCCAAGATATAACTAATAATATCAATATCAATAGAACCAACATCATCCCAATGGATTGAACCATGGCCAAAATGATGTCAACAACTATTAAACCTACCATGTAGTTGCACATGACTACAAAAACATTGTAGGCCATATTGATAAAGGTCACATTTCCACCATTTTCATCAATCCAAGACCAAGTATTAGCCAAATAAGGCTATTGCTAATTTATTACAACCAACCAACCTATGCCAATGATCTTTCTTTGACTTAGGACCACATATAGGTGTACCAATAAGTAGGGATTATTACTTTTAGACCTTATACTGATAACTCAACCTTACCTCATGACCATGCACAAGTATACCAACAACTAAAACTTATCATATCTAGTCCCCCACCCCCATAATTTAATAGAAAAATGGTCATGTATCTAATCCTAATTATGCAATCAAAACTCAATAGTCAAATATTACCATACCAATTACACATATATCTACCACTTCATCCATTCATCCTACCATTTTGTCTAGGAATAAGCTATTTACCACTATGCAAGAAAAGGTGTTCAATATAGTGGAACAATTATAGAAGAAACTTACAAAAATTCCATTTTGTATATTTTTAATATACCTACAATCCATAAGAACATATTAACAAAGTTCCTTGGCCAATCTTAAGTTCTTAATGACATATCTCTAGAAAAATTTCAAGATTTAGTTGGATATTTAGCCCCAAGCCAATAATTAACCTTTGATAAAAGTGATATGTCATCCATTGGCCCTCTACATAATAATCCATTATACATATAAGTTTTCATAACATGGCACAAAGTGAAGTGTGTCCTCATAGACAATAGATTAGGCTTAAATATTTTATCTCTAAAGATCATCAAGCTTATCGAGTATATAATAGATGATCTCCATTCAAAAATGATCACAATCAAGGCTTATAACACTAAAGAGTGAGAATCATAAGGCATAATAAACCAACAAATTATCATTGGGCCTTTAACCCATGATACATTATGCCATGTGTTAGACCTCAATTTTTCATATAATCTACTTTTGGGTAGACCTTAAATACATGAGATTAAAACAATCCCTTCAAAATTACACCATTGTATTAAGTTCTCCCATTCAGGTATGGAGGTCACTATCCATGGAGATTTTCATCCATCTAAACAATGTAAATATTTAGAGGATGAGTATGAGAGTTATAACTACCATTTTGTCTTGAATCTAGCTTCCAAGAAGGACAAAGGGAAATAAATACTTGTTGATTTTCTAAAGGCCAATTAGATTGACCCAAATACCCTTGATTCAGTTTCCCACATGTTGATTCCTAAAATGTCTTATAATTATACTATTTTCACTAATGTCCTAAGATAATATTTGACACATGATACATTACACATTACTAAACTTCCATAGAGCCCTAAATATTATGGAAGACCTAAATCCAAACCACCTTGCATGGAATGACAACTAAAGGGAAAAGGCTAACTGCATAGTTAACAACTATCATTTTCACACTAGCCACTGGCCAAAAATAGGACACATTTATAGATGATGAATCATGGTTATATAATGACAAAATAGATGATTGTTATAAAAATTTCAAGTACCTATTTCTAACATGATCATGGAAAAACATGCCTATGAAGGAGGAGGCCTCAAGACCAATCAACAAGGAACACTTGAGCCAATTTCTACCACTTAGTACAAAGGAACATTTGGTCTTAGATTTAAAATACTTATGGGTGACCGCACATATCTTATTCATGTTTCAATGCCAATGACTAGTGATGATAATGTCAAAAGTGAAGTAGAGTTTGATCATAGCCCTTACAAAGCCCTGTCCAATACCAATTTTTTGGTGCTCATGCCATTTTTACCCTTAGAATAGTCACTCACAATAATCCAATTCCATTATGTCACCCTCAACTTATAGACTAGGACCAACAATAATCCATAGTGCCTATACAAAAGTTTGAGAATGATGAGGCCCTTTGTGATTTTATTGGCCTAAGGGACAATATTCCATTGGGAGACCACAAATAAGGGTTCTTAATAAAATTACATCCTGTAGGCTATTTTATATATTGGGTGAAAATCCTTATCCATAAACAAATTAATAAAAAATTGAGGTCCCAAAGTGAAAACCTCTTTGAGGCACTTTTGGACTAGGGTAGAATTAAAGAGAAAGGCCAATCTAGTGGTGAATTTTTTTTTTAGGTGTCATTAGATGGGGGTGTTAAACCTTATTCAAACATAATTAAGTAAACCACTAATGATGAACTTGCCTATGGGTCTGAGTTTAGCTTGAAGAAAAATAGGCTTTTGATCAAGTCACTCAAGAATTTAAAATAGTGTTTGTCAGATGGCCACCCCTACCATTAGGAGATTATAATTCCTCATACCTTAGAAAACTTGAAGAACCCATCCAAATAGAGGACTATACTATTGTAGGCCAATTTAAATATTTACCAACTATCCTAAAAGATAGTTTAACTTTTCTTATGGAAGACACTACAAAAGTTAACATAGGGACTCTAGATGACTCTAAATGGCTTAAATTAGGCATGTTCATCACTAAGGAGGAATGTGACATATTTATATCCCTTGTGAAGGAATTTGTTGATATATTATCATGGGCCTAATCTAACATGCTAGGTTTAGACCCTACTTTGGTTATATACCACCTTGTAGTATATCTTGATGCCAAACATGTGAAATAAAAATTGCACAAGATGCATTGTTACATTTTTGTATTATTAAAGAAAGAGTTGGAAATTTTTTTTGAAGTGATATGTATTTGACCAATAGACTACTCAGAGTGGATCTAGAATGTTGTGCTAGTCAACAAGAAACCTAAAGGAATAAAAATTTACTCTAATTTCATAAATATAAACAAGTCTTACCCCAAGTATGACTTTCTTATATCAAACATTTACATGATTATTGATTCCATATCTAGGTACAAAATTATTTCATTGATAGATGGATTCTCAAGATATAATCAAATCTAGATTGTGCTATAAAAAAACAAAAAATAATGTTCATAACTCCATGTGAAATTTTATATTATTAGGTTATGCTATTTGGTCTCAAAAATTTTGGGACCACATACTAAATATCTATGACCAACATATTTCATGATATGATTCATGACATTATTGAAGACTATATTGATGACATACTAGGTAAATCAAAGACCAAGGCTGATCATCCAATAGTACTAAGGAGAAAATTTGTGAGATTACATGAATACAAGGTTAGAATTAACCCTAATAAGTCTTTTTTTTTGAGTTACTTCAAGAAAATTGATAAGATTCATTATATCTCTTAGAGGCATTGAAGTTGATCTAGTTAAAGTATAAGCCATTACCAAGATGCCACCACAAACAAATTTAAAGTAGATCTATAGTTTATAGGGAAACATTCAATCTATCAAATGATTGATATATCATTTGGATAATAAATTTCATCTATTTCCACACATACTAGATAAATTTTTCATATTTCATTCAGATGAAGAATGTTATAAAGCATTTCAGCATTTAAAGGACTATCTTGCTAATGTACCTATTTGATTGTCGCCTATGCTAGGAAAGTCATTCCTAATGTATCTATTTAACATAGACAAAGCCCTAGGGGAAATTAAATCTCAACATGATGATAATGGAAAGGATCATCCCATGTACAATCTAATCCATACACTATTTTAATATGATCAAAATTATATGCACATTGAAAACCATATTTAGTTATGGTCTTTGCACCTTAGAAACTACAACATTACATGTTAAACAATAAGACCATGCCTACTTAAAAAGTAAATCCACACAAGTATATAATATTTATAATATATATAAAAGTTTTCATGGACAAATGGATCATGTTTTTGAGTGAATTAGAGATAGAATATGTCGACCAAAAGGCCATCAAGGGATAAGTACTTACAAATTAGCTTGTTGAAGATCCCCTTATAAAAATAGAACGTAAAACATTCCAATTCATATATTTTTCCATTATGACCACTTTGAAACACCTCTTGAAGTGTACCACTAAAATTTTTATTTTGATGGATCCTTCATAGCACATAACTAGGGGTAGGGATTTTGTTTATTACACCATAGGGGGATCTTATCTTTAAATAATTTTATTTCAGTTTTCATTATAATAAAAACATGGATCGATATGAATCACTTGTTTTATTAATTAATTAGGGAGTACAATTGAATATTTAACATCTAAAGGTTTATGGTGATTCTCCATTAATCATCAATCAAGTTACAAACCACTCTCAGACCATAGATGACAAGTTGGTACCCTGTAAGGTCATGATTGACACTCTCAACTAGTATATTGCCAAAGTATAATCTAAATATATAAAAATTGTCATTAATTTAATATAATATTCCATGTCTACCATTGGATCCCTGATTCATCATATAGATATGGCAAAAGAATATCAATTCCTCATTGAAAATCTTCTAGCACCAGCTCATGAACCTTCAACCATCACAATGATTTGTGATATTATTGGTCCCAACTCTATATGGTATTTAGACCTTTATGCCTATCTTCATGAACACATTATGTAAGATACCTATCCCATAAAAAATCCAAGGCCTTTACCCACCATGTTGCACATTATACATTACTCAAACTAAACCTTTATTGTGGTAGCTTTGATGTAACTCTAATTCATTGTTTAACTTTGGTATAAAATACATTAATGTTAAAAGAATTTAATTATGAAATATATGGATCCCAAAAAATTAAGGTCATCTTATACAAAAATATCTTTACTAGGTATTAATGGCCAATGATGGATGAAAATGTAGCTATGTATGTTAAAAAGTGAGATAAATGTCAAAGGCATGCTAATATAATTCATGCCTTGGATAAGAATTTGAAACCAATGATTACACCATTTTTGTTTTATATATGGGGCCTCAATATCATTGTAAATATAAATCCCACCTCATACAATAGCCATAAACACATCCTTATTGCTACTAAATATTTAACTAAGTGGGTTAAAGTTATACCCCTCACTTAAGTGATTAGAAAGAAAATTTACAAATTCATCTTCAACCATCTCATCTGATAATATGATATACCCTCCAACATTATATCTGATAATGGTAGATCATTTTTAAAAAAGGATGTCAAACTATTATATGTTGAGTAAAAAAATAAATATTTTTCTACTTCATACTACCCACAAGGTAATGACCAAGTAGAAGCATCTAACAAAACCATTGTCAGTATCCTTAAAAATTTTATCAATGATACTAAACATGATTGTAAATTCTAAATATTCCATGCCCTTTGGCCATACCATACCAATTATCATACTCTAATAGGAGCCAATCCATATTCACTTATTTGTCTATGAGACCTACAACATTGTCTATGAGACACATTTCTGTTGTACCATAATATCAAATTTATTAGTTATACTATACCATTATCTAATGAACCATTCTACTATGCCATTCCTATCAACAAAGTTTTTTTCACCCTCCCTATCTATTCCATTGACCTTGGTTCTTTTCCATTGGTTTAATGGCCATTTTCAACATGAAGATTATGATCTAGTTTTAGTAGTTGTTTACATATTCTAGATAGAGGTCATATTTTAGAGTAGTATGATAGTGGTTTGGTAATTTCATCCTTCATTTCTTGTTTTGTTTTTATAAAATGTTGGCCTGATTATAACCAATTTTTTTCAAATTAGTGTTTGACTATCGTGTTACTAATTATAGCTGCCTATGGAAAAATTATTATAATTAACCTATATCATTATTTCTTACTTATAACCAACCATGGGAAAATTAGGAATGACACATCTTTATCATATATTTAAGTAACACCTTACCATATCTATGTCATACTATTCTATTTACCTACTTTTCCTATTTTGTTTGAAGTAGTTGTTACCTAGTTAGATTCTTCCATGGTAAGGTAAACCTCCAATGACTTGAGTCCTTCTCTTGGGACTCTGTATGTAGTTCTCAATTCATGTTGAGGTCAAATTAGTCACCCTTTTTTAGACTCTCACCATTTTATGAGAAATGTTAAGTTTGAATGATCTCACCATTTTGAAATCTTGGAATATTTAAGTATCTCTTCATCCTCTATCAATTTGAGATGCTTTAAAAATCCCAAAAAAAATTGACATAGACCTTTAAAATCCAAAAATATTCCCCATTGATCACTTCATTATATTATGTATTCTAGGATGCCTCACTAAGTCACAAGAAACCACTTGTCATTTAGTTTTCCCATCCTTATTAACCTAATGACCTATGCTCTCATCATTTTTTGAGAAACCTAAACACACTCACCATTTTACGAGCATGTTAAGTTTGAACTCTCTCACCATTTTTTGAGTTTAGACCTTTAGTATCTCATTATTCTCTCTCAAGTTGAGATGCTCTAAAAATTCCAAAACCTTTGCAAAATCAATTTAAAAAATCCAAAATCAATCTTTATTGACCTTTTCTTGGCCTTAAGGATTTTGGGAACCCTCACTAAGTGACAAGAAATAACTTGTCATTTATTTTCCCCATCCTTATTGGCCTAGCATCTCATGCTCTCACCATTTTATGAGCCCATTCCCATATTTTTATATAACATCCATCATGTTTTTATTATTATCATTTTACTCTATCCCATATCCTAGGATAACTATATTTGTCTTGAAGTTTTGATGGATATTGCATCCATGGAACTATATAGGCAACATATACTTGCCTACAGCATCTGGAGCTAGCTCAGCCACCCCCTTCCTTTTCTTCTAGTTCACCTTTTTTGTTTGTTTTGTTATCTCTTATCATCTGGGGAAAATGTTCATCATCTTGTTTGTGTCATGTTTATTTTACTAACATTATGATTTACCATTATTTGTTTGTTATTTATCTTTGTTTTATTTTGTTTCTTTCTTTTCTTGGTTTTTTATTTGTTTGTTTGTTTGCTTTCCTATTGTGTATTGATTTAGTCTATGTACATCCTTTGGGTGATTCCTTTAACATAATTATTTAATCCATCCATATTCATATGTCAATATTGTCATCATGGTCTTAATCATTAGTGCATGGTTTTCAATTGAGTATTAGATTGCATGTCAGTCCTTATGCATATTTAATCCAAGTCATCATGGTGCTCTATCAAGATTCCTAATTGTCACATGCTAAAAAAAAATAGCTTAGAGATTCTACACAATAATGAGGTTGTAATACTCATTGGCACATAAAAAATATTTATATACCTAAATCATCATTATACATATAGAGTAATTAAATAACAAAATAATTTTAACATTTACTAGTTCAAACAAGCATCTCCCTACTATAAGGAATTATAAATTCATCTTTCTCCTTTATACCAATTTTCCATCATATTCCATATCATATTTTCCATAATCAGGGTATAATGATTATAACCACCTTTTGACAAATCATCGTATACCATCCCATTTTCATTAACAATGATTCTAATTTTCTCTAGGTAAATCATTGTGTTTCCATTAATTTGAAGGTTGATGATTATAATCATCTTTGGGAAAATAATTATCATTCTTATGCCCAAATGGAGCACATTTTCATTGTGATAATGATTATAGATGACTTTAGGAAAATCATTAGCTTTTTTGTCCCACCTATGCCTATGACTATAACTATTTGTGGGCAAATCATCCTATTTATCTACCTAATTGGGGCAGCTCCATATGCTATTAATTATAAATACCTATGGGTAAATCATTATTTTCCCTTTGATGATTATAAAAAACTTTGGGAAAATCCTTTTTTTATTACCCTAAGCCTTTTTTATTGATTATAACCACTTTTTGGGTAAATCTTTACCTTTTTTGTCCCACATATAATGATGATTATAAATGCTTGTGGGAAAATCATCTTTTTTGTCTACCCAACTGGGGTAGTTCCATATTCCATTAATTATAACTACCTATGGGAAAATTATTCTTTTCCACCTCATTTCATCTTTTTGGTCCCATCATTTCCTTCTTTTGAGGGACCAATCACCAACCTTTTTTTGCTAACCACTTCTTTTAGGGGGGCACCTATAGTTCATCCATTATAATTAAAGTCTTAGGCATATAAGACCTCTTCTTTCTTTAATAATATGTTATTATGCCTATAACTTGTAATGCCATTCCAAATATGGGTAAACTATATACACCTAAAACTAGCCATAAATAGCTTTCTACTGAACTTTAGATCAATTCCTACCAACCATTACAAACTAAGTTTAGAAATAAATAAACATCCCAAATTTTCTTGTGAACCATTCATCAAATCCAAAAGTACATTGAGGCATACCTAATTGGGGTATCCTATTATATGTAACCATAACCTCTCAAAGATTCATCTCTAGGCATCCTGCAACATCAAAATAGTCAATTTGTCCTATGGACCTATTAAGTGGTACACATGAATAAATATCAAATATTGAAAGATCTAAATGGCCATTTATAATTAATTAATAATATAAACTAAATTAAAATCCTAGTTTAATTATCCATATAAAATTAATGAATAACTAAAAATAAAATCCATAAATGAAAATATCCTAGCCTTTCATCATGACCTTTGTGAGTTGTCAAGATCTTTGGAAATATCTTAAAATATCTTATTTTAGAGACCCATGCCTACTCATTTCAAATAATTATTACTTGACAACTATTAACTCTATTGGGTTAATATTTGACTCACATAGGTTAGGTTTGAACCCATTCCAAGCCTTAACTCCACCTTAACTCAACTTGGGTTGAGTTAGATCAATTTTATATAAATACAATGCCTTGATTGAATTTTAAGTTATTTTGGTGCAAAGTTATCATGCACAAATGACTTCAAAGATTTGATTAGAGTAGTGTTATATTGCAAAAAATTTCCTTACCAATAGTTTTATAATACTAAAATTTTAAGCCAAGCCACAATACAAGCCATGATGCCAAGGAGAAAGGGAGATAAATAACATCCATTACCAAATAATAATTGAAGCAAAAGCCAAGAAAACCACTCAATAATTCATTTAAAGCTCTCAAATAAGGTAAAGGATTCATTTTATTTTATATTTTAATTGTGTTTTCATTTGTATTTTTTTAACTAAGTTCACCCCTAAGATCTAGACTTGAAATATAAGTGTTAGTACATTTATTGAAGTTTTTGTTACTGAAACTAACATGTTACTAACCTCCCTTCTTAGATTCATATGATCATAGTGAAGAGATAGTGTCATTTTATGTTGAACTAGAAACATGTGTAGGAATTTATAAGCCATAAAAATAAAATTAAATAGACTAACAACATTAAATTATGAAATATTTAGATATATTATTATAGTAAACATACATCTCATTTTCAAATAAAATACAATCCATAGAAAAAATGGGGATATACTATTAGTATTGTAAAACTTGTTATAGACATCATAGATCCACACACCATGATTCTAAATGTTGGAATTCCTCTGGACCACCTTAGGACCCCCTTAAGACCAATTTGACCTTTTGACTAATAACCAATCATAATCATGGTTAGGTTGAATACCTAACTTAGCTTACCCCTTTATCCACTTTTTAACTTTACCTTTGACCACCGATAGTATGACTATCGATGATCACCTTGACTATTGATGATCAGGGTCCACCATCCCAAAAGCTAACATGAAAACCATCCACATTTATTTTTTTTAAATAGCTTATCTAAATCCATGTGTGAGCCATTACATGTGTGAGTTAAAATTAGAATACCAATTTAACATCTTGTTTCATCTCTCCTTACTTGCCTATAAGAAGAGAGGAGTAGGAAGGTGAAATCCATCTATAATTGTTATCAAGAGCTTATGCATCTAGAATTTATATTTTGTAGGTTAATCATCATTAGTGATTTAGTGATCTAACCATCATGTCAGAGAGCCATCTTACCACTACCACTCTACCAAAGTATCAAGTATTGTTACTCCATTGGAATCGTGTTAGAATCCACCAACAGTCCAACCACCTCAATTAAACACCTAATCAATCTCTAACAAGATAAGTACTTATTTTCTCATATTCATTTACTTTATTTGTATTTCATAATTAGTCTAGCACCTACCCATATCCTATAATCCAAATTTGTGATCCCATCAACTAGATATTTACTAATCCAATCCTACACATAGTAACCATTGATGGTTGTCCCAACCACCGATGGTCACCTTGACTTCCAATGGTCACCTTAACCATCGATGATCAACCCAACCGCTGATGGTCACTATGGAAAAAAATAATAGAAAGCTATTTTCACCCTCTTACCCCCAACCAAATCTATTTTTATTTGCCCCTACCTATTCACCGACCCCTTCTTGATTTTCTAGAATAGACCCAAGCCATTTAGCACTAGTTTCGACTTACTTATCACTATATTAGTCATTTATATTATATTTACTTAGCAAGCATTTCTTGTGTTCAATTTTAGTACCATTTGACTATTGATGAAATTACTTTCTATTATGTTTATAAACTTAATTTTTTAAAATGTGTGGATTGACAACCCCTGAAGAATATCTTACTTTTGGGATCTAGCTAGTGCTAGGTAATGCACCCAAATATCTATCTAACAAACTATTTGATTTAGTGTTATCTTATTTACATATCATCCTCTGAAGATAAAGAGGAGTTCTTCAGTAATCATTTCATTCAACACATGCACAATCCAGAAGTTTTTTCAACCATACCCATTTTTAGTTTCTTCTTCTTCCCTTTTTGAAATATAAGCTGAAATTAACTAAAATCTTCTAGCACACCCAGTGGGACCTTGAGTCTTTACTTACATTTTTTATTAATTTCCTCTTCTCTCTATTCCATTCTCATAAATGACATCAAGGTTTCTTTGGGCTTAAGATTAAGTGTATACATCGATTGATTGCAAGTTTAGCTCACATAGTTTGAATTAAATAAAAAATAATCCTATCTTAGAATCACTTTTTATGGAACACACTAAATCAAACCACCTTCATAAATTAAACATAAAAAAAAACTTGAGATAAGGCCTAACTAGAATTTCATCACTTAGTGGTCACCTTACCCTTTCCTAACAATCCTACTTGGAGGTCATTACTAAGGGGAGAACCAACTTAGCTCTCTGGTTGAGTATAAACTCTATAAATTACTATCTATTAGATAAACACTCAACACCCTTATCGTTATGTGTATGAAGGGAGGGTGTAGGAACCAATACAAAGCCACATATTGATTCCTAATACATACTATTTTTGAGTGCCTAAAATGTTGAAACCGACCATAGAATTCATTTCTAGTACCTATTTTATAAGCCAAATTTCAAACACATGATTTATTGAAAGCTTGAGGTATAAGATAAAAGAGAGATTAGAAATAACATTTAGGACTTAACATGAGTTTTAGAGTGTGATTGATTTTTATTATAATTTCTTATCTTCCCTCTCTTTGAGTGGTAAGATTTTTTGTGTATTCTCTTTCCCTTACCTTCGATGGTTCTAACTCACTAGTAGTGAAAGAACCTAGAAGAATAAAACCCATCACCAAAATGATCAACCTCTTATACCTCTTCATCTATGGAATACATCTCTAAAATAAAAGAATGTCCTCACCCTTTGGGAAGTCCTCCTTTCCCTCAGGAAGTTCCCAAAAGAGATACAAACTTTTACACCTTCTTAAATAACAACCCTATATCCATACAACATTATCTTAATGCCATGCCTCATTATACCACTACTTTGGTTTTGACTATGGACCCACCTTATGGCATACCTTCCCACCTCATAAGAAACACTTCTACTACTATAATCATGACCCAATCATTGGCTAACCAAGCCTCTTAATCTACCAACAATCCATTTGATACCACTATATAAAAATAACCTTCCCAACCTATAAACACCCTTATACCTTCCACCTCTACCAATAACTCCTCCAACTTAGGATCAACCCAACCACTAGCCACTTATACTCTCCTTATCATGAGAGTACCTACCACTCGAATTTTCTACCCTCTATTGGCTACCTCTAATCCACTAACTGCTACCCTGCTTCAAAATCTCATGCTACCTATACCTTCTACCTTACCACCAATCACCACAAAGGTCACTACCCTTCCTTTGATCACCAACCCAACCACTGCTCCTAGCCAACAAGTGTCCATTACACCAAACCTAGGTTACATCCCTAACCCAAAAGGGCATGTATCTCTACCTAATACCTAACCACCCACATCCACTTACCCTTACACATATTCCACCTAACCATCAGTGTCTGTATACCAATATGTGATAGCTTCTTAACCCCTTACTAGCTATCAGCATGTCACCCAATCACCACAATAGTATGGTTTTTAAACCCTTCTAGTTGCACAACCAAAAGTATACCACATGAATATTCTCATGAATAGGATGACTACCTTAGATCCATCCATTTATAGAGCTCACAATGTCTTATCATATGATCAAATCTTTAATGAACCCATTCACCCATATGTCCCTATCTGACCCTATCCTCCACAATGGGAATTTCCTAAGTTCTCCAAGTTTTATATTAAGGAAGATATCTAACATTACCTCAATGCATTTAGGCACTCATATTATCTGATTGCCTATGGTGATGCCCTCCTTCTTTTTAGTTTCCTATGTCTTTGTCAAGACTAGCTTTGGATTGGTATAGTACCTTAACTAAGCATTCCTTCTTCTCCTTCACCCAACTAGCTCAAATTTTCTTGGATCATTTTTTGATAAATATCTCCAAGAAGGTTTCTATAACTAACCTCTAATCAATCCAAAAAATTTATGATTAATCCATTACAAATTTTGTAGCTCATTAGAGGAGCTTAATCAAACAACACTCCTTTTCCTTGCCCCAACCTAAAATGATTGAAATCTTTGATTAAACATGTGATAATCATATCTCTTATACATTACATATTTATAGCTTATAAACCTTTGATGAGGATTGTACCATGGAATGCAAATTAGAGAATAGATCCATAGATGAAGGAAATATAAAACTAAAAAATAAGAACTCTACCTACAAAACTAAAGAGACCTCTTTCTCTAAATTGAGAAACCAAACCAACATTAGGATCAAAATAAAGGGAACTTTGAGTGATAATGTCCTTAAATCCACTTCTCCACCAACATTCAACCAATTAAATTCCTCTAGCTCTTCAAATAAAAACATGAGAAACTGAAACTAGAACACCTAAAAGAAATTTACTCCACTGGGAGAATCTTATGCTTAAATATTAGAGAATTTATTAAAGGAAAATATCATCCAACTTCCTCCTACCAAACCACCTCAAAAATTTTATCTTTCTCATCTTATACCTAGTTCATATAATGAGAATGATCGATGTGATTTCCATTGAGTAGGTGGGCATGACGTTATAGGTTTAATACCTTTAATAGCATTGTCTAATCTCTCATTGATAATGGGGAGATTCTTTTGGATAACCATAATGCACCTCAAAACCAATCCTTTGACATCTTTATTCAACCTTTCCAAAATCATGTGCCTACCAAAAACTAGGGAAACATAGTTGAGTGTTCTCATGATGCCCATTATATCAATATTATTCTTGACATGCTTAATACTGAAGAACCTACGTCCCAATCCACCCATTATTTTACCTCTCCACTTATTGAGGTAGTGGATATACCCTATTTTTTGTTAGAGACCCAAATTGAGGAATCACACTTTTTTCTTCCTCTAATTATTGAGGTAGTGGAGCCATCAACCCTTCTTACTAACATATTAGAACAAACACCCATTTTACCTTCTCCCTTAACCACCAAGAAATTTATTTCTCCTTTGGAGATCATTCTCAAAGGTGAAGCCCTTATGTCTATAGTTCCCACAAAGGAGTCACCCATTCAAAAAATTCATCCTTTGATTGAGTAAAAGGATGAGGTTACCATCCCTCTATCTCAACCTATGGGCTTATCTTTCAAATTCACTATCTAAGGGACAAAATTAGTGTATAAACCATTCTCTAAGTTAGTGAAAAAAATGGAATTTTTCTCCAACCCTAACATGGATCAAGCCACCTTTTGGTAGAATTTAGGGCTCCCTTATATCATCAATAAAGAACCTCCAATAGCACCTTTAGAAAACAAACCCACCACTCCTATTATCCAAAACCCTATCTTACCAACCAAATTCATAAAAACCTCTACCAACCTAATAATTCCTCAACCATACAAGGCATATAAACCCCAAAAAACCAAATCACCTTCTCCAACAACACCAATGAATAACCTTGGCACCTTCCCTACATAGATCCTTAGTCACCCATATATGAAAGTAGGGTTTACCTCACAAAACCCAAAAACAAACCAAAAAACCAAATTGGCTAAGGAGGTAAAGCTAGAAAAAGGCTAAATGGCCAAACTCCTACTTCCCTCAACCTTAACCTCTATCTTGGGGCTTCATCCCTCCACTCTCATTAGGAAGTTGATTTCCCCAGCAAAAAACTAACTACCAATGATAGTTACACCAACACACATTTTTTCTAACACACCTATTTTCACTAAACCATCAATGACCAAGCTACCTACCTTGAAAGCTCCTACCTCTACTCTATTGACCTCTAACTTACCAAAACTAAAACCACCAACAAAATGCATCACTATACCTAGACCTTCAATCACAAAATCCATTCCCAAAAGGGCTTCCATCTTACCAACTAAGACTAAAACCCCTAAACCCTCTACACCTTTAGCTAAAATCTACTCTACCATTTTCTAAAGGTTATTGCATTTATTCTTGCTTTACCTTAACCCCTATATAAATATTTGACTATCTAGATTTAAAACACATCTATTATAATGACCACCAAGTGCGTTCCTATCATAGGACACCAAGCCATGACATAGATAACTATAGGGATTTCCAAACCATTATCCATTGACTCTATGATGAGGATGATCTATTACTAGAAGAACCTCCCATGTGACTATTATCAATCCAACAACCAATAACCACTAGCCAAAACCTAACTATTCCTCTACTCTCACCTCAAAGTGATAGGGAACAAAAAAATCTCCTAATCTAATTCTTCCCTCTATCGATACCATCTACATGGTTACAAGATCATAATAAAAGGATAAGGGGAATGATAAAGTGTCCATCCCATAGACATACCCATCTTTTACCTCCCAACCAAACCCTAAACAAACACCATCACCTTCATCCAAACCCAAAGTATCTACCTTAGGTGCATCCCAATATAACCCCTCTAAATTCATTAGGAGTGGTACTCAAATAGATTAACTAGACCTTGGTGAGGATGAGCTTATGTGAGATGATTACTACTTCACCTCATCATTTCCAAGCAATGATAGAGGCATTATAGTTAGTGTAGGTCCAAGTTAAAGACCTTTAACCTCTGGCAACTTTTTTTGGTACTCTCTAAATTTCCAAACTTGTCACCTTTAAGGATTCATAAATACCTTTTATCCATCCTAATGACCCAAATCCATCTTTCTTGATTATTACTTACATTAACCAAACCCACATAAAATGAGTCATGAGTGATGTGGGAACTAGTATTATATCATCTCCTTCCATGCCTATAACCAACTCATCCTATTGGATAATGTCATGACTAAAACCTTAGCTATCTTCAAATCATTTAATGACACTATGACTACTACCTTAGGAATTGTTGTTCTCCATATCCATTTAGGACCCTGCATACTCCCTGAACTCTTTTACATTGTGGAAGGTGAATTCCAATACAATGTTTTTCTAGGATGACCTTAGATCTAATCCATGGGTTGAATCCAATCTAAACTTCATCATTACATTAAATTTGAGCACAAAGGATAAGCCATCACCATCCAAGTAGAACCAAGTCCCTTCTCGACATGCAACATGACCTACAACCCCAATGACATCCTCTTACCCCCTTTTAACACACCCTCCTCAACAAAATAAAAGCCCTTCACCATTAAAAAGGAAGTCCTACCTCCTACCAACAAGGAATTAACTTGTTCATCCATCCCCTCTAATCATATCCCCACCTCAGACCACTTGGAATCCACATTCTAATGTCTTTCATTAGGGGAATATCACTTACTTTCCCTTGATGCTTTCCCTACTCCCCAAGAGTATGGTAAACTTGAATACCAACTTCGTTATGACTGTAATGTCAAAAAAAAAATTATTTATGGACCTTCACATTGTCAAACCCATTTCATCTATGGGGGACTTGATAAACCACTTGGTGCTTCTACCACCTCCTCTTTAACTCGACCCTTTACCTTCACCTTCTCATATCTAAACAATTCAAGTTTTGTGAAAACATACTCCCATATGTATACTTGGAAATTATTTTGTCTTTGATGATATGAGAATATACCACATGAGTTAATTTCCATTGAGACCAAAAGAACTCATGAGAAACATGATCTTCATTTCATTCTACCCACCAAAAATCAAACCAAACCAAACCACCTATTGTTACCATTATTGAGGAAAACACCTCTTCCTCACCAACCTCTCCTCCACATGTATGTGAAGATGATGACATCATCATAAATAACTTTTTTTTCATCAACATGATCAACCTTAGATGCTTAAATTATGAAAAAGAGGGGGTGATTGTAACAATCCCTTTGATCCATCTTGAGATGATAGGAGATGACTCTCCTACCATTAACACTATTTAGTGTCATGATAATGATTCCATTCTCACCTACCTTGATACCATAAATTCATCCATCCACAACTCTCTTCTTCTAAAGACTTTGACCATGTTGAATAATCTACCATGGATATCATCTTGGGCACTTTGAATAACCCCCATATTGTTAAAATTGGACAATCATTGAATGCTAAATAACTTTGAGACTTCCCATCCTTACTCTAAGATCATAACATAGCATTTTCTTGGTCTTATAGTGACATACCTAGAATTATGCCTATGATTACTACCCAAAACATAATCACCGACCATGATGCCAAGTCCATCAAGTAGAAACTTCAATGCATGCACCCTCATGTAGCCCTTCTCATTAAATAAGAGATTTAGTGACTTTTATTTGTCAATTTAAATAAACCCATTGATTATCCCTAATGTGTCTCAAATGTTATGAATATCACCAAAGCCACAAGGGGACTACACATTTGTGTGGACTTTTGTGAATTCAATCTTGCTTAACCAAAAGATAACTTTCCTCTATCGATCATCAACCAACTAGTTGATTTTATATCTATCCATGAGATGTTATCTATCATGGATGGATTTTTGGGTTACAATCAAATCCTAATTACCCTTGAAGATCAACACAAGACCACCTTTACCACCACATGGGGAACCTTCTGCTATAGATTCATGCCTTTTAGATTAAATAACATTGGTGTAACCTACCAATGTGTCATGAATTACATCTTCCATGATATTATCCACAAGATTATATAGGACTATGTGGATGATCTTCTTAGAAAATCCAAACTCTAAAAATATCATTTAGCCTTTATCAAGATCATCTTTTAGAGATTTATTGATTACCACATCTACCTTAATCACAAGAAGTGTATTTTTATGGTCTTGTTAGGAAAGCTTCTTGGTTTTGTTGTCTCCTTTCATGATATTGAAGTTGATCTCAATAATATCAAAGCCATCCTTGACATGCTTCCTCTAATCAACCTTAAATAACTCTAAAGTTTATAGGGGAATCTTCAATCCATTGGTCTCTTTATCTCCCATATTTTAGATTGATGCCAACCCTTCCATCACCTTTTAAATAATAAGGTATCTATCAAGTGGAATAATGACTATCAAAAGGACTTTGATTCACTCAAAAAGTACCTTTTGTCTCTTCTTATCCTCACCCTTCCTAAGGACAACTAACATTTCTACCTATATATCTCCACCATTGACCACTCTCTAAGGGCAATGCTCACTCATCAAGATGAAAAACAAAAAGAACAAGACGTCTAATATATTATCCACATGCTTGTAGAATATAAGACTTGATATACCCACACTAAGAAACTCTAATTACCATTAGTCTTCATGGCCACAAAACTTTGCCACTACCTTCTTAACCATAAAACCTATGTCATAATAAATACTATCCCACTTAATTACATACACTCCAAGCCATACCAAATATAATTTATGTCCAAATGGTTCATGATTTTATTAGATTTTGACCTTGAGTTCATCTAACAAAAGTTAATTAAAGGGCAAGTTATTGCTGACCAATTGACCAAAGCACCATTAACAAATAAACAACCTCCTCTTTTTGAATTCCTTGATGAGTCCATCATGAACCTCTCTCAAGAAGACTTTATCTATAAATTCACCATTATTTTATGGATCAAAGTGTCAACATGGTGGGGGAGCTACTATAATCTTTATCCCCTTTGATGGTGAGCCTCTTCCTTTATATTTCAAGATGGATTTTGAATATACCAATAATATGGATGAGTATGGAGCCTTAGTGATAGGCCTTCATACTACCTTACACATAGGATTTAAAATAATCAACATCTTTGGTCACTTCCAACTTGTGGTCAACCAAATCAACAACTCTTACTAGTGTAAGAATGTTGTTTTACAATAGTAAAAATAACTAGTTAATGAACTCTTAGCATCATTTAAACACTACCACATTTAGTCAACCTTGTGATATACCAACAAGTTTGTCAATACCATGGATTCCCTTACCTCTTATATCCCATCTTTACCTTTTGAATCTATCCTATCTATCATTATCCATAGACTTACAAGGACTTCCTATGTCAAAATAAATTCTCCCACCATCTTCAATGTGGAGGAGACCCAACCTAACCTTTGGTATCAAAAAACCTTCAACTATATAAACCTTGACATCATTATTTCAAGCCTCTCTAGGAACTTTAGAAAAGTATTTATCCAAAATACCTCACATTATACCATTATAAGAATAATTATTTATAAATTTAGCTTCTATGGCCTCTTCGTGCATTGCCTATGTGATCATGAAGCCTCTCATTCTATCAAGGAAATACAAGATGGTATCTATGGGGGACACTTTAATGGCCTTATTTTAGATAAACTTATCCTTCACCTTGGTTATTACTATCCTAACCTTAACCAATATTGTTGTGATTATGTGAAAAAATGTGGTAAGTGTCAAGAACATGCTAGTTTAATCATATACCTAGCCATGTTTTTATATTTCCATAAACTTCTAGCCTTTATTAAAAAATGGTGTCTAGAGCTTATTGGTGATATTAACCCCCATTATTCATAGTGACACCATTATATCATCATTACAACCAACTAATTAACCAAATGGATAGACATTATTCCTCTAGTCTCAACCAAAGTGGAAAATATTATCGACTTTATCAATCATCACATCATATATCACTTTGATGTTCCTCATAAGATTATCATCAAAAATGGTAAATATTTAATAAAAAACTTCCCAAGGTATATGTGAATTTTTTTTCATTAAGTTAATATTCTCCTCACCCTACCAACCTCAAGTAAATGGATAGGCTGAGGCCTATAACAAAAATCTTAACATGATAACTAAAATGGTCAATGCATCTAGTCAAGATTAGAATTGGCACATCCCCTTTACATTATGGGAATATCACACTATCATTAGAACCCATATGGGTGATACCCATTTTTATTTTTTGTTTTGAGTAGATACTATCTTGCCTCTCAAAGTCTAAACACTTTATCTTCACATATCTTTACAGGATCTCATTTTTTAGGATGATTATCATCAACACCACTTAGCCCATCTTGAGATACTTGATGAGCATCATTTATTAGGCCTTACCAATCTTCATGTTTATCAAGATCATGTCAAGCATGCTAATAAAAAACACTTGCACGCCTATATAAAACACCTTAAATTGTGATAATTCAACATTAGAGACCTCATCCTAAAATAAAATCAACATGTCACTAATATGGAGAAAATAAAGTGGGGTAAGTTTACATTCAATTGACTTGGAGCCTATATCATAAACCACAAGTATGGATTAGGAGCTTACTATTTATCCTCTCTTGAAGGCAACCTAAAACCTAATCCCCTCAATGCTTTTCATCTACATCTATTCTTTTGTTAAGAAGGATCAGGTTCACCTTTTATTTTAACTTAGTCTCATACCTTCTTTTCAACCACAACCATCTCCATATTTTAGGGGAAACTAATTAAAACTAAATCATTCGATTATCCATCATAATCATAGCCTAATCTTGAACAATGGGTACCATGGCCCTACCGATTGCATAATTCTCATGATACTTTTTGTTACTAGAACCTCTTTACACTTCTTCAAATTCATTGTGCTTTTAGTTTTTCCTTCATAAAGGTGAACCTTTAAGCCTATCTAAATAATTCTATGTCAAGAAATAATAAAATAATTAAAAAACAATAAATTCTAAACTAATAGCAATCATGGGTCATTCTTAGCATTTGCAGACTACTCCCTTGAAGGACAAATTTTGAAAATTTATTCAAAATTACCAAATATAAGGTAAACTAATCCCTTAAAGGATAAATATAAAAATCATCAAACAAATACTACAAACTTAGACCAATCCTTTGAAGGATAGATGAGTAAAGCATTTGCCAAAAGCATCAAAATATATTGGAAGCTTCATGCATGGATCAACTTCCCATATAAGAAACAAATAAAAAGACCCATTTTCAAAATCACAACAAAAGCAAACTAATTTTGAAATCTAAAATCAGCTTTCACACAACAAAATAAGGTGGAAGCCATAATCATCTTTTATAAGTAGAATTATCACATTGATCAGTCTATACCTTATATGGCATAGACTTGTTTATGATGGCTCTTCAAAAACCTACATTAGAGGCATGCTAGTCTCACACGAAGGTTCCATTTCATCCATCCCCACTTTATACACTAAAACCAAGGCATTTTGAGCTTACTTAACATTATGTAGTTAAGATACGTTTTTAACCAACTATTGAATGTTAATGTGAAGCATTAAAAGGGATTATGTTCATTAAGAAAATCTAAATTTGGTTTTATTTTATTCCTTGTCAAAGAAGAATAATCTTTCTCTCTTCTTACCCTCTCATGACTAGTTGGTATTTTCATTTTGATATTTGTCTCTTGATTATATTCCTTGTTCTCTCATCTAGTTTTATTAATTAAACTTACCTCATGTGTTTTATGTTAAACATAATTAACAACAATCATATGAACATGTGTCATAATAAAACACGTAATCATAAATCATAATGATAACAAGCATAATAACATCATAGAATCCATGAGCAATAACACAATCAACCATTTTTCATCACATGTCTAAATCTAAATAATGAAGCATATACTCATTAAAATGTTAGCATGTCATAAGAAAACATGGCATAAAACATACCCATAAATAAAATAGCCATATTATTCCTACCTAAGTGAGTCTACATTAGAGTCTAGCATCCATAACCTAAGCATAATCGATAAATAATATAAACATCACATCATAAACATTAACATCAAAGCAAACCATAAACCATGAGTGTGAGCAATAAATAAATACCATATACATAACTCGTGATTTAAATAGAATCATAATGTATCCCTCTCTTAAAATATACATATCAATGCATCAACTCATAGGTTGAAATCAAAATGATATATATCATAATATAGTGTGTCATAAACTATGTCCTATATATGCCCTAGGGGCACCACTATCTCCTAGAACACCACTAGATCCTAGTACCTACCCCTTATAGTTCCCACCTATCCCCTAGATATACTTGTCTATCTAGCTACAGATGTGGTCCACTAACCTAGTGTCACCACACTAGTACCACCTACCAAACTAGCTTTGTACTCACCCCATTGAGGCTCCATTGGGTAGTGAGTGAAGACTATAACCTCATAATATCATAACTCTTGTATGATGGCTATGTACCTTTATATATCAATGGTACATACTAGACTTGAAAGTGATACTATTGATCCTTTAGCATATATTAGATCATCTCACTCCTAGGTGATTTGGGCTAGTGTAGCTCTAGCCTAGTCCCTCTTACCTATCATAGTGGCTAGCTAACCCTATAGTGTAGCCACCTACCCCTATAATGTGGCCACTTATGATTGTATAGTAGATATTATTTCTCTTATATATGGATCAAGGCTATCCCCCTATACCTATGCCCTATGATCCCCTCTATCAGTTGGGCCCATAATTATCAACCTCTTACCATCGTCACTATCACCAAAATTTGCAACTGCATATAAATCCTAGTACCAATCCATGTACCCATATTCAAATATATCATCATATATATATATATATATATATGAATGTACTTGAAAATCCTCATGATCTAGTAGCATCCTCATATAATGTGGCTTAGGTAATAAGATCTCTGAGTCCTCATGCTTGTACTTAGGAAATACTCTCAAAATTCCTTGTATGAGGTTGATCTACCCTTGCAGGCTCTCAAATAGGATAAGCTCCACCTCTCTATCCCTCAAACCAAGAATCTACCTATACATCTATAAGGAAAAGGTCTATCTCTATATTTTTCCCACTCTAAGAACCCAACATATGGTTTCTAGGTGATGTCTCAAATTACTAATGCATGTAGTACCCCCATGAACTAATCAGCATTATGGGCTTCTCCTCTTATACCTAAAGTGGAAAATCCACCTATCCACGACATAAGATCCACCAATAAATCTATCAATGTGTATCTTACCCATGAAAACCCCATTAGCTTCAAAATTTGAATGTGCTCATAGGCTCAATAGTGTAGAACCAAACTAAGACTAATGCCATATCTCTTATGTGCCCTGAAACCCCATAACTCCCTATATATTTGTACCAAGTGCATAGGGAACTATACAAGAACTATCCTCCCCAATATAATCTCAAAAACCACCCCTAGTAGCAAGTATGGTAATCTCCCATTGCTTGAGTTAGGAAGAGCAAAAGCATGAAATGACCATCATAAGCATAGTCACCAATCTCCACTCTCTTAGTACCCTATTTTATAGCATATTATAGCTAAAGTCACCAGTGTGTTATCTAACCCAATCATAGTAATTATCATAAAATATCTCAAGGATATTCCTATCCTCCTCCCACTCTATATGATAGATTGAAACACCTCAAAGAAGAAGTCCTGTGATCATATGCAGATCTTCTAGCTAGATCATCATCTCATTGATCAAAAGTAAGAAGGTGTTAATAGCTAGATCCCATATCTCAATGATATCTATGATCATGGATGAATCATAAGCCACATACTAATAATGCCTCATCACTCCTAGCCCAACCTCCTTCATATGTACCTAGTCTATATGGGTCATCCCATGGTGGATCTTTATAAAGATGCATGACACTTAATCATGCATCTATATCTGCTCTTGGGCTTATGAACATTCATTAACATAAAAATTAATTACCTATAATATTCACTAGCCTTACCTACTCTTAACCCATTTAACCATAATCTTGCTAGGATTTACTTCTTTTCTTACCCACCTGCTCTTCATTGTCACCCAAAAATATTTACCCAACCCACCTAACATCAACTCTCTACAAATACATAATTATTTCATAAACCCAAGAAACTTTTCAATCATTAGAACAAAAATTTTTATGGCTTGACTATAGGTGGTCATGGTCACCACTGATGGTTAGAAATCCATAACTTTATGGATATTGATCATTGATGGTTAAACCTAACTATTGATGGTCATTATGGGTGTTCCATAAGCACAACACCCAAAACCTCAACATAACCAATTACCCACAAATTAATTTAGTTTATACTAAAACCCACCCCTACCTATCCTACCCCTAAAAATATCACACATTTACCCACCCATTTTGCCAAAATCACACAATACCCTATATGGGGCCTAAACCCCCAAACCTACCCTACTAAAATTTTTACTAAGAAATCAAATACAAACATAAATACTATAGGTAAGAACAACTATGCTATCAATTTTAAAGCATCCCCTACCTCATTCTATGACCACCACCATGAAGTTAGCCTTAGACCCACGCATCCTCATCTACAACCATGCACACCCTACATCCTATTTCATTTCACCTCGATCTACCTTAGATAATAGTCAATGCCTCTCGAGTAATCACCATCAATAGTTCCTCACCCAATATACAAAACACCATAGATCTAAAGTCAAACAATGGTAAAAGTTAAAATGAGTAAAAAGAAATTCACTTTTCACTTTTGACTTGTGGCCTTTTAGGGTTTATACCCTGACCATCAATGGTCAGGGTGACAATCGATAGTTACCCTTGAGCACCCTAACCATTGATGGTCTGGAGGCTCACCTTTTTACTCTCACTTAGATTAGACCATTTTTTCAATAAAACCAACCCACCCATGGAGACTACCTTCTCCACCTACCCTGACCACCTCATCATCTCTCCATTGGTCCATTTCAGCCTAACTAGTATGTATTTTGTGATGACTTTTACCTAGTCCTTTGACTATAGAGAGAACATTTCCATGTTGACCAATTTTTGAACTTACACCACATCATGCATACCTAATCCACTTGTGTCTTCTTAGAAGCACTTCTTACCTTGGATACCTATGACACTTGACCCAATTGTGTTTTCACTAGAAGCACTTCTTGCCTTAAATAGCCATAAAAACATAGACATCACTTTGGAGACTTGTGAGTTTACCTAGTGAACACACCTAAATAGGATCATGTATTCCACTTGTCACTTATCATTCTAGTATTGACCTTTATTTTTACTAGCTATGGAAACCTAGTTAATATGTAATCTTGTCTATCACACTTTTTATCACACTTTATGCCCTTGTTTTAACTTTAGCACACAACCTATCACCCACATTCATGATGTCCACCTTCATAATCACATTAATCCATATTACCAAACCTGTACCCAATTTTATTTTACCTTATTGACTCTTGGTTTAATGGGGAAAACCTCCTCCCATACTCAGGGCAACCATACCTACAACTAGTAATTCATTTTTTTGTAGTTTATTGATTCAAAGATGCACAATAAAAAAGGGGAAAAAGTATACACTATAAATTTACACATCATGAATCCAAATGTTATAATTCCCTTTGACCACCTTAAGACCCTGTTAGGACCAATTTGACCTTTTGACTATAAACCAAGCCTAATCATGGTCATTTTGATCAACTAACCTAACCTACCCCTTTAGCCACTTTTTACATTCACCCTCAACCACTGATAGTTAGGATGACCAACCAATGGTCACCTTGACAATCGATGGATAGGGTCTACCATTCCAAAAGCCAACATGTAAACCATTGACCTTGATTTTTTAAAAATAGCTCATCTAAATCTATGTTCAAGCCATTTCATACATGATTTTAAATTATAAGACCAAGTTAATTTATTGTTGCACCTCTCCTTCCTTGCCTATAAGAAGAGAAGAGTAGGAAGGTGAAATTCATCTACAATTTTTATGAATAGATTATGCATCTAGAGTATCTTTTTTGTACATAAATCATCATCAGTGATTGATAAATCCAACCATCACATCTAACAGCTAACTTACTATTATTGCTTTGCCAAAATTTCAAGTACCATAACTCTATCAGAATCATGCTAGAATCCACCAATAGGCCAACCTCCTCAATCAATCACCTAATCAATCTCTAGAAAGTTAAGTATTTTTTTTATATTCATTTACTTTTTTTTTTCAATTAGTCTATCACCCACCCATCTCCTAGAATCCAAATTTGTGATCCCATCAACTAGCTACTTACTAATCCAAACCTACACATAGTAACCACCAATGGTTATCCCAACTATCGATGGTTTGTCTAATTGATGAGAGTCAACTTAATTACTAATTGTCACCTTAACCATCGATGGTCAACCCAACTACTAATAGTCACTATGGTAGAAAATAATAACAAGCTATTTTCACCCTCTTACCCCCAACCAAATCTAATTTTTTATGTTGCTACCTATTCATATACCCATACTTGATTTTTTGAAATAGACCCAAGCCATTTAGCACTAATATTTTCTTACTTATCACTATATTAGTCATTTCTAGTCCATTTATTTAGCAAGCATTTTTTGTGTTTAATTTTAGTACCTTTTGATTATTGATGAATGTAATTTATATTCTATTTATAAAATTAATTATTTAAAACATGTGGATTGACATTACCCAAGGAAGCTCTTACTTATAACATCTAGCTAGTACTAGGTAATCCACCCAACTATCTATTTAACTAGCCATTTGGTTTAGTGTTGTCTTATTTTTAGGTCATCCTCCTAATCCAAAGATGATTTATTCACAATCATCTAATTTAACACATGCATAATCTAATAGGTTTTTCAACCATACCCATATTTAGTTTTTTCTTCTTAACTTTTCAAAATATAAGTTGAAATTCACTAAAACACTTGTATGCTTTGCTCTCATGACTATATCTTATAAAACTATGACCAATTTTTTTAGGATATAGATTTGGATAAAAACAAGCATCCTTTATTTAAATTTTACCTTGAATTTTTGTGATGGACATGTTACAATTTTATTCAACTTGGATGTAACTTCCATCTCTTAATTACCTTGGATTTTGAATCAATCATCTAATTTATTAAAACTATATTTTTGAATTTTCATGTGATTTGATCATCTTGAATCAAGAGAAAAAAATATTTTGATACTCTATTTCTAAAATACATGTGATACAATAATATAGTTTTTATTTCTCATAATTTTTTTAGCTTTAATATCCTTCTTTTCACCCTCTTGATTTGTTTGATTCTTAGTTACCAGTATCCTACAATATTTTATAGTGTCCTCATTTTTTACACTATTAACAAGTAATGTATTTAATGATTTTAAGTATGAATTTAGATTCAAAATTTTCCTATAAATTATATTTTTATCTCTCTTTATTATGATTTATATATTTCTATTTATCTTTAAAATATTTTCCTTGGTTTCAAGTTCTTGTTATATATATCTTGTATATAGTCTCGTCTTATCCTCATGTGATAAGAGAGGACCAACCAACTCATTAAAAATTATAGTGTATATGTCTTTATGTTCCCAAAGAGTGATCATACTATGCATCCATTTTTAAATTAATATCTCAAAATTATCCCTAATATAACATTATCTTATATAGTTCATTCATAAACCTTCACTATAGGCACTAAGCCATTTATCCTTACGAAAAATTCTCCAACTCCCTCATTACCTAACATTATAAATTTTTAAAAATTCATTTTAATATTTTTTTAATATTTTATTCTCTTACCTTAATATATCCTTGATATTAATTTTCCAATGTATTCCATGCCTCATGGTAATTTTTTATTCCTATAATTATTACATAGATTCTTAGGTCTGTGGCACTCTAAAAATAGAATAAATATTTTGCATCTACCTTTTCCTCATCCTTTTTTGTTATTTTCTATAGATGACTCAAGTTATTCAAATCTTGAGGTTGTGTGTAACTATGGAGAAAACTATCCCAAATTCATTTCCATACAATAATTATCTTCAATATACCTCTCTAATATTCAAAGTTTTCACCTTTGACGATGGGAATATTTATAAAATTAAAATTCAATGAAGCCATGACACTCATGATATTGAATTGAACCCACTCTAAACCTTACTTAATTGAGGATATCATATAAAATTAATGTTTTGATGTATTTAAGGAATGAAAATCATTTTTTATTACTCTTAAAAAGAAAATATTTATCATTTTGTCCAAAACTACTAACTATTAATCTAGTAGTGTTGTAAGTGTGATTTATGACATAATATGGTTTGAATAAATTAAGATTACAATATTTTATTTCCTTTATGAAAACCTAATATTATAATTAGAGATAAAATCTATGTAAAAATCATTTCCAATAATAACTATGGCACCATACTATTTCACCATTCTTTATCATATAATAGGGATAAAATTAGTCAATTGAAACAAAAATTGCATGAAAGTAAAATTTAAATGAAGACATTACATAAAAACTAATTTAAATAAAAATAATCTTATAAAAATACACTCTAGGATAACTAGAAATATAATCAAGATAAAAAATGACTTATTGATAAGATATGATCATCATGCAAGATGCATTTATTAGCAAGTAAGCAACACATAGACACTAGACAAGCTAGGTGTATACACATAATATTTTCAAACTTTTATCAATTACTAACACTATATATCTTTAAGTAACCCATAAAGTCTCAATCTCTTTAAGTGCACACCTTAAGGGGTGCACGAAAAATGGGTTTGGTAGACTATTGGTACTTCACATGATTATTATCCCTTTTGCCACTTGTAATCTACACACTTATTTCCTGAAAACCATTCCCTAGAGCTTTTTATTATCTATTGTATACTTGAATCATTTCCCACCTTTCATCCCCATTTTCCTAACCTAAAACCCCTTTTTATAGTTTAGAATACTCGATCAACTAGGTTGACCTTGTAATCTTATTGGTAAAATTCATTTAGGGTCTAGGTCAGCTCTTAGCTGACCTAACCTGTGACCAAGTGATTTTTTATCAATATCAGTATTAGGTCAACTAGGTCGACCCTATCAATCAAAACTTTTAGAATGCCTTAGGATTAGATCTACCTATATATAAAATAACATTTCACCATTATTTAGAGAAGAGATGAAGAATTAAGGGTTATTACACGTCTACATATCTACCATTATACTTGAGGAGCAAGCTTAGGTTTCATACTTTCTTTGGAGATACAGATATTGTCTTCTAGAGAAGTCTTTTGGATGCATTTATATGTTGTGTAGCCTAAATCTAATTTATAATTTTCATTATTACATACCACAACAACCTCTTACAAGGCACCTTGGCCAAAGGAAATATTGAGGCTTAGTGAGTTTGTATTCAAAGGTAAGTATTCTTAACTTTGTTTCTCCTTTGTAAGAGTAGATAAATATGCATTGGTACTTCTATTTCATGCATTAGAATTCAATATGCATTTACATGAGTATATGTCTTTTATGCATGTTTAATTTTTTTATTTATTCCTCCCACTTTGTGATATAAGATTGGTGAGCACTAGATTAGACTTTAATTTACTTGTTATTAGTTTAGTGAATATGAAAATATAGGGATTAGTTAGGGTTATTGCTTGATTTTTATTGACTGAAGGCTTTGGATCCCTCCCTAGTATTATTTTTGTGATAAGATATCCCCTAATTAGATATAGTGGATCCACATATTGGGCATGTTCCCAATCATCTAATGTATCTCTAATCAGAAGTATAAGTAGGATCTATCTTCTTTGAGTTAGGATTGACTTATAGACTTGATGCATTTATAATTATATATATTTTAGGGAACCCAAAGTGAATTTAACCCTTAAAATTTTTATTTCGCATTTTTCATTTTCTATCAATTTATTTATTATTATTTTATTTTTTTTGATACTAGGTCGATGGGGTCAATATAGTTTCTAAATTATGTGCACACATTTAACACACATTCACATCAAAAATTACTCTATTTTTTTTTATGTAGGTGTTCATTAGGTATAGGCTACTGGGTTGACTAGGTCAACATATTCATCTTATAGGTTTTGAAAAAAAAACATAAAAGGTTAACTAGGCTGGTATAATATTCTAAACAACTTCTAGAAAACATACTACATCAACAAATCTAGTATAGTTATCTTCACAGGTTTCAATAAATATGAAACCATAGAACTAGGTCAACCTAGTCACTTGGTAGAATTTATAAGTAGCATTCAAGTCACTTTAACAAGAATTTCACATTCTTCAACATCTTCCAACCCACCATGGTTCCTTCCTCTCTTTCTCTTTCACTTTCGTTTTTATTATTCCATACAATTCTATTTTACACTTATTATAGTCTTTAAAATTGCCCTAATACAACAAAATAGGTCAACTTAGTTGACTTAGTTCTATATTTTGTCTTCTATCTAAAATACTAATTTTACCCTATTAACATATTTCTTAAATACCCTTGCTTATGGAGTATAATAGTGATATTATAGACTCTATTCTATATTTTCTACATACATTGTCCTCTGAACTGACACTATACTGTGTTTTCAAATTAGAATTAACATCTATATGCTAGTAATTACTTCACATTTTTACTTTCAGTTGCTTACATGCTTAGAATAGATCACATAGTCTAATTAGGTGGTTTCTGAATATACAATTTAGTTTCATTATTTATCTCTTTCTTAAAAACACTACCAAATCACATAATTTCAAAACTCATTTAAATAATAATCTACCCAAGGCCTACCTACTTAGATTTTATCACCAAGGGGGAAGACAACATGTTTTTTTGTCCAAGTATAAACATGTGGTTAATAATATATATTAAAAAATAACCTGACACCATTTTCACTATGGTATTATGAATTGAGGGGGTATGACCCAATACCAAGACATTCCAGTTACCAACACATACCCCTTTTAGCCTAAATATCTTGAAACCATCCATAGATTGCTTTCTAGTTCCTTGCTTTCAATTAAATTCTCTATCACACTTAAAATAACACTCTAATAATCTAACAAGATTTAAGATGACCACTAAGTTAGTATTTACTTTCCATGTTGATTTCTTTCTCTTTGTTATTGTATGTTGTATTGTAAAAAATTGAATTGGCCAATGTTTGTACAATGTTCTGTGTTATGTGACTCAATTGGATCATCCTCATTGACCTAATTGATTGTTTGTTTACTTTCATTTATTTCTTTCAGAATTAATTTAATTTTTTTTCTTGTTTTATTAAACTATCATTCTCTTTGACAATCTCTTATAGACTATCTATTTTCCCTAACTACAATACTGAGTCAACATGATCGACCTAGTATTCTTTTCTACCACTTAGGATATAGTACTAAGTTGACGCTACCAAATTTTTATCCTTCTTAGTCTATAAATTATCTCAAGATATAGTACTATTTTGACCTTGTTGACTTTATATCCTTGTTCACTTAGTTTTGAAACCCTACTTTTAGTACTAGGTCAACCTAGACAACTTTGTAATCTTATCTATATTTTCTTATCTATTTTCTTCTACACTTATTCCATGTGTCGTTATCTATTATTATTTCATAATGATGACATATTTTGATCCTTCACTTAGTCAAGAACATTGCATAATATAGGATTCATATCATAACCTCACTTATTCTATTACCTCAGATGAAACTATTCACTTTCTTCCTTCATCTTTACCCAATCCAAAACCAATCACTACATAATTTAATGTAGTTGAAGTCCTTTATCCTATTCCTCCTCTCAATACCCATGTTTGGAATCCTCCACCCAATACTCTTCCTCCTACAAACACTAATAATTCCCCTCTTAACAACACTAATAGCCCACCTTCAAATACTTTTACATAAATTGACATGACTCAAGTTCTTACTCAAATAGTTCAACAAATGAACATCATGAAAAAAAACTAATCATTTCCAAATTATGCACTTGAAATAACATTTATTGCACATGAATATTTAGCCACGTCAAGTCATCATGTCTCAACCAAATCAAAATTTTATCCCTCCTTCTCTAACCCCCATTTGTCCCACAATTTCACATTTCATCTCATTCCTTGCAGTTATTCCCTATGTACTAACTGTTACCTCTACTATGGGAGTCCTAAAAGAGAATAAGGTAGCCAAAAAATTATAAAAAACTCTTTCCACCCCCAACTTCACATCCAATCCACATAAAATTTTCTTTCACTTTCCACTCCCACTTCCATATAAGAAGACATAATGACTATCAAAACTAGGGGAAGGAAGGCCCAACCTCAAATATTTTTTGTCCATCTACTCCCCTAAGTTGGAGGAGTGGATTGGTCTAAAATCATATGGCCTTCCCTACATGATTTTCTGACTAAGGCAAGTAAAAAACATAATAAAATAGAAGAGGAGGTTGAAGAATAAATGTTTATTACAACTACGGATATAACACCCCCCCCCCCACAATATTCTATCCTGGGCAATGGATTTAAGGGAACAAACTTCACAAAGCCCAAGATATAAGGTCACTAAACTACTTTATATGACCACCTTTTTTGATCCTCCAACTTGTACAATTCAAAGGGTCAAAAAGAGGGAACTTGAAGATAATTAGGGCATAGGGATTATCTTTAAAGAATGATAACTAGTTTTCTCCCTCACCAAGAGGAATAACAAGTGACCAAGATAACTTATTTATGAATAAAATATTTTAGACTTGGTACAAGTTCAGAAATATGTTATGTTGTCTATCCATCAAGGCACTAAATTATCTCAATAGGAGCTTGAAGTTAGAGTACAAGGAATGGATAT
Source organism: Torreya grandis (assembly GCA_037957365.1). Taxonomy (NCBI): domain Eukaryota; kingdom Viridiplantae; phylum Streptophyta; class Pinopsida; order Cupressales; family Taxaceae; genus Torreya; species Torreya grandis. The sequence continues at coordinate 452,392 of JARHVA010007750.1, read as the reverse complement.
TGAGATGTAACAACTTAAATAACAATCCTAAATAGTACACAATCCCATGCAAATTTAATTTGAATTCAAAGAGGCCGCATCTAAATGTTATAATTCCTTAGTTGCCATGGAATTTATGAAGGCCAACATGGCACCACATGTAAACCAAGCAAACCAATTTTTTAATTATGTTGTTCAAGATGGTACCAAACTTAAAATTTTATTGTTTACACTAGAAACTCCTTATATAATCACCTTAATTTAATGACTACACTTGAGGAATATAATGCCTTGAATCTTATAGTCATCTGACATGAGGAGGTAAAGGAGTTTTTCAAGGTAGCTTTGATTATGATTCCATAGTATCAAGTGCATGAGGCTCAACTCCTCCAAGTTTTAGATGATCTCAAATTCTCCAAGCAAGAGACTCTATAGGCAAATTGGTAAATAGAATCAATTTTGATAAGATGTTCCATAAAACCATTGAAAACTTCAAGTAGAGTATCTAAGGTTTGGACATTGAGAAAATAGAGTATAAGTTAAGTAAAGCACATAAAAAGGTAACTAAGGTATAAATCTTTAAGAGCAAGCTCTAAATTACTAAGGATAAACATGCAAAATTCCTCAAGAAAACAAAAGGGCTTTATCAACCACCATTGCTAAAATTAGATATCATCAAAAAATAGCATGATAAATCACATAAAGTATATGAGAATAATAAAAATAACCAATTATCTAAGGTTGTAACTTCAAATTCAACTTCCATGCCTACCAAAGTTCATATAGCTCTACAAACTACTTAGCCTTGACCAACTAAAATTTTATGCATGTCTAATTTTTTTTAAATAACATATATTTAGATTGAACCAATTGAATTTGAATATTCTTGTACATGCACACATTGAATTCTTTTGTAAATTTAGTTTATCCTTTTATAGCTTTTTATTTGGTTTTTAGCTAGACTTAGAACTGCATGTTCTAAACTACCATGTAATTATCATGCATAGACTTGGAGGATGAGGTGACCCCTTATCCAAAATATATAAATACATTTTAATACCTTAAATTTATTTTTTTGTCAAATAATTTTTAAATTTAGAGCAATGAGGCATTTTTGGTCATCAAGCATAATATTATGAGTATTTTCTTTCAATTCTATGTAATTAGTATATTTTTTTCTATGGGTGTTTATTCCAATAATCTTCAAGTGTGTTAAAGTTGTGAATATATTCTTGATTGTTTTGATTAGTATATTTATCTTATATGTGCATTAACAATTAAATACTAGTGAATATATTGGTTAAAATAACCAAGTTAAAATTAAATCCTATTTCTAGAATGTGTATTGGTTTTTTCTTGGTATAGTTTTTTTAGTGTGTGCTAATGATACCTTTGATAATTCACTTTGCCTGAGCCATAATCTTTGGATTAAAGTGTGCACAATAGCTACCCTAAATGGATTAACCTTTTTCTAAGGATAGTGAACTTCCTATACCTTTGTTCCTTAGATTTCATAGTCATGTTTTCCTACACATGTGTATTTATTGCTAGCAATAAGTACTGGTTTTAGGAAAACATAGGTCTATCTAGAAGGCATCCACATAAGTGATTGTTTAAGAACCACAAAGATTTATTTTCTACCTTACCTTACCTTGCTTTTTATGTTTATTGTAAAGATCTACCCACCTTGGATTAGAAACCAACCACCCATGTAACTCACCTAGGAGACCACATTCTTGTAGGAATCACACCTCCATATAAAAAACTTTTTCAAAAATCTATATACTTTACCATTATTCCATCAATAGGTTGAATAAACCACATACCTGCAACTCATGCTATAGAGTAGAGTTTACATCCACTAAGATCCTAAAATGTTAGAGGTTACTTCATCAATTGTGGTGTGCATAAAACCTACATCAATAGGCATATTTCTCAATAGAACTAAAATTAGACCCAATACCAAGTTCATCATTGGTGGTCTACTGAGCTTCATTCAAGGAAAAGTGAACACCATCACCTAATAGTGCCTGAAATAGGTTTTCACTAGAAGATTAGCATTTCTCTTTACTTTTAGCTTAATCCAAAAGTTATTTAAATATTTTTTCACTTTGGGACCTCAATGTTTTAATCTTTTGTTTTTTGCTAAGGGTGTTCACCCATTCTCCAAAATAGGTTACAAGAACTAATTTGATAGATAACCCTTTTTTGTGGTCTCCTAATAAAACATTCTCTCTTAGGCATAGAAAATCATAAAAGGCCTCATCATTCTCAAAATCATCTACGTACACTATGGATTCTTGTTGGTCCCACACTATAAGTTAAGGATGATAAAGAGGAAGTGGGCTATGTTGACTTACTAGAGTAATGGTATAAATGGTATGGGTGTTAAATATATTGGTATTGGTAAGGTATTCATAAATGTTGTGATTGGAATTTGATTTGATGATAATAGATATAACCATTAAAATATGAATAAGATATATGAGGTCACCCCTAAGTAGTTTAAATTTGAGACTAAAAGTTCTTTTATACATAGTTATAGAAATGGGCTCAAGAGTACCATATTGATTTGTCTTGAGTCCTCATTATTCATAGGCTTGGTTCTCCATGATCCAATTAGGAATGGGATATTTGGTATTTTTATATAAATTTAAATATTTGTCATTATACAAATAGGATTCATTATTGGTAAGTGGGTTATCTTCTTGGCTAGTGGTTAGTGTGAAAATGATAGGAGCTAGACTATGAAGTTTTCCCTTTCCATTTTGTTACCATTCCATATAAGGTGGATTAGCTTTAGGTCTTCCATAGGTCATGAGGTTCTATGTAAAATTATTAATGTGAAACATGTCACGGGTCGAATAGTCTCCTAGGCAATTGGTTGAGAGGGTAAAATGATTAGATGTTTCCAATGGAGGCATATGAGAAAATGAATCAAGGCTATCTGGTTAAATGTAATTAGCCTCTGGTAATCCAAAAAGTATTTATTTGTCTTTATCCTTTTTGAGAACTATATATTGGCCAAAGTGGTATTTATAACTTTCATAGTCTACCTTCAAATAACTACAATGTTCATAGGGCTAAAAATATCCATTAATAGTGACTTCTATGACTGAGTGAGAGAACTTGAGACACTAGTGAAATGTCGAATGGATTGCATGAATTTCATGTATCCAAGGACTACATAAGAGAAAATTGTAATATATTTCAAGGTCTAACACATGGAAAAGTGTATCATGGGTCAAGGGAGCAATGATAACTGGAAAGCTGATGGTTCCTTGTGATTCCCACTCTTCAATATCATAGGATTTGACAGTAATTATCTTTGGCTAAAGATTGGTTGTTATATATAAGAGATGTTTGATGATCTTTAGAGACACCATATTTAGGCTTCACCCATTGCCTATGAGGACACATTTGACTTTGTGTCATGTTATAACAACTTCAATATATAATTATTTATTATGGATAGGGCCAAGGGATGACATATTTCTTTGGTAAAAGATCAATTATTGGTGTAAGGCTCGATGGACAACCAAAGCTTGGAATTTATCTAGCGTTATGCTAGTGGGAACTCAAGATTAGCCTAGGATTTCTGTTAGGATGTTATTTTAGATAATATACATATGCATCAAATCTAAAATAGATATTTGTGTTGGCATATTTTTAAGTTATTCCATAATGTCATATGGTTTTTCCTTAATAGTGGTATATGGTTTGTTCCTATCAAAGACAGTGGGTCAAATTGGTTCATCGATAGGAAGTTGTGGGCTTGGAATGCTGATCATAGACCTTTTATTTGTGATTGAATAATCAAGGTTGGATATAGAACCATTGTTGCTAAAAAATCATGATAGAGATGGGCCAGGTATGATAAGTATTAATTGTTGGTGGACTTGGTTATGGTCATAGGGAAATGTTGAGTTATCAATAAAGGTCCTAAAATAGTAATAATTGGTTATTGTTTCACTTGTTTGTGGTCCCAGGTTAAGGACATATTAATGACATAGGTGGATTGATTGGAATTATTTAGCAATACTACTATTATGTTAGCACTTTGTCTAGGATTGATAGTGATGGTGGAAACATGACCTCTTAAAATATGACCTATAACTTTGTTGTGGTCATGTACAACTTCATCATAAGTCTATTGGTTTTTAGAATCATTATAGCCTTGGTTTCTCCCATTCAGTTGATGATGTTGTTTTTGATACTAGTATTTTTATTGTTGTCATGGTTATTGATATTGTTGTTGTTATTGTTATGGCCTTTGTTTTTTATGTTGTCAAATTTTATTGTTATTTTTTGGAAAAGGGTTTTGATAAATACCTAGGTTCTAATTAGATGTAAATTTTCTATTATCTAATGTAATATTCATATTTTCAAACATATTTTTTATGAGGTTTTTGATTTACATGTAACAACAAGGATTATGTCCATGAATATGATTGTAATCACATAAGCCATTTTTTATTTATCAATCTAGATATAGAATACCCTCAAGATAGTGTTTTGAAATTGTCCAACTAATTATATTAGTTGTCGATAGCTTGTGAAACACAACTTCAATAAGTTATCCAAGATCACTGAATACTTGACAAGTAAGATCATTAGGGTAAATTTTTACAATTAATATTCATTAATTCATGAATATTCTAATATTGAAATTTTATATTAGGTAATTTTTTAGGGTCAATAGGTGGGACCAGATAACCAAAATTTTAGGGATATAAATTATTTTGGGGGTAGACTCACCAACCCTTTAAAAAATTATATTAGAAAATAGTTTAATTCACCCACACACACACACACACACACACACACACACACATATATATGTATATGTATGTGTATATATATATACATATATGTATGTATATATATATACATATATGTATATATATATATATATATATATGTATATTTATATATATATATGTATATGTGTATATATGTGTGTGTGTGTGTGTGTGTGTGTGTATATACACACACACACACACCTTGATCCCTTGATATCAAATAAGACGACACCTCCAAATCTTGATATTGCCAAATAAAAGTGCTGAAAGATAGTGCCAAATGGCATTACCAAATAATATTATCAAACTATAGACTTAATGATAGTGTCAAATGGAACTACAAGAATATTCACTAGGGTTAAAGCTTAAGGGCATGGGAAGAAGAAAGAAAAATAGACAAATCAAGGACTGTATTCCTGAATCCTACCAAAACTAGGTGGAAAAGAATAAGGAAAATAAAATGTGAAACCTTGAAAGATAGATACATTAAATGTACCTCACCTATTTAAGGATACCAAAGTGACTTTCAATGGAATGTACAAAGAAAACATTGCATGTGCACCTTTACATTTGCCTAACTATCCTATAGAAATAGGAAGTTCACATTTTATTAAAGGAGAGATTTTTGAAGATGAAGAGAAATAAAATTAACAAGGGGTTTATAAGGGGAATTAAAATTCCATTTATCAAAATTAATCAGAAATGATGATGCATCTTCTACAAGTATGACCTTTATTTAAAAAAATAGATGATATGAAAAAGATTAAACTAAAAAATAGTGAAGTTGCTTCTGGTAACCATGTCATGGATCCATTGGATAAATTTAGAATGCATCTAGAATCATATGAGATAGATAAAAAAATGGTTGAAAATGTTTATTGTGAAGATGTAGGTCATGATTTAGATGACAAAGATAATGAATAATAAGAGATGGTAGTTGAATAATGATAAGATAATAAAAAATATGAAACCCTTGGTAACATAAATTTTGAACTATTGCATAGAATTTAGTATTAATAAATACCATATAGATTGATCCTAATCTTGAATTCCACACAACAATTAAATATTTAATTCACTAAGGGTTTTGTCACTTTTATTGACTAATTATGGTTCAAGTGCTATCTCCTATTGTTCATTATCCTTATAATCTAAATCATGCCCCGCAACTTCAAAATAGACATTCTCAACCATTCTTTAGCTATACCATATGATTTTAGATGGATTTTGGAGTTATCTAGTGGATTAATGGCATTGGTTACTAGAGACAACTTGTCTAGTTCCTGATTTAATATTTTTTGTATTAGTTGGTCTAAAATAATGGCAATACTTGTAGAGGTGGCACCATCATTGTTTATAACTACTAACACATAGAATTTGAATTCCACTTATGAACACTTTGTAAAATTTATTTATCTTTATATTTAGAAATCTCTCCTTGAATAATGTGAGCTTATTATGTATGTAATATATAGCTAAGCAAACATATAGGATATTCCTCCAATAATTGTACCATGTGTTCATATGAAAATGAATATTTTATGGTATTAAAAAACAAATTTTATTACTATGCTCAATGGTAAATTGGTGTGGGTAGGGCCAAGGGGGAATGAGGAATCAAGTGTGATAAATGAGGGATGAGGGAATATTTATAGGACCCCATAGATATGATTGGGTAATTAGGAAATAGACTAACCACAATAGTAACCCTTTAATTTGGCCACAAAAATTTGGTAGAGTCATTTGGCTCAATCATCTAGTAGAGCCATTTGACATAATTGCTCAGTAGAATTATTCAATGTAGCCAGTTCATGGAACCATTCAACATGATCATTTTCATACCATTTAGTAAATCCATTTATCATAACCTTCATCATAGCTATTTGGTATATCCCTTTAACACATCCATTGACATCCATTTCATAGAGCCATTTAGCATAGTTGATGGCATAGCCATTCATTATATCCAATCGATAGAATCATTAGTAAAACCATTCAAGAGAGCCTTTAAAAATAGACATTGATAGAGCCATTTAGCATATACTTTCAACTAGTTCATTCAACCATGCCATTCAATAAAACCTTTTGGTGGATTCCTTTAGTGTAGCTAGATAGTTGTTTAGAAAACCTAGAAAATGAAAAAAGAAACTTATGGACCAACTAATTTACCAAGGCTATGAATTAAATTTGCCTAATTAAATCTAAGGGGGTTTCAAATATGGGATCTTAAAATTTACCCTTATGATCATTTCTTATTAAATGAGGGGTTTACAAAGGTAATTATTTATAAATTTTTGAAGTAGGTCTAAGTTTTTGTTGGGATTATAGATTTTCACCCTAGCTAAGGAGGGGATTATTTAGATCTTCCTACTCAAATATAGTCTATCATGGGAATAATCCTAAGCTTTGGGTATCCTATTGATGGATCAAACCTTGGGAGAAGGTTGAATTCCTTTCTAGATCTATCACTTACACTAAACCTAAACTAGCACTTGCTTGGAAAAGAGAAAGAGATTTGACAAAAATTATAAAAGCATGTAAAAACATGGTGATGCACTAATGATTTGATCACTCAAACTCACACAAAACACCCTAGAAGACACTTTTAATACAAAATAACATCAATCTCATGTAAATATTTTAGAAAAAAGGGATTAATCAGTTAATAAACTAGTAAGAGAGGGCATATATCCACTTTCAACTATTCAAGAAACTGTAGATTGTGCTTGTAATGATGTATGTTAACTATTAAGCACTTTTTAAAGGTAATAAAAACATGGACATAAGCAAGGAACATAAATTCACTTAACTATAGTGCATGAATTCATAAAACACACTTCAATCTAGATTAGAAAAGGATGGAATTTAGTCCTTGTTGCATCAAAAAGATGTCATAGTATATAAATTGGTAGAGTTTGGTCATACCGAAAGAGGGATAGAGGGATCAATTTAAAAGCTTAGAAGCCTGTATTTAGAGAGAGAGAGAGATAGATAGAGAGAGAGAGAGAGAGAGAGAGAGAGAGAGAGAGAGAGAGAGAGAGAGAGAGAGAGAGAGAGAGAGAGAGAGAGAGAGAGAGAGAGAGAGAGAGAGAGAGAGAGAGAGAGAGAGAGAGTGAGTGAGTTTTTTATTGGAAAAGGCCCAACTACTTTTTATGGATTACCACTATCAAGGATGCTAACTCAAGATCTTATCAACAAGGAACCAACTCTATAAAATAATTAAATATATATTACCCTTATCCAAATACTATATATTTTCTTAGAACTCTATGATATCATCTACTTGATCTACTGATAAGGATCATGTCTTGAAACTGGTTGAAATGTGCCACATCTGCATTAGGTAGCCAACTATACTTGTATTATCAAAAATGATTAATGATGATAAGTGAGACATAGGTCCACTATAGGTGAAAACCAACCTTAGACCATTGGTTTTCACATAGTCATAATGTCTATGAAAGTCTATAAACTACCCAAATTTACTTCATAATCATTGGTCCATTTTTTCCCTTTATATTAAACCTAAAAGATCTATTTCATCTATATAGAGCATTGATGATGATTCTTGGTCTCTAAAATGTGGCATTGGTTGAACTTTAGTTTGCTTCTAAACTTGGCTCCTTAACATTTGCTTTTATTAGGTCCAAAATAACCTCTTCAACTTTCATTTAAAATATCTCAAGATTTATTTTGCTTATTAGATATTAATATCCAACTCAGATTATCTACATCATGCCAAACTATCTTTATGTTCATTAGCTCCATAGATACTCTAACTTATTGACCCTACCTCACTCTATTGATATTTTTGTGCATAGATCCCTATGAGCTATTGATATTCTATTAACTGAACTCACTTATGCCACTTATCCTTGACCCATTTGCTCCTTGGATTCTTTTATCCTTTAACCTCCACTCACCATTACATCTGAATGCTTGATCAAATGCTAATTATTGATTTACTGGGATACACTATTTGAAATCCAATGACTAGTTCATAATTTTAAAATTTATGTCCTCACTCCCATCAAATGATGTTTGCATGACCATCATTGATATTTGCATGACCATCAAATTTAATCTCAAACGGATTTCTTTTACTCTATCTAAAATTTGACATCTGTGTAAACATCTTATGCCTTTTATCCAATTTTGAAGATTTGTATCTTGAATCATAGGAATTTTGGAGGCACAAAGCTTATCTAAGATGTTCTTAAGACTTAAAATGATGAACCCATTTTATCTACTAATCCTAAGAATCTTCTAAGTGAATATATAAAATACTCAAGTTGGTTGGTCCAAATGCTTCTACATGACATCTTGGTGATGGTTGATCTCACTTGGATAAGTATGGAAAACTTATAAAAATCTAACTAAAGAGCCAAAATTTCACATGCTTAACTTCTACCACACTTTTGTGGATTATTTGGAGCATGACACATAACAACTAGGGACTAAGATGATCAAACCCATGTAACCACTTCCCTTGAAAATACCACACATATGAGATATGTCCTTTCCAAAGTGCTCACTCAAATATGTTTTAAATTCTTTGAAAATGGATATGGAAAAACAACAAAATTTCTCCGAGAGGCCAACTTTGGATCTATATAACATTTGAAGCACTTTGGTGGATGACCTAGGACTTGGTGAATATTATTAAAATTTTGAAAAAACCCATATGACTAATTTTCTCTAATTCATCTACACATACATGATATGGCTTGAATAAAGTGCCTATTTAGAAATTATTCCACTAGACTCAAAATGTATAGATGTACTATGAAGGACTAGATGAATGCCTTGCATTTCCACAATTCTTCCAAGCACTCTTGATTTTTTTAGGGTTGCTACAACCTGTAGATTTATTCCTTGTGACATATAAAACTTACACTTTAAGTGGACTTAAAGTGTTTCAAGGGATTTTCACTCTACATGATCTTATTCAGTTTATTCATTCCATTGAAAAATATGATAATACTAAGTTATTGGACCATTATATATTTTAAAAATTATGGTTAGCTTATATGTTTAAACATGACACTTGTGGAGACATCCTACACTTTTAAATTCCAGTGATTATTTGCTATAGCCTAAAAATGATGTTTGTGTAACTATTTGTATCACAAATCATGTAGGCTATTTCCTTCAAAAATTTTACTAGACTTTTGTTTGGGTAAATTTCCTTGAAAACAAACCCTTTGGAAACATTGACCTCGACCCCTTTCACTAGAAAATACCCTTTGGAAAAATTGTATAAGGCACCTTGTTGTATAAAAGTCCTCCAGCACTTCATCTGAGGCACTATTTGTCTAAATAAACAACCCTTCCACAAAAATTTATAGGACCATTTCATTGAAAACTAACCTTTCAAAACTTTTTTATGGTTTACTTTCCTAAGAAAAAATCCTTTAGTCAAATTTTTGGCCACTTTATTTTAAAAATATATCCTTTGTAAAAAATATTTAGGACACTTTTCTTGAAGATTTACCCTTCGATATTTCTATATAGGACCATTTCATTGAAGAATTATCTTTTGGAAAAATTGTTTAAACAATTTTCTTGAAAGAAATAGGTCTTTGTCTTTTCCTTCAAACATTTTATCCAAAAGGAATATGTCTTTGGAAACTTTGTCTCAGATAATATATTTGAAATAATTCAATAGTTATCTAAAAAAGGGTCCTAAAAGAAATAAACTTAGCAAAATAAAATCTTGAAAGAATATTGCCTAAAGGAATGACCACTTAGTCAAATAAAAGGTTTGAAAGAACTAAAGTAAAGACTTAGAATAGAAGGGGTTTTGTACTTAGCTTTTACCTGAACTACACTTGAAATTTTACTTTATCCTTCAAGGCTCTGACACTACAAAATGTTGTCTACATACCTACCCTTTGAAACTATAGAAAATAAGCTCCTGCACCTTCCACTGAACTTTTGGACTAGGCATATTTTATTGGTATGTAGACCAAATTTGGTCAACATCTTTGAAAACTTGGCTAGGTAGCATGCCTACTATGCTTGAAAACTCGAACCATATACATGACTCTGACTCATAACATATAATGCATGAACCATTTATATGACTAAAAGATATTATTTTGACTTTTGATGATATAATAATTCCAACAAATAGGGAAAGAAAACAAACTAAAGAAGGGAAACTACCTAAAAAAGTAAAGGCAATTAAACTACTGAACAACTATGTAAATAAAAGCACTTATTTGAGACAAAAAATTGAAAGGAAAATAAAATGTGTTACAAAAAACATATAAAAAAAAGAACAAATAACTATATAAAAGTGACTTAGCTTTTCTTAATAGCAGTGCTTGAGATGTATCTCATTAATTAGGATGGCAATCTCTTCACCATTCATCCTTTGAATTGGAAAGCATTATGGGACTTATAGCTAGAGATTGTATATAGACCACTCTAGAGACAATCAAATTTTGTGTGCTTTCCTGGCTTATCTCTATCCTCATCCCACTTGAGGACCAAGTCCTCTTCTTGGAAAGCCCTTAAAGAAGATCCTTTATCAAAATATCTCTTTATCATTAGTTGATGGGCCTCCATATCTTGATGCCTTGTCTCCTATAGCTTCATGAGCTTGTCATATATTATTTCCATTGGATTAATCTAAAAAATCTCAAGCTAATGCATTAATTCTAAATCAGATAATTTGAGAGAAATAGGCACTCTTACTTCCTTACCATATACTAGCTTGTATAAAGAATTGGAAATATATCTCTTATAGGTGATTATGTTAGCCCATAGAGATGAATTCAATTTAAGATGCCATGATCTCTAATTATCTTATATAATTATCCTGATGATGTTTAAAAAATTCTTAGTAGTAGAATCAATAATTCCATTGCTTTGTGGATAGTAATTTGATGAGCTACTGAGGAAATCACTATGTTGGACTACCCACTAGCTGATCTTAGATCCTACAAAAACCATAACATTATTATAAATTATAGTTGAAGGGACCTAAAATATAATAATCAAAACTTTATATAAGTAAAAAACATTATTTTCATTAGCTTCTTTTAATGATACTTCCTCCATCCATCTGATAAAACAATCTATGGTAGTCAGGATCCACTTGTGTTTTGACCTTTAAGGGGGGTTGATAACAAGAATTGATTATATCATATTAGAGTCTATGCTTGTACCATTATTTGAAATGACATGTCCAAAAATCCTACCTTAATGAATAGAGACAACACACTTTTTTGGGTTAAAAAACACTCCAAATTTTGTGCACATTTCAAACACTTGTCTGAGATGAATCATATGCTCATCTATGTTGTTAGATAATATTGTTATGTCATGTAGATAAAAAAAAATAAAATTATTGAGGAGACCCTAAAATGCCATGTCCATAGCGTTCTAAAAAGTGTCTCCAACATTAGATAATCCAAAAGGAATCTTCATATATGAAAATTTCCCCCACTTTGTGGTGAAGGTTGTTTTATGCTGGTCTTTTGCTTTGACCAAAATCTGGTTATATCCATTATAACCATCTAATAAAGAGAACCTCTCTAAAATTGTAACTAGTTGTAAAATATGCTTAATTCATGGCAATGGATAATGGTCTTTGAGAGATTCCTTGATCAGGTCATGAAAGTCAACACATAGCCTTATTTCATCTTTTTATTTTGTATTGGAACAAGGTTGGCCACCCAAGTTGAGTGCTTAATTGGAAATATTATAGCTAATTCAATGAGCTTGTGTAGCTCAACTCTCATCAAAGGTTCAAGATTTGGATTGATTGGCCTTTAACTTTGTCTGACTGGCCTAGTCTCATCTTCTAACTCAATGTTATGTTGAGATACACTTGGATCAAAACCTTTAAGGTCACTGTACTACAATGCAAAAACATTTACAAAACTTGAACTTAATTTTAAAAAAGCTTCTTTCTCTAAAGATGTGAAAATTTTTCCTAGATTTAAACTCTTGCCAATTTTAATCTCCACATTTGTATAATGTTATTATTTGGTTAACAAATCAAACTTTTCTTTTCCTTATTCATCTCTACTAAATATGTTTTCCACAATGACTAGCCTATAGGTAGTTTGTTTGTCTTTAACTGGACAATCTAGTCATCATACTACTACAGATGATTATTTTGGTTCCTTGAGGATAATTCAACTTCCTCTTATAATAATATAACATTCTAGATATCATCTTCAAAAAACCTACCAATTTTCATGGTTTTCTAGGATAGGTCTCATAACTACCTTGGTTTGTGATTGAACTTTTTCCCTTCTAATATCATTTGGGATACTAAATTGTGACCCAATAACAACCAACCTATATGTATGATTGTTATAATTTCTTAATATGGATTTAATATTTAAGACTTAAAATTATTCAAACATGTCCCATAATCTATGCTTATAGGACCTAAGTAATGTGTTTTTGCATAAATTAAGTCCCCTCACTTGGTGAACTACTAGTTCACTATCTCTAAAGACTTGTAAATAATTAACCTTCATATTTATTAGCCATTGCAAACCATGCACTAGTATTTCATATTCAATAACATTATTGGAACAACCAAAATAAAACATAAGAGATTAAAAATACATTTTATTATCTATAGAATTTAACATCATTCTATTTCTAGTGCCATGTTTATTCCTAGATCCATCAAAATATAACTGCCATGATCATTCACTAGGCTAATCATATTTCATGAATGTTGGAATTAGTTCATCATTTTCATGAATATAATAGACACCAAATCCTTCTTTTTCAATTAACTTTTATGGATCATGATAATTCAAATTAGAGGTCCATTCATCAAGGAAAAAATTTGGGACTCCATCTAAAGGTGATTCTAATTCCACCTCACTATTTTCCAGTACTTTATTTGAGATAACATTATTAGTGTTCACCATGCTTGGCATATATGGTTCCAAATGAAATATTATAATAGGTAAAAAACATATTATCATGTTAATTCCATACCTGGTTCTAAACATAAAATAGGTCTAATCAACTAACAAATATCCTCTAATATTTGATGTAAAGTCTCTTGATAGACACATGGCAAAATAGGGAGGAAGGTCCACTACAACTACATCTTACTAAATAAAAACATTAGGTAAAGCATGTAATGTAAAATTTAGGCCTTTTATTACGCCTACTATCTTCATTGGTGATCAATCTAATTGTAATACACATTTTGTATTTGTCTCATAGATAAGACCAAGCTTGTCTAAAATTTATTTGGGCATCACATTGTTAATAGCTCTACTATATAACATACAATTATGGACTAAAAAGTCACTTACTATCAAAGAGATATAAAGGGGAGGGTTTTAATTTGATTTTACATTAGTTTTGTCTACCTTTGTCATGTTATGTACTAACTAGTTAGGATATTTTATTTTCTAGTTTGAATTGGCCAAAATAGTGCCCTATATCTCAATTAAATCTTTAGATATGTTATGATCTATAATTTATTGAATAAACATGTCCCTTTGCCTTGGAATGGAAAGATAATCCCACATGCTAATATTAAAATTTTATTTTTTCATTTGATAAATGATGCTAAAATATGCCCCATTAACCTTTGGCTACATGTTTTTAGCCACTAGATGTTATCTAGTTAGGGGTATTGATAAAAATTTCAATGTCTCTAAATTTTAACTCTTATACACTACAGGAAAAATAACTTGATCTTTGACATTATTTGACATAAAACTAGGAATACTAGAAGTATTACTCACATCTTAAGCTTCCTCAACTACTCTTTTTTTAGCTCTAGTTAGAGCTACCACTTAACCATTTATGTTACTAATTTTACCAAGTTAGTTGAATAAAATGTTATCATCTAAATTATAATTAACATTGATATCATTAGGCTACCTTGTAACTTCTTGAGCTTCTCCTTAGACTACCATTTTCATGTCTTGATAATAAACACCTTGAAGAGAGAACTCTTCTTGTGCATTTTTGGCATGGTAATCTCTTGTGATACCAAGGCTTGATTTTGAGTGTCGCTTGGATTGTAAGGATGCCAATCAAGATCTTACATCAAGTTATTTTGGAGAATAATATCTCTTAAGTTGGAAGGTACATTGGGATCAAGGGTTGCATATGGCTTATTTTGGGTTATGGACCCTTAATTTTGATAAGGTTTCCTATTATTCTTGAAACCTTAATAAGGAGGTCTTTAGTTATTGAAATATTGATAAGTACTCTAGTTATTATATTTATAAGGTCTACCTTAGAACTATTGTCTCTTGAGTGAAACAATTTCATTGCCATAAGCTTGTAACATGCTTTTTAGATCACCAATCTCACTAGATTATTTAGGAAGTGATACAACTTGGACTTTTAAAGATGGAATAGGGGATATAGATGGAATTTGAGGAAATTTAGGAGGAATAAAAGGTTTAAATTCTATGAATATGGGCATAAAAGGCCTTTTAGCAAGTTTACCAACTTGTATTAACCTATTTTCTACTTTGATAATAATTTCATAGGCATTTTGAAATTTATTACCACAAATGGACTCTAGGGATGGAATAAATAATGTGAGGATCCTAATTAATATATTTTTAAATCTAAGGTTAAAATCAAATATGAATTTGTGGGGGTACCTTTTTATGGTAGTTAGTTGTTCAACCAAAGATAGATGATTCGAATTTTCTCCAAATTGCTTAACTAAGGTAGCACCTAACTCATCCAAAGTAGAAATGGCTATCAAATTAAGATTCCTATACCACTAAAATACTTCTCCTTTGAAATAAGTAAAAAATCAATTTAATAGCCACATTATCTTGAGTAACATTATTAATAGAACATAGATTGGTAACATCTTGAATATGCTCAATCGCAGTAATTTTATCCCATTCTCCAAAGAAAAAGGGATAATTTTTAGGGAAGACATAGGAATTTCATCATATTTTGATAAATTTAAGGGACTAAAACTAATAAATGGGATAAACACTTGATTTATGATAACCATTTGCAAAAAAATAGATTTGTCTTATGAGGATAATAGATTGGACTAAAACAATAGAATGACTAGATGATGAATTCTATTTTGTAATATAAGTTATTGTAATATTTAATGTTTATATTTTATAATAAGGAGGAGGTAATTAAATTTATTTAAAATAAATACCATTAATTGATGATATTGTTTTAACCTTTGGCATGAAATCAATGTCTTGAAGATGATATGAGCTCTGCAACCTATAGGAACTTCAATTATTGATGATGGTAGATCGCTCTTACTACTACAATTCCTTCTTCTCAATCTTCAAACCTCACTTATACCTAATAAATAAGTCCCATTTATTATACCAAAACTATTGGGCTTCTATTTTTTCACCCTAGTTAAAGAGGGGATTGTTCAAATCTTCCTACTCAAATCTAATCTAATATGGGACTGATCCTAGGTTGTGGGTATCCTAATGATGGATCAAACCTCTAGATAAGATCAGATTCCTTATGGATCTATCACCTAAGCTATCACTTATTTGTAAAAGAGAAAGATATTTGACAAAACTTATAGAAGAATGTAAAAAGTAGTGATGCACCAATTATTTGATCACTCTAACTCACACAAGACACACTAGAAGACACTTTTAAGACCAAATAACATTAATCTCACATAACTATTTTAGAATAAGGCATAATTAGTGATTGAACTAGTAAGAGAGGTTAGATATCAACTTTAAAATTAGATAATAAACTATAGATTATGCTTGTAATGACCTATGAGAACTATTAAACACTTCTTGAAGGTGATAAAAACTTAGACATAAGAAAGGAACATACATTCACTTGATAATAGTGCATGAATTCATAAAACACAATTCAATATAACTTAGAGAAGTTTGGAATTAAGTCCTTATTGCATCAAAAAGGTTTCACAATATAAATTTTGGTAGAGTCTAGTCATACCAAAAGAAGGATCGAGGGAATAATTTCAATGATTAGAAGCCTATGTTTATAGAAAAGAGAAAAAGAAAGATCTATGCTTTGGAAAAGGCCCAAGCACTTTCTATGGATTAACACTCTCAATGATTCTAACTTAGGATATTGTCAACAAGGAACTAACTTTATATAATAATTAAATATTTATTTCCCTTATCCAACTACCATATCTTTTCTTAGAACTTCATGATATCATCTACTTGATTTGCCAATGAGGATCATGTCTTAGAACTAGCTAGAATGTGCTACATCTACATTAAGTATCCAATTATAATTTCATTATCAAAAATTATAAATAATTATAAGCGAGACACATGTCCACTATAATTATAAACCCATCTTAGACCATTGGTTTTCACATAGTCACAATATCTATGAAAGTCTGTAAACTACCTGACTTTACTTCATAGTCATTAGTCCATCCTCACCATTTGTATTAGACAAAAAATATCTATTTTGGATACATGGAGCTTTTTTGATGATGCTTGGTCTTTGAAATGTGGCCTTATTTTAACCTTGGTTCACCTTTGAGCTTATCTCCTTGACATTCACTTTACCTATGTCTATAATAACCTCTTTGACTTTCATAAAAAATATACTATGTTTACTTTTGCCTATTGGTTATCCATAGCCAAATTGGAATGTCTACATCATTCCTAACTATCTTTATGCTCATTGGATATATAGATACTCTGACTTATTGACCATGCCTCACTTTGTTGATCTATCTATGCATAAATGCCCATGAGCCATTGATATTCTACCAACTAAATATACTTATGTGACCTATCCTTGACCCATTATTCCTTATATTATCTAATGCTTTGACCTCCACTCACTATTGTATCTAAATGATATATCAAATGCCAACTATTGATCTAATGGGACCCACTATTTTAAAGCAAATGACTAGTTCATAATTTTGAAATTGACATCCATACTCCATTCAAATGATGTATGCATGACTGTCACTGATGGTCATATGACCATAAAATTTAAGCTCAAATCAATTTATTTTTATCCATATAAAAATTTATGTCTACATGAATATCTTATTCCTTTTGTTTAATTTTAAAGATTTGTATCTTGAAGCATAGGAATCCTAGAGGTACAAAACTTGTAGGAGATGTTTTTGAGACTGAAAAAGATGAACCCATTTGATTTACTAGTCTCAAGCATCTTCTAAGTGAATATATAAAATAATCAGGTTGATTGGTCCAAATGTTTTTGTGTAACATCTTGGGGACAATTGAGCTCACTTGGATAAGTCTGGAAAACTTATAAAAATTTGACTAAGGAGCCAAATTTACACATGCATAACTTATACTGCACTTCAATGGATGATTTGGAACTTTGAACATAGAAAATATAAACCAAGATCATCAAACCCATGTGAGGAATTTCCCTTGAAACTATCATATTTGTGATATATGGCCTTATTAAGTGCTCACTTGGCTCTATTTGAACTTCCTTGAAAATGGCTAAGCGTGGAAAAACAATAAAATTTGGCTCAGAGGCCAAATTTGGATATCCATAAATTTTGACATGCTTTGGAGGATGACCTAAGAATTAGAAAAAATAAACTTAGTACAAATGGGAAAAATTCCATATGACCAAATTTATTTGATTCATCCACACATGTGAGATATGGCCTAAACAAAGTGCCTACTTAGAAATTCTGCCACTAGACTAAAAATTTATAGATGCATAATGAGGGACCATATGAATGCCTTTCATTTTTGCTCTTATTCCAAGCACTCTTGCACTCCTGTAGGGTCTATACATCCTATATATTTATTCCTTATGAAATTTAAAAATTACACTTTAAGTGGAATTAAAGTATTTCAAGGGCTTTTCACTCTACATGATCTTATTAAGACCACTCATTCCATCTAGAAATCTACTCATACTGAGTCATTGGTCTATTTTAGATTTAAAAACAATGGTCATATTTTGTGTTTGAAATTAACACTTGTAGGGTTGTCCTAGAAATGTTAATTCCAATGGATATTTACAATAGCCTAAAATGATGTTTATGTAACTATTTAGATAATTAATCTTGGGAGTTATTTCCTTCATAACTTCTTATAGACTTTTGTTTGGGGCACTTTCGTTGAAAATGAACCCTTTGAAAACCTTGAAATGGACCATTTTCCTAAGAAAAGACCCTTCAGGAAATTTTTTTAGGTAACCTCTCTATAAAATGATGCTTTGAGACTTTGTCTAAGGCACTATTTGTCTAAAGAAAATACCCTTTATAAAAAGTGTATAGGACAATTTCATTGAAACTAACCTTTCAAAACATTTGTATGGTTCACTTTCCTAAGAAAAGACCCTTCAGGAAAATGTTTTGGACACTTTATTTGGAAAAGATATCCTTCAAAAAAAATGTTTAAGACACTTTGTTTGAAGACTTACCCTTTTGGAATTTTGTATAGGACCATTTTATTACATAATTATGTTTCAGGTAAAATTGTTTGGAAAGTTTTCCTGAAAGAAATACGTCTTTATCTTTTTCTTTGAACATTTTGTCCTAAAGGAATAGGTCTTCAAAGACTTTGTCTTAGATAATTTGTCTAAAAGAATTTAATATTTAGCCAAAAAAGGGACCTAAAATAAAATATCTTAGTAAAATAGAAGCTCAAAAGATTTTTTTCAAAATAATGAACACTTAGTCAAATAAAAGGTCTAAAAGAACTCAAGTAAAGACTTATAATAGAAAGGTTTTTGTACTTATATTTTACTTGAAATACACTACAAATGTTTCTTGATCCTTGAAGGCTCTAACACTATGAAAATATTTTCAAATATCTTCCCTTTGAAACTATAGAAAAGAATCTCTTGTACCTTACATTGGACTCTTAGACTAGGCATATTTTTTGTTATGTAAAACAAATTTGGTCAATAGTTGTTACAAAGGCTATGCTTATGGAATGGGTTACTAATGATCAGTAAGTTGCATTTTCAAAATTATTTGAGTAGATTGTATTTACACCATTTGGACATGTCATGAATTAGCTACTCCATTTCCAAAAATATTCCTATTATGGTTTAATTGCTTGAATTTTTCATAGTTACTATCCTAGACATGTACTGATGCTTACACTTGGACTTGGCTTTAGTTTTGATTTTGGCATATTCCTTGGTTTTGGTTATGATGTTGGTTTGATGAGGTTAACTTAAGAATCACTTTATTAATAAGGGAAATTTTAATTATAAAAACTTCATTGATGATCTCTTTGAATGTATGTGCACACTGAAGCTCCAAATGATAGGATATCTCACTATGTAGATTTTTGGTAAACATAATAGCCAATTGTTTATCTGGTAAGCTATGGGTGAAATGATTAGTAATCACTTTCCATCATTATAGATAGCTTGTAAATATTTTACCAACTTTCTACTTGGTCTGAGTCAAATCTACCAATGAAATTCTATATTTGAGATTATAAGAGAAATGATGCATAAATTTGTCCAAAAGGTCATAAAAATCATATACAAAATTATTTGGTGATTTTAGGAACCACTCCAATGCTTATCTTTCTAGATTTCAAATAAATAGAGGAGTAAATAAATGTTATTATAAGCCATTAGCTGGCAAGAAACAAATAATTCTATCAAAAGGTCCTTATGGTCTCCTTTACCCTTGTATTTTCAAAATTTTAGTGGTTCATACCCTAGAGGAAATGATATATAAAAATACTCAAAGTAGAAGGGGTATAAACACACATCATCTAACTTGAACTTCTCAATTTTATTCCATGTTTGAATGACGGTGATTGCATCCTTCATTTTCTATAATTTTTATGCCAATAAATTGGATGAAACATGTGGCTAAGGTGGAGGATAGGAGGTCAAAGGTGTATTACCTTGATGAAGGTATAATGGAGGAAAGGGTTATTATGGAATGTTTGTTTTATTAAGGAATTGACTAGGAATATTCATCTACAAATTAGGATATAACTATTTAAATTATACATGTTATGGTGTGATACTATGGTTTGGATTTGGTATATAGCCTTGGTTTTGAGAAAATTATGGTTGTGATTGAAGGATATGCCTTGGGGTAAAGTACTTTGCTTATGGAGGTTAAGTATGGGCTTTTTACTGACCAGTAAAACTTGGATGAATAAAGGGAATGTTATGAACCAAGGCCCTATCATTTAATTTGTTACATGTTTTAAATAAAAGGAAATTATTTCTTAATTAGTACTTATTAGATAGTGGTACTTCTTTATTGTGATAACACCAATTGTGAACTGGATTCTTATAGGGTGTTCGATATTTGTCTTCAACCAATAGACATATATTGTTGATAAGACAACACATATGATTGTAAAGGTAATGTTTTCACTCAAAACATGCACCCATGGATGCTCAGAGGCATGAAGAAGCTTTGGAGTGGGGTGTTAGGCATAGAGGTCCTATATAAGGTGTAAGAGGACTTAGTGTTGGGAGTGAAAGTATTATTACATAGTTACATGCATGAGCATCAATTATCTTGATACAATGATGGAAATGTCCCCAAGGAATGGGATCCTTTTACTCCACGGGATGAGTCTCTAGAGAAGGCCATATTCCTTCTATTCTAAATGTACCTAGCTTAAGACTAGTGTATGGACCTAAAGATCAAAAGGTAATATAACACTAGTCTAAACCTAATGACTTTTAGAGGAAAAGGGAGGGAGAAGATAAGAGTGCATAAAGTAAAAGGGTGATGTGCATATAATAGAACGAGTGCTCCCACTACCATAATCACAATGCAAAGTGCTTGAGAATAAGACAATATCACACAACTTCTATCAAGTTACTCTACGTGCATGAGTATTTTGCACAAAGACATGTGAACACAATGTTATGATGAGAGGGATGACAAATGATTCATAGATAATATCAACATAAACTCAAGTGCATCATAAAATGTGACCAACAAGTGAGATCTAAGTTTAATGGGGAGGTGTAGGGAATGAATGATTAAATAAAGTAGAGAACATTACCCATAGACATGAATCAATAAACATAAATAACACATAGATCATAAAAATAATGAAAATAGGTGAACTTAATTATCATTAGCATACAAGTATTTAATCAATACAAGTGATCTTGGAGGGAAAATTTGTATAGGATGAGGCTACTAAAAATATGTTGACCCTTTTTACAATGGATGAACTAGGATTTTATAGAATATCAAGCCAATTTTATAATAAATGTGACACTTGGGTGATGGGTAAGACATTTAATGCATTTTTAGCATCATGGCCATTCTTTTTGAATTTTTCATAATGATTGGACCTAGGTTGATGATAGGATATCTTCTAGATGCATGTCCATTAGAAACTAGAATATTTCCCTATCAGTGTCATAGGATGGAATGTACTTCAAATCCTAATACCAAGTATTTACTCTCATACTTAATTCTTATAGCACCTTGAGTTCATCTTAACTACCTCCAATGGCCTTCATTAACTCTACCAACCTCTTAACATGTATCACTTTGATACACTCTTAGGGAATCTCTTCAAATTGTTGGATATGAGTGGTGAAAGTGTGACACATGGATGGTTGGTGTTTATTTTAGGTAGCTAAAAACTTCCTTAAACTTAAGTAAGTGTAGGGATACCATGCCATGATGGAAAAAAAGTCTATGGGCTATGTTATTAAAGGGTTAAAATGTAGCATCCTATGTGTAGGGATGCATCTATGTTATATGGGTACGAAGAAGCTTTTAAAATATAGCACACACTAAGATGAAGATTCTTGGCATGATATAGTGTTCCCATAACCACTTATTGGACCACCTATTTCACCTGGTCATTTTAAATTTTATGGACCCACACTCTAAATCTTTTCACACCTTTTGACCCATGCAACACAAAACCTTATGCAAGGATATGCATTCATATCCTTATGCTAGTGTGAATCATTACTTCCCTACTACATAGATATATGCCTCTAGTTTAGGTTTGGGCATAGATAGGAAGTGTATGTACTTATTCTACTTGAAGTGCTTGGAACCTCACAACTATAATAAAATTTTATATTATCCTAGAAGGCCTTGTGTTAACTAGATGTGACTTAGAAATTCAACACTTCTAGTGACCTTTGTAGGATCCTTACCTACTATGTGGGGACCTAGTAGTCATTTAATAAATCTATTAGGCATAGATCCTTTAGATCCCTTGGATATTTCTTCTCCTATCACACTAATTATGCACTTCTAGATTCTTGAAATGAATTGAGATTCACCTGACAAGGAAAAAATTGTGCCAAAGGCACTTAGAGGAAAACACTTAAGATAAGAAACCACTATGCACAAGTGCTTGGAGGAAGTAAAACAAATATAAAAATAAGGGCACGGGAGGCACACCTTTATGTAAATGAAAAACATATACTCTACTTGTTTACAAATATATACAAATAATTAATGGAGGTAGTGCTTGATATGAATTCCATTGACTAGGATAAGCAACTTTTCTCTATTCATTCTAGTAAGTTGGAAATAATTGGATGGATTACAACTGGTGATGGTAAATAAACCATTGCATATTGCATCAAAATTGGTTTATCTTTCATATTTTGCTCTACCAACATCCCATTTGAGCACTAATTCCCCATCTTGGAAACTTCTAGCACTATCTTTCATGTCAAAGACCCTCTTAGTCTATGTTTGTTGAAGCTCCATGGTGTACATAGCTTATGCTCTAGTTTCTTCAAGCTCTATGAGTTATGCCATTATTTATTCAATGGGATCACTCTTGATTAATTCCAATTGTTGTGTGAGTTATAATGAATTAAACTTAAGGGATGTTGGTAATCTGGCTTCCCTTCCATAGACTAGCATGAAGGGAAAATTTCCCAACACTCTCTTGGGCAAGATATAATTATCCCAAAGCACAGTCTTGAGCTTAATGTGTCAATATCATTGGTTATCCTCTAGATTCCTCTTTGTGATACAGGTTAAGTTCTTGTTCATGAATTTGGCTAGACCATTACCATGAGGGTAATAATTTGATGATGCACTCAAGTAGATGTTATGCTTGATGACCCATTCACTAATTTTGGTTCCAAGGAAAGCTAGTTCATTATTAGAGATAATGGTGGCCATAATCCTAAATCTCATTGTAATGCCCTCATAAAAGTTGAGGATGTATGTATCATTATCATATTTGAGTACATCCACTTCTATCCACCATGTAAAATATTTAGTGTCTATGAGAATCCACTTTTTCTCATTATTGTATAGTGGGTTAATCATGCCTATGTAGTATAGGCCCCACTACACAAAGGGATAGTCAACTTGAGGGCATAGTGGTAAGGTTACAAGCCTTTGTTTACCTATGAAGAAGGCACATTTATTGAAATATTGCATGTTAGCATGTGCATATTTAAATAGAGTTATCCAAAAATAAAAATCTCACATGATCTTCATAGTAGTTGTCTTAGGTGAATAATGTCCTCCTAAAAGGCCATCATGGAAGTATTTAAAGATTTTACCTACTTGCTCTCAGTCTATGCACCTCAGGAGGACCCTATTGAGATCCTTATAAAAAATTTCACCTCCTACTAGCACATAAGTAATGGATTTCAAATGTAAATGTATGTGTTTGGATTTATTGAGGCTAGGTGGATATACATTGTGCTAAAGGAAGGTCTTCATGTCTTGTACCTAGTTGGTAGAAAATTCTTTGTTTATGAAATCTTACTCATGCAATACAATGACCATGCCATATTCTATGCTTATTAATTCTACCAACTACTCACATATTCCCTTTCCTCATACTATCTTGGTGACTTGTATGTCTATGTTTTACTCTATCACTTTACTTATCCATCTAGCCCTTTTCTCATTGATGTCCTTATTAAGAAAGAATTATTTGATGCCTACATGTGTGACCATGAGTTGGATCTTATTGTTTGAGAGCATGTGCCTAAATTTATTCCATGACCTTAACACTATGAGTGTGTGCTTATTTATGAAGTTAAAGTGTAACTCATAATACTTCAGCACCTCACTAAAGAAGGCAACTAGTTGCTCTAGATGCTCTTTGTTTTGTTGTGTCAGGATGGCTGAGATGCCCTCAACTCCACCAAATGTATAAAGAATAAAATCAATACTATAATTTGGGTTAATCAAGGTGGGAGCTTACACAATAGTGTGCTTGATGGACTTAAAACTATATTTTCCTTTGCACATCCAAATAAACATAGTTCTCTTCTTTAAAATTATAGTGAGAGGCTTGAATAGGATGACAAAGCTGGGTAGGAAACTTCTCATAAATTTGATTCTCCCTTGGAAACTCTAGAGACTCTTTTTATGCCATGAAAGGGGAAGAGATGAGATAGATTTGACTCACTCTAGATTAATTATGAGTCCATCCTTAGAAAAAATATTCCCATGTAGTGTGTCTTCATATACTACATAGATGCCTTTCCTAGGGTTTAGAGATATTACAAACTCACGGCACCTCTGGAAGAATTAGTCCAGTGTCACAAATGATCCTGTAGACACTTTGAGAAAATAGTTATATCATCAAGGTAGACCAAGATGATCTTATTAATGAGATATTTGAATGACATATCCATGGCTATCTATAAGGTCATGCCTACATTTATTAGGCGAAAAGGCATGCACTAATATGTATAGGTTCTCCACTTAGTGTTGAATGTAGTCTTGTATTGGTCACACTATTTCACTTGAATTTGGTTATATCTAGAATAACCATCCAACAATGAAAACCTATTTGTGCATATGACTATTTAAAATATTTAATCCTTGGGTGGAAGAGGATAGTGGTCTTTGAGGGAATCCTTATTTAGGTCCATAAAGTCCATGTACAGATGTATCTCCCCATTCTTCTTTTGAACTACTACCAAGTTGGTAACCCATGAGGAGTGATTGATTATAATTATTATACTATCCTTAATGAGTTTGGAAAGCTCATTACACATCAATGGTTCTAGTTTTGGATTAATGTCCCTCTATCTTTAGCATATAGGATATACACCAAGTTCTAACTCAATTATATTTTACATGATACCTAAATTGAAACCTATAATATCTTTGTAGGTCCATGTGAGTATTTCATCATATCACCTATTGAGTTGAATTAAGCTTTTGGTTTTTGACATGAAACAAACATTACTATATTTAAGAGTCTTTTCCCTATAAAATGCCTATAGGCATAAAAATGTCTTCCTTGGTTATCATTTTATGCCTTTCTCCTCTGAATTGTTCATCAAAATTAAAGATGCTTTCTAGGGTGATCAACCCTTTAGGAAAAAATTTCCCTTTCAATTAGATGACTTGATCTTCATATTGGGCCTATAATTTTTCCTAGTTTATGGTGAAAAACTCTACCTCATCTTATAGGAAATTGATGATTTTATCGTCACTCTCAAATGCTTGTTATTTCTCTATGTTATCAAGAATTTTTGGTCCAACAACAAGCTTGATGATCTATTTGGATTATTTTATTATGTTATGCAAAATTTCATATTATGAACCTATGATTATCAACTTGTTCATGTCATCATTCTATACTCTTGGTATGGAGGTGAAGTTTAATGCATCAAACCCTTCAATAATATCCCACACCCTATCTTTATAGGCTCTCATCAAGCCATTTTTGTTCATGATCTATAGTCAAACCTATTTGACAACCAATTCACTATCACTTGATGATTGCAATGTGTTGATTCCTTTATTCTATGTAGGTTGAATGCCTTAAATTAGTACCTCATACTCATAATTATTGTTCATGCAAGTTAACTATAGTCTAAAGGCATGAAAGTATTTTTAATTTTGGGGCATGACTAACATAACACTAGATCTTACACCATTCTTGATCTGGAAGCCATCAAATTATAACTACCATATCCCTTTAGGATTATCATGCACCTTCATGAGTTTAGGAAGCACTAAATTATCTTTCATGATGCAATATGTGTGAAACCTAGTTTTTACATTATCATATGGAGTGAATTTAAAATCCTATCACACCCATCTATCTAATAGGTCATCTAAGATCTCCTCTAGTGGTATCATGATTTTATGGAGAATTAAGGTCTCCTCTTGATCAAAATTACATAATTTTGCTCAATTGGGCTAGAACTGTATGGCTCGACATAAATTTTGAAGATATGATCTACTTTTATGGTTAGTTTTATGTTGTACCTATTTTTCAATAACATATGTGATCAATCTAAAGACAAATACGTACTCATCTTTACCATGAAGTATTGAGAGAGACAAACAATAAAATAGGGAGCTAAGTGAATGATAATGGTGTCTTTCATAATATAAAGGCTTGGGAATACATACAATGTTAGATTTAAATCCTTGATTACACCTATAACTTTGAATATTATACCATCAAGTTAGACCACTCATTTTGAAATAGGGGTATACACAATTCCTAGCGTGTCTATAATCTTCTTCGACATCATTGAGCTACTTGTGCCAAAGTTGATCATATAATTATGTAAAATATTTTGGTCAATGATTAAGGATACATAAAATGTGGGTAGCTTACTACTAACATTATAGACCTACACTTCCTCTTTTAGTTGGCATAATCTCATAGAAGTGGTAGGCACTGATTTGAGAACATGACACTCTTAGAAGCCTTTTATCACATCATATAATAGGTTCTATTGAGTTGTAATGGTAAGTACATACCACATTGTAACATTTAGGCTAGTCTTCTTCATCTTCTCTATTATGTTGAAATAAACTTGGGATCCTTTTAACTATGGTTTTGGAATGGGAGGTTCTTCTAATTTTGGTGTACTAGTTTGGGTTACTTTATCCTTCTACATGGCCTTCTTAAGTTACAAGGGTTGTGTGGGTACCTTATTTTGTGTTCTTATGTAGGTAACCTATGGTCCTAATGATGTGGGAACTAAAGTAGTTATAGCCTCATTTATATCTCTTCTTTTAAACCTTATGTTGAAATCAAATGGAGTGATTCTTCCACTAAGTGTGGTACTATGGTTTTTATATCCAAAATCCCCCTCTTGCTAATTGACAAAGGTAAACCCATCATATGGTTAAGTTGTCACCTAAGCTTCTCCCACTTGTGGAGTTATTATAATTGTTTCTTCTTGAAATTGAGGCATGATTTGCACTATAAATGCTTGGTTAAAAAATTCATTTATGCACATAGCTTGATCATGTAGCTCATTGTATGAGAAACACCATTCAAAATCCTATTCTATATTATTGTGTACTAAAACAAGGTCCTTAGAGGTCCTAGCAACATCGTATTTTAATGCATAAGGTACTCTATTATATGTGAGTTGATTTTTTATTACACACCACCTTGGTAGGGAGGTCTATTTGATTGGTATTACCTAGTGAATGACTGATGTCTAGGGTATTGTGTTTGTTGTCTTTTTATGGTAACCAACTCATTCCTATAACTTCACAATAATGTTCTCACTTCATGTAGTTTGTCAGAAGGGGTAGAGTACAAAGTAGTGGGCTCATTATTGTAGGGATAAGCACTAGTATGGGTTATACAATTGTTAGATTAGGAGGATGCTCTATGAATATAGGCATAGGGGTCTAGGCATAATCTTGCCTTCTTAGATTAATCAATTCTCAATCTACATAGCTACTTCATAGGCATCAGGGGGAACCATTCCTCTATTAGATTGAATCATCATTTCTATATTTGTATTAAGATATTTTAGGAAATATAAGAAATTAGTGTTAGGATATGGCTTACACAATGCAAGGATTATATTGTAAACCTTATGTAATTTGAAGTTCAAGTTGACCATCATTTTTCTATAACACTCACATTATGTTCATGAGTTGCTTTATCAGGGATATGTGATCATTCTATTCCTTAAACATCTTTCAAAATTGTACGTCGAGCATATCCCAGTTATGAAAGGAATTTGGTTTTAAGCTTCAATACCATTTAAGATATTTACTTTCAAGGAAGAATCTAGTAATATAACTTTAATGTTATCTTGGGTGACATGGTGCATTGGAAAAATATTTTTAATATTTTGGATATGCTCTATAAGGGAGATTGAATTATCACCCATGAAATAAGGTAGGATCTTAAGATCAGACAGTTGGAATATCATCATATTACACTAAGACTAATGTACTACCTCCATTAAAATTCACAAAGACTTGATTCCTTGGTACCACCATATATGGGATAGAGAACAGGCCCCTTTTGGAATATAACCTTTTGAATAGTGGCATAGACTAAGCTATGGGTGTAGACTATCTTACATCATGAATCTTTATAGGGGAAAAATATATTATCACTCTCCTTATATATGGCACTATAATCTTAGTGAAATGGAAATCAATGTCTCTTGTAGATGAGATTTTTATTCTTGGCATGTAAATAGGAGACTAGACTTTGAAAACTAAAGTTGTTGGTAGTTTCTAAGTGATCTTATTGAGTGTCTCCTACACTTGATGCATAAAAAATCACAAATACTTTATATTCTTCAATTTTGTTCCCACTAATCATGCAAAAAACTATTTTCATTCAAAATTTTCACCCATGGATTCTTGGTAGTACAAGGAAGATTTACAGTGGGGCACTAGGCATGGAAGTCCTACATAGGGCAAGGGAGGACTCAGTACTAGGCATGAAAGTATTATTTCATAGTTTCACATGTGATCATCTATTATCTCATTTTAATAATGAAAATTTACCCAAGGTATGGGACCCTTTTACTCCTTTTGATAAGTCTCTGAAGTAGGTCAAATTCATTCTATTCTAAACACACCTGGTTTAAGACTATTATGCAGAGCTAAAGAGGAAAAGGGTAATCTATCACTAGTCTAAACCTAATGATTTTTTTAGGATAAGGATGAAGAAGATAAGATTTCATAAAATAAAAGGGTGATAGATGTAGAAGAGAGTGAGCATTCCTACTTCCATAATCACAATGAAAGTTCTTAAGAACAAGATAATATCACATAATTTCCATCAAGTTACTCTACATCCATTAGTACTTTACATAGAAGAATGGGAAAAAAACACTATGATGAGAGGGATGAAAAATGATCCATAAATAACATTAACACAAACTCAAGTATTCATAAAATGTAACCAATAAATGAGCTTTGAGTTCAATGAGGAGGTGCAGGGAATGAATGATTAAATAGAGGGGCAAGAATTACCCATAGATAGGAATCAACAAATATAAAGAGAACATAGATCATAAGAATAAAAAAAAGAGGTGAAATTAATTATCATTATCATACAAGGATTTAGCCAATATAAGTGCTCATAGAGGGCAAACTTATGTAGCACAAGGCTACAAAAAATGTGTCAACCCTTTTTAAAATGGATGAACCAATATTTTATATAAGGTCAAGATATTTTAACAATAAATGTGCCACTTGGGTGATGAGTGAAAATTTAATGAATTTATGGAACCATGGCAATGGTTTTTAAAGTTTTCTTGATGATTAGACTTTGGTTGATGATAGGATCTCTTATGGATGCACGTGCATTAGAAACTAGAATATTTCCCTATCAATTTCATAGAATGGCATGTAATTAAAATCATGATGCCAAGTAGTCTCTCTCATATTTAATTTTTAGAACACCTCAATTTCATCTTAACTACCTACAATGTCCTTCATTAACTCTACCAACCTCTTAACACATGGTGCTTTGAAGACCTCTCAGGGAAGCTCTTCGAATTGCTAGATATGAATGGCATGGGTGTGACACATGGATGGTTGGTGATTTTTCTAGGTAGATTAACACTTCCTTATGCTTAAGTGAGTACAAGGCTGCCACTTAGTGATGCCAAAATAAATGTTGTGGGCTACACCATTCAAGGGCATAGATGTGATATCTTGCATGTGGGAATGAATCCATGTTGGATGGGTATAAAGAATATTTTAAATTAGAATGCACATCAAGATAAATATTTTAAGCATGTTATAATGTTATCATAATAACTTCTTGTATTGTCTTTTTCACTTGGTCATTTCAAAGTCTAGAGACCTACACTCTAAAGCTTTGTATGCCTTTTAACTTTCATGCTTCAAAACCTTACACAAGGATATGCATTGATATAATTATGCTGGCATGAATCATTATTTCCCTATTTCATAGATATATACCTCTAGTTCAAGATTAGCTATAGATGGGAAGCATTTGTTCTTCTCCTACCTGAATCACTTGAGACCTTA
This sequence comes from Torreya grandis, assembly GCA_037957365.1. NCBI lineage: Eukaryota > Viridiplantae > Streptophyta > Pinopsida > Cupressales > Taxaceae > Torreya > Torreya grandis. The sequence continues at coordinate 421,462 of JARHVA010007750.1, read as the reverse complement.
GATCTATGCTAAACTTTTGTATGATCTTGGAAGGCCTTACACCAACTAGAGGTAACTTAGAAATTCAATAGGTATGTATTTTTATGACTATAGAGGTGCATTTTCCATTACCTTATCAAGGTAGAACATTTTTTTCCCCTAATGGGTAATATAGTGTTATGCATCTATTGTATTTATAAACTAGACCATGCTTGTTGTTGCGGAATGTTAGTCATCACCTATTGAGGTGGAGTAGTAATCATCACTTTTTGTTGAGGCAATGCACTAGTTAGTGCTTCAAGAAGTATTTGTTTGAGGATTATAGGTAACTTTCTATGGTTAGGATGTAGGATTTCCTATACCCTTCTTTTGTGAACCACTTATGGTTATAATTAAAGGCACTTATTGTTGCAGACTATTTTTTGGTGTAGTTAAACCACTTTGGCCTAGTTTGGAAGACACTTACATGTTATAAATTGTGTTTGGTACATTATTATGTGTAGAAGCAATAGCCACATCTTCAATTTATGGGATATTATAGACTAAATTACTTTTTGAAAATGGATCTAAACCTAAATTATCTTGACTTGTCAATTAATATAGTAATACTACTGAAGGATCTAACTCTATGAGTGGATAATTGACATGGTCATAGAATTAAAATTGTGCACTAAATTAAAAGAGGTTTCATATGATTATTTCATTTGTATTAAGTGGTCCTCTATGAGTCCCTTTCCTTTGATAAGCATATTTGGGTTTTGATACAACATCGATATGATCACTAGAGGTTGGATAGTAGAGGCATGTACAATTATTTGGGTATAAGGCATGTTAAGATGCACTCTAACTAGATTAGCCAAATTTTCATTTGGGGAGTCTATTAGAAACTTGGCCCTTATCTCCATGGATCTAACTAAAACCTCATCTTTATTTTCAAGTATGTGAAAATAAAATATATAAGTATCATATGATGATGTCATAATAACATAATAATTTTTATTGTTGAGCTTGTTCTACAACTGATGGTATACTAGTGAGGTTTTTCATGGTTTGATCTTCGTCCTACTCTAAATAAGGATTTGTGTTAACCAAATAATGGGCTAATAGATCTTCAATTTTTTTCCCTAGATTAAGTAGTGTAAGGAAGATAAGGATTTATCTCACAAAATACATCATCACTATAGGGGTCTTGAACAAAGTCATCTTGTGAGAAGATATTATCATAACCTATATTGTACATGGATCCACTATGAGTGTAATGAAACATATTAAAATCAATGACTAACATTTCATGAAGAAGGTCTAGATTTCTAAAAACTCTTAAACATAAGGTCCAAAGGATAAATGGTCCAAACATGGTCTAAATTAGTCTAAAGACTTGAGTTGTATCTTCAAAATGGTTAGTGATAAAATTGGCATAGAATAGTATAGCATGAAATGTCTAATGTAAAATGTCTTACACAACTAGTCAAGTGGATGTGTAAAACAAAATGCCAAACTTAGGTAAAATGTGTTTCAAATAATTTTAAACTAGGTTTTAAAGATGAAAAATGTAGCTATGACTCTTTGGAACACAACATAATATCTAGAATTAAAACAAAACAAAAGGGAAATTTCTAGGTCTTTTAGAAATAAGGCACAAAAGCTATACTTTTAAACAAACTAGGTTGAAAAGGTAAGATATTTAATCTAATGAATTTGAAACACTTTGACACAAACTATTCATTCAAATTTTAAACAAACACTTGATCACTTGGTAGAGGACATTGAAATTTAGGCATATGGAAGATAGACCACTTCCTAAATTTAGGCACAAAAATATTCTTTAAATCGATTGATAAATTAGTCTAAGTTACACAACCTAAAAGTGATGGATTAATGTCTAAGAAAAAATTACATGAGGCATAGGAATAAATAAATTAATGTTTGAATATGAACTTGTCAAGTATAATTTTTAACTCAATTTAGAAGGCTAGGTTCTTTAAATAGACAAAATATACAAGAATGAACAACATGATGATGATAATAGGAATAGACCAAGAAGGCACATGTCACTTTGGTTTTACAATTTAGACATAAGGAAACAAGTATTTGAAATAATTTGAGAAGTGTAATGATGTTATCATGCTCTGAAGATATGATGAAACAGTTTATTTCAAGACTCTAAGGCTTAAGACTTTGGAATGAAATGGGCAATGTAACAACACTCTTTTTAAAAAAGTGGCACACACATACAAGTTTGACAAAATAACTAAGTAAAATGTGTGATGTCAAATTGATATTATAATACCTTCTCAAAAAAATTAGTGGTGAAAAAAACATCTTTTTGTATGTGGTATGATAAAAAAATAGTTTTTGAATCAAGACCATGTAATTAAAAAGGACAAAATGACAAAAACATCTAAGTGTAAAGTCCTAAATCCTAAAACTGACAAGGTTACATCATATTATCAAATTTTGTCCATAAACTTGATATTTAAATGATATTAATTTATCAATTAAAAAAAAAAGTGCATTAAAATTATGGTTTTAGGCCTCGTCTTCTCTCAATAGTTCATATGATTACATAGAACTTAGCGCTAATCATCCTACATTAATAGTATGTCCACAACAAGTGGGGTTGTCTAAACCATCAATTTTTGATCATTTCTAAATGGTCTCATATGTTTGGAAAACACTAGGGAACATTACATCATTTAGATCTATGTTAAATGACTTTTTGTGAAAATATATTATCATTTTCACAACCACTACATCTATCAATTGCTCAGTATAGTGTGATGTCCAAGTTACCCCTATGGTATAAGGTTGAGTACCACTAATGGAGCTTGTTTAACTACTCCAAGGACCATCTTAATGGGTTATCCTAAACTTATATACCCCACCATGAATTTGGGTTAATTTAATTATATGATATGAATTCTTGGGTCAATGTTTCAGTAGAGAATTCATAGGGAGGTGATGAACTCCTACCCACAAGCTAAAATGCACTAAACATAGAAATTGAGTGGAAAGACTTTAGGTTCATTTTGGGGTCAACCAATCATATGCATTTTGGGGAGGTACTTATCTATTTTCCTTCCATAATTTTTTACTAAAGTGACAATTGTAAAGAGTGAGCATTTTTATTACCCAAGTTATCTAAAAGGGATGGGGGGAGAGCATACACACGTCACTCATCTTGATAAACAAACACTCAACAAAAAATCATAAAAATGAAAACTCTTATGAGTATTTAACTAAAGTGTGATTTAATTTTTATAGCACAAAAAAAAATGTTTTAGAGTTTGATCCCCTTGGTGCTATGTTTAAAACTTAAAAAAAACAAAAAATAACTCAAGTGAAGATTTTTAAAACACCAATTTTAAATATGAGTTTTGTAACTTAGAGTATTTAAAATATTTTCTTGGCCTTTGGGTCCTATAAAATATGTTAAGGGGTTTACTTGTTGCTTGGAAAAAGTGATATTCTTTAAAATTAGCTAAAAATATCATAAAATCACCTCTTTGGAATGATTTCATATTTATGTAGTAAACTATGAATTGGGAAATAATTTTGTCATAAAAACATAGTCAAGACAAAATGCTTAAAACTCATAATGAGTGATTTTGTAGGTTCTGAATGATTTTAAAACTCTATTTTATGATTTCTCTACATTTTTTTTTTATTTATTTACATAGGTAGACAAATTTAATTAATTTATAGGATATGTTAAAGGGAAGAGAGGTGGTGATTAAGGTAAATGACTTTATAAGTACCAAAGAAGTTAAAATAATCTAAAAGAGGTCAATCTAGTGTAACTTCCAGTCAAGACACCCCAATGACTATATAAATGCATATTAAATCTATAAAACAGAAAAAATCATGTTATAATGGATGGAAGGCCTTGATTGGGTTTATAGAGAGTCAAAAAACACAAACAAGTTCCCAATTCTTATCAAGGACCATCAAAGTGCCAAAAATGTCTTGAATAGAGGTAACCTCGAACTAATACCTATAGACCTATATTGGAAGATTAATATGAGATTTCATGTGGAAAAAATAGTATATGAGGTCCAATAATGCATGTACACTTCCCTATGAATTCCAATAAAAGTTTCATAGAGTTTCTTAAGGTGGTAGAGGGCAACGAAAATGCTAGTATCTAATTAGGGTTAATATGCATAAAATGGTCATACACAAACCTATACATGAATGTCTAAGAACTAAAAAATATTGCATGTTTTGTATGTATCTAGTGATTTAAGGGTATAATTAAGGTAATAAATCTATGGTTTTCTAACCACTTAGAAAGAAAAGAATGCCAAAAAGCATATTAGGGTTAGTTGCATCATTTTACTAATGAACCCTAAGCATTATCCAATGAAGGTTGTAATATGTTTAAGGAGAATAATGGTAATAATTCCATTAGGATATATCATGGTGGATGAAACTGATCTCCCTAAGGTGTTTAATATCAAAACCAAACTCCAAGATAGATGTTCAAATATAAACCTTTCTCTTGACCTCACAGTTGTAGGACTACTAGCCTAAGAGCCTCAATGAATCACTTGGAAATGTATGGATAAGTTTTATTGGAGATAAATATAATTTGGGATGTTATATACCATTTTCCACTTTTACTATCTATAATTATTTTAGAGATTAAGGTCTCAGGCTATATGAACAATCATTAAGATGATAAGCATGTTGTAGGCTGTCAAAAAGAATATAAATAATCTAATTATATAATTTTGAATTATTAAGTGCCTAAAATTAATTTTATGACATTTTAAATGATTTTAAAAAACTCCATAACTATTTTTAGAACCTTATAAAATAATATTTTGGTAGGTGTAGGGTAGAAAGCATGTGGAAAAGGACTAAAAAAGTTTGTTTTAAACTATTTGAAAGCATAGAAAGTTGTGTAAGAGATTAAAATTGGCATGGATATTTATCATGAGGTATTTGAAGTGAACCAAATTTTTATTTGTATTTTCACGCATGTGAGAGAGGTATGGAACCAAATCTTAGTTTCTAGGTCTATAGACATAACTGAAAGCTAATTGGTGAGAGAAATAGGTAGAGTAAGTGTACTTGCACTTAATGTCTAGTCGTGAAATTTTACAACGATATGTAATAGCATAGTGGATACTCAAATCAATGCCTATTATTCAATATTATCTAGATATTTTCCAACACAAGGATATTTGTGTGTTTTTAGGGCTATAAATAAATGAGGACAAGTATGGGCTTTAGATATGAAATGAAGTGTTAGATAGTGATTGTTGTATCCAAAAGTGTCGATTCAAGGTTTTAAAGACATAGAGAGGCATATAATTGTTAATAATTACATTCATAATGAAAAATTTAAGACTTTTGAGTGAGAGAGGCATAGTAAGAAAAATTGGGTTTTAAAACACATAAGAAGTTGTGATCATCATTATATTGTTAGTATAATTAGGTTCTAAAATTGATGCAAGTTATCAAGTACAAGGGTATAAAGTATTTCAATATGACTTGATGATAAATAATGCCACTTTTCACTTTATAATCTAAGAAGAGGGTAGTTTGAATAAGAAGTAAGAGCTATCAAGCAAAGGGAAAAGCTCCTATGCCATTCTAAGATGAAGCATCATCAAGAAGGAAACATGTTTCTTTGAATTTATTATGAAACTATTATTCAAATTATTTATTCATTTTGAATTTTTCTTGGCACTTGTAATTTCTCTCTTCTATGACCCTTTTCTCTCTTCTACTCTCATTCTCTATAAATACAACCTTGTTTGGACTTGTATGGATCCCCCACTTGGCTATGGTGAATCCTTAACCATTTATATGCCTTTGATTAATGAAAGACTACTATTTTTACCTCCTTCAATGATTTAACTTGATGTGTGTACATAGATGTTTCATATTTTCAAGTGATATTCTTAGCCTTCCTTGGCATGTTATCCTATTGTAACACTTATATGCAGTTTGAAAGCTTATTTGGCAATTCATGTGAAGTGTTTAAGTGAAGTGTGAGGGTTGAGTGATCTTGTCTATTAATTAGTGTTATTTTATGACCTCTTGATTATTCCTCCTAGCCTAAACATCTATTAAAACCTCTACATTAAAGTTCTTATGTGAGATATTTAGATTAGGATTGGTGTATGTTAAGATTAGTCTATTGGTTTATATGTGCACATGTAGCTGGTTGCTAGTGATCAATAGATTTGGTGTATCAACCCATTATTTTGTTTTCATTTTATCCTTCTCAATTTTTCCTTTTCAATTATTAGTGTAGTAGAGCATAATTAATATATCAAGGGGAGCTAGACCTATAATCTAGATTTTTGGTCCACCTAAAGGTCACACACATCCTAGGATAAATCCCATTACATAGGTCAAGTGGAGAGGGCTTAAAACACCCTCTCAAGTGTAAAAATTTGAGATATAATAGTATCCACCATAGAATCATACAATAATAGTATTATTATAAAATCTTACTCTATATCATATCTTATGGGGTCTTTGGAAAGAGAGAAACAACCACATTTTGGGCATAAATGTAGAAAACTAAAATCAATGGCAATTAATATTTAGGGGACAATCAAGGAAAAATAGTAGATAATTTACCAAAAATTTTTGGGATTGGGGAGGCTAGTCATCATTTTCTTCCTCTATGGAGCATTAATATTCCTAAAGACCAAACCAATATTAAAAGTAAGAAGGATAATACTCTAGTTATATGGTCCATACATTCAAAGGGTTGGTTCAAGCTCAATTTTGATGTCATGATGAAGGTAAACATAAGACCTATGGGGGGATGGAGTTATTATAAAATGTAAAGGTTCGTTGGATATGGATTTCATTAATGGTATGGGCACCTAAACCTATCATGTATCTAAGGTCATAATAACCTTATGGGAAATATGGTAAGAAAAATAAATTAAAATTTAAAATTTGATCATAGAAGGTGATTCTTGTAATATTATAATGTGTATTTTTTTAATTATTACCCTTATTAGACCACATTAAATGAAATCAAATATTTTAGGACCATCCTCAAACATTTATAGCTAGTTCAAATCAAGCATATGTATAATGAAGAAAATGGGTGTTAGAGGTATAATCACTGTGGGTGAATCAATGATGATAGATATTCAATCCAATTATAAACCCTTTAAAATATTAAAAATTTAACACATAAAATCATTAATCATGCACAACATTCATAACAAAGAACATGAAGATAAAACAAGATCAAACACATAACATATGATATATGTGGGAAACCCTCTTGGGGGATAAAACCCATTGAACCCTACTAAATGGACTATAGACTTATAGTAATAGGATCCAACATTTTTAAAATCACCAAATAATCAAGGAAAACATATCCTTTAGTTTAATGAGACATCAATCCCATAAGGAACTACTACCCCTATCTAGCTGAGTATCCCCAACAACTAGACATTTATAAAGCTTTATCTTGTAATGAAAAACCAACCCCATAGGAAACTAAGCACCCACTAAGATAAATTAACTAAATAATATTAAACACCTATTTTTTTCTCTTTAAATAATTATTTCCACCTTTGTCTGCACTCTTCACCTCCAATCTCTCTCAAGCTGCCTCTAGGACTAACTCGCTCAAACTACCTCTTCAAGGCTCATTAGGTCCAATGACCTATGTGTATTCCTAAATTATCTTGATCAAACAATAATTATGTATCTTATTCACTCTCTATTGGTACTCAATTACCTATACCTTTTATTTCAAATGTTCTCTCCTTCCTTTGAATCCACATTTCCATTACTAACATAATTAGTCTAATTAGACCTTGTACTTATACCGCTCTCTTCCTTTAACCCATCTTGGTAAGATAAGATGATTTAAATATTTGTTATAAATTTGAAATATGTACTCATACACATTATATGTAATAATAATACACTCCTTAGGTCATCCAATACCTCATTATCGCCAAACCACCATTAGGTCTTGGCGAGTCCTAAAATAATTAGGCCTTCATACTCATATGTTACAACTTCAACTCATTGGGCCACTTTAAACTTATAACAAAGATTAAAACACATCAAAATTGTCTTCAGTAGACCCTTGATAACTTCCTTATGGGTTCATTCCACTTGGAAGACCAACTCAATATTTGAACCTACCACTTAGGTCTCCTTGATCTTCAGGTCTTCATACACAAAAAACACAGTCGCAAACTTCTAAAATAAAACTCAAGTATTTCACATAGACATAAAATTAGATCACATGGTTGATCCCTTTATGATCTAATATACACCTCCATGTGTTTTATATACTACAACATGGGCTCTAAGAACTTAATTAATCTCTCTTAGAATGACCACTCAGATTAGTCACACACTAAAACTACATTCAAGATATTTTGACACTTCACAATTGATTAGGGGCATATCATAACAAACAATGTAATTTAATAATCCTTATAGACTTATATAAAATATTTATACTCATTTTATTCCTTAAATATACTCAAAACACTTTAAAATTATCACTACAAGATAGTCACTCAAACTGTCAATGCATTTAATAAACACAATCAACTTATAAGCCTTTGTTCATATTAAGTATGGATTGTTAAAACCTCCAAAATCCATAAATATAGTATTAATGGAGTCTATAATACTCTTTAATTTTTTTTTCATCTTGAAACATCAAAATAATATCAATAACAACTCAAGGATCCTTTTAAAGTCACTTACAAATCATGGTTAAACATATTCAGCTTTAGAGATTAATATATTTAACTATACAGACATTCAAACCCTATAACTCACTTCTTTGGATGCACCTTGAATTAATTCACAACTTTTACTTTTACATCACCTATAAATTTCTCTTAGATCAAAATATATAAGAAAAATACTCAACACTAGTTTTTCTTTTGTTAATTTCAAATATCAATGGTCGTTGGTAAATGCAAATATTATAGACACATGTCTTCATCTGATGCTCCATGAAAGCTAGATCAAATATGCTACATCAATTTATTTGTGAAATTAATTAATTTAACTCTTTAATTGTCATCATTTATATTTTATCTATGCTTCCATATTTAAGACATGTGGCACCCTCACGTGCCTTTTGAGCACATTATTGTCAGTCCTTACTCTTGCACCACTTGGTAGTCCCATGTGCATTCTATAGCTAGTCTCCAATTATCTTTTCCCACTTTGAAATCTTGTGTGCCATATGTATTCAGTCTCTAATACTCTTTTACCACTTGGCATCCCCATGTGTCATCTATGAATGCTTTGACATATTGACTTGATATACACCATTGACCACTATCTGACATGGTCATGCTCAATGTTAGATCCTTATCTAATCAGATAAAATGCTCACATCAAATCCTTGATCCAATTGAACCATTTACATATATATTAAATATAAAAAATTTGGCTAATTATGGGAACATATTAAACTTTATGTTAGTTCCAAAAATTGCACTAAAGTAATTGGGTCCTTGTAAAGTGTAAATGACTATGTCCTTAGCCCAACTTCCATCTCTAAGTTTTCCTTTGGATGGTCAAGTTCATGTAAAAATTGGTTAAATCATAATCTATATTTTTATCTTTTCCTTAGACTTTTTGAATGAACACAATGTCCTATAGAAATAGGTATTCGAGCCTTTTGTCTTACACAAAATGTCTGAAGACTTATTTCTATTGGACATTTTGTCTATTACAAAAAGTATGAAGAAATTCAATGTCTTATTTGTTTCATTATAAGTGTTTCAAAAAATATTCTAAGGGTCATTTTTTTGGGATTTTTGTCCATCATAAAAATGCTGAAGGGAATTTACCCTTTGGGCATTTCGCCCACACAAAAAGCCCAAAAGAAATCCTTTGCTTTGGAAAAAATGTAAAGTCTTATTTGTTTCAGAATTTTTATTTACAGTAAAAGGTCTGAAGGGTAATTTTTGTTCAATATTTTTTCTGATACAAAAATCTCAAAAGAATTAAAAGGAATTATTTATTTTTATTAAAGTGTCTACAAACAGTCTAAAGGGTCATTTTACCTTTGAAAATTTTCTAAAGCATCATTTCCTTTAGGCAGATCACCCTTGAAATTTTCCCAAAGGACACTTGCAAAAGGGTCATTTCCTTCAAGAATTTTTACCTTGAAAAATTACGTAAGGATACTTTTAAAAAGTTTAAAGGATAAGTCTAGAGGGTAAAGGACACATTTAATAAGTCTGAAAGGAAATTTTAAGAGATCTAAGGGGACATTCCAAAACTTTGAAAGGATAATTCTATAGGGAAAGTACCGTTGACACAACTTATGAAGGGTATGTTTCATATGGATGAAGGGTACTTTTGGTAGAGTTGATATATATCATAAGTCCCATTTTCTTTGAGAATTTTGACCAAGAATTTTTTTTGAAGGAATTGCATTTCTTCAAGAAAATTACCATGTTCAATTTGTGCATGGAAATTGTTTCAGACAAATTTTTTGAAACAATTGTCCTGACAAAGGAAAAAGGAACTAAGTCTCAATTCTTTTGAAAAAAGTGCATATGTCTAATTCCTTTGGAAAAACTACAAGAGACTATTTTATTTGAAGGAATTATTTTAGATAAAATACTTGAAACAATTGTTTTGATGAAGGAAAAAATCCAAAGGCCAAATTCTTTTTGGTATCTTGCCCATGAAAAATGTCCAATAGAATTTCCATTCTTCAAGAAAAGTGTAAAATTTTGAATTCTTTGGGAAAATTTCAAAGCTCAATTTTTTTGGGGAAATTATATTAGATAAAATGATTAAAATAACTATCTTGAATTTGGGATGAGCGGGAAAAGAAACGGGGAGAATTTGGCAGGAGGAGCAGATCTTGGGGGTACAGCAGAGGAAGGAGGAATATGCGGAGAGTCAGGTTTATTAACCGACGCAGACACAAAAATTCTTTCAATTGTTTTTGAGTCCTATAATGGGGCTAGAGATTCACCATTGAAAAATGCGTTAGAACATTCCATGAAGAAATTGAAAGATGAATCCAATTATAAAATAGAAAATAACTCTGAAAGACAGATAGGGGCCCCTGAACAAAGGACCTGGTCATTATTGTTTGGGAAAAAACTGACAGGGAAATCCCTCTTCCCACTGGTAACATCTAAATCATGTTGGGAGAAAGGTGAGTTTTAAATTTTCATCCCAGACCCTTTACTTGATTTCTCTGTATCATCAATGGATCTCACCCTAGTTGGAAAGTTTCTAGGAGCAAGACCAAATATAGATTCACTCAGGTCTATGATCAAAAAGAAATGGGCTATACGCGGAGAAGTAGACATTACACCAATGGTGAATGGTTTTTTCTCTTTTATCTTTAATTGTAAAGAAAATTTGTATAAGATTCTGAGTGAAGGACCCTGGTCCTTTGGAAAAAGCACTCTTACAATCAAGAAATGGGAACCAGAAATGGATTTATCAGACTCATTTTTCTTAACAACCCCTATTTGGGCTAGACTACCTGGACTTCCATTGGAATTCTGGCATAAGGACATCTTCAATGGAATAGCTAGTTCATTTGGTGAGTTAGTGGCTGTGGATAATGCCATGGATTCAAGAACAAAACTCCAAAGCACCAGAATTTATGTTAAAGTGGCAGACCTTAACCATCTCCCGAAAAAAGTAGAATTAATCTCTAAGCTTGGTAAGAAAACCCAAGATATTGTCTTTGAAGATCTGCCAAATTCTTGTTATGCATGCAAAAAGTAGGGGAATTGGGCTAAGAATTGCTCCAACAGGGGTAGACCCTTTTCAAGAAATTTTTAGGAAGGGAGAAATATAAAGATTCAACAAAAGAAAATATGGAAGGTAAAAGAAGACTTTCGAAAGATAAGGAAGACTCAAGATGCCTTAGCTGACCAACACACAGATAAGGTTAAAATCTCTACAATAGAAGAAGAGGGAGACCCTAATTCAGTAGGAACAATAGATCCCCCATTAAAAAAATTTAGTCCCCTGATGGAAGAGAAGGGGAAGGGATCAGAGGACAAAAAATTAGATTTTCTAACAGAAGAAGAGGCTAACTTCCTAAACCAGAACACCCAAAGTATATAAAATCAAGTTTCTAAGGTAAAGGATAATGAAGAATTAGAGGAATGAGAAGTATTACCTAAAGGGGGAAACAATATAGAAGAAGGAGAGGGAGATATGTGTGAAGTTCAGATAAGGGAAAAGCAGGAGGTATCAACGGGTGAAAATAACACTCCTGTGAAAGAGGCCCTAAAGACAGAAGAAATGAAAGAGGTTGGAAAAAACTCTAAAAACCAAAAGATTAAAGGAGAGAAAAAGAACAATACTAATCACATTAAGACAAGAAATGGCGGTGCGAAAGTAAATAGTCCTCTGAGGAGTAAAGAAGGAAAAGGATATGAAAATCAAGCCAAATGTAAACCAGATGTAGGATCTCCAGATAAACTTGGGAAAAAATCTGCAAAGAAGAATAGAGAATTGGAAAGTAAGCACAATATAGTAGATGGAAAGCAGACTACTCTGCAGCAATGTCTCCAAATCAATAAAAATAAATGAGGATTCTTAGTTGGAATATTAGGGGGCTAAATAGCATTTATAGAGTAGATTTAGTTAGGAATTTTGTCAGAGAGCAAAAGCCAGACCTCCTTCTGCTTCAAGAAACTAAAATGAGTAAAGAGAAAATAGAACAAATCAAAGACTTTAAATATTACACCATTAAGGCCAGTAGCTTTCGAGGTGCCTCGGGAGGAACCGTGATATTATGGAAAAAAATCAATATACTGGTTCTATTTTGATGGAAAGTAAAATTTTTTTGGCTGTCAATTTAACTAAGGTTGACCAAAAGGAAAGATGGTATGTTGTAAATATCTAAGCTCCCAATGCTAGGAATGAAAGGAAGAAGGTATGGGAAACTCTCTCAAAACTCAGAAGCAAAGATTACTATGGGTGATGGATTATAATGGGAGACTTTAATGTTCCTCTCTATGATTATGAGAAAATGGGTGGTAAAACTATTCAAATGGAAGGGAGATTTGATCTCATGGAGTTTATAAGTAAAGAAGGTTTAATGGATGTGGAACTGCAAGGAATTTAGTATACCTGGAGCAATAAGAGAATGGACAAGGAATGTATACAGGCCAAGCTTGATAGGGCTCTCATTTCCCCAGACTGGATAAAAGACTATACTTGTAAGCTGGAAGCATGCCACAGAATAGGCTCGGATCATTTCCCTCTTATTCTCACAGTTGTCAAATTGAATCAAAAAAAGAATCACCTGTTCAGATTTGAAAAGATGTGGTTGCAGCATCCACAGTTTGAAAGCAAAATAAAGGAGTGGTGGAATATCCCTATTGAGGGAACACCACTCTTCAGAGTTGCCTCCAAACTCAAAAATGTTAAAAAGGAAGTTAAGAAATGGAATAAGGACTACTTTGGAAATATTTTTGAGAAAAAGAAGACCATCAAGGAGAATATCAGTAGAATTCAGGAAAAAATCCAGGAAAATGGATATACCTCAGAATCCCATAGAGAAGAAAGTGAACAATTGGTACAATATCAAGACATTATAACAAATGAGGAAACCTTTTGGAGACAAAGATCAAGGGAGAAATGGTTGAAAGAAGGAGATAAAAATACTAAGTTTTTCCATCTCTCCACTTTGAAACACAGAGCGAAAACACATATTCATCATTTGATAAAAGGAGATCAGAAGATAACAGAGGAAAAGGAAATAAAGGAGGAATTGATCTAATTTTTCTCTTCCCTAATGAAGGCTGATAGAAACATTAACTTGAAAAGCTAGGATGATATCCTACGAGTGATTCCTCCATTGATCTCGAAGGAGCAAAATAATATGTTATGTTCTATACCTAAGGAGGAGGAAATCTTCAAAGCTATTAGATCTTTAGGAGGAGAAAAAGCACCTGGACCAGATGGTTTCCCCATGTTTTTTTTTCAAAAGCTCTGGAAACTTATAGGTAAGGATGTCAGAAATGTAGTGAAGGAGTTCTTTGGAGCAAAACAGATGTTAAAGGAAGTTAATGCCACTTTTTTGTGCCTTATTCCAAAGAAGGCTGGAGCGGAATGCCCTGATCAGTTCAGACCGATTAGTTTGTGCAACTCTTTCTATAAGATAATTTCCAAAGTTCTAACGACCAGACTAATTCAATTTATCCCTTCGTTAATAGCTAATTAGCAAAATGGATTCATTCCAGGTAGACAAATCCTCAACTCAGTTCTAACGGTGCATGTGAATATTCATTTACTTTTTAGCTCTAACACAGTTCCTAATGAAAGTGGATATAGTTAAAGCATATGACAGGGTGGATAGGCTATTCCTTTCAAAAATCCTTATTGCCTTTGGCTTTGAACAAAGAGTGGTTGATATAATCAAGTAGCTGATAACTACTACCTCTATAGCTGTGTTGGTAAATGGGAGTTCATCTCATTTTTTCAATCCATCTAGGGGATTAAGACAGGGGGATCCTATCTCCCCTATTCTGTTTATTATCATGGCCGATAGTATGGGGCGATACCTTGGGGACTTAGTTTGTAGAGGATTATTTAAATGTCTGAAACCCTCTTCGCATCGTTTAATATGCTCCCATGGTCAATTTGTGGATGATACTATTTTCATGGGACAGTCTGAAGTCACAGAAGCTAAAACTCTAAAGGAAGTTATAAATCTATATTCCTCTACCTCTGGATAGATGATTAAATGGAACAAAAGTGTGGTATTCTTTACCAATACCCCAGTTTATAGACAGAGCAAAATAGCAAGAATCCTAGAATGCTCCATAGGTTCTTTTCCTTCCACTTACCTCGGTCTCCCATTAGGGTCGAAAGCTCCTGAAGCTTTTTGGGAAGGACTTATTAACAAATTTAGTAAGAAATTGGCAGGATGGAAAGGTAGTCTTCTAAGCCAAGGTGGAAAACTCACACTCCACAAAGCAAGTCTTCAAAGCATACCTACGTATGCTTTGAGTCTTTTCAAAATGCCCACTAAATTTGCTAAAGCTATAGAAAAAATCCAGAGAAACTTTCTTTGGTCAGGTACTGAGGAGAAAAGGAGAATGCCTCTTATAGCATGGGATAACATTTGCAAACCTATCAGGGATGGTGGACTTGGTATAAGGAAAATTAGAAGTATGAACACAACCCTCTTAGCTAAATAGGGGTGGAGGGTTTATCAAGAAAATAAAGAATGGAGTAAAATTTGGAAGCATAAGTACTTATTCAAGGCAAAGTCACTCCCTGAATTCTTTACCACACCGGACATTTCTCATCCTTTTGCCATATGGGGGGTAGTCCAGGGAACAAAACATGTTTTAGAAGAAGGAAGTTCATGGAAAGTTGGCAATGGTAAAAAGGTGAAGTTCTGGGAAGATATTTGGTTAAGAGGAAAACCGTTATAGGAAGAAACCCAAGATAAAGATGTGATAGATAGATGCAAGCAAAGAGTGGGAATAACGGTTAATCAATATTGGCAGAACAACTCTTGGGTAAACCTCACTGACTATGATCAAGATCTCAAGGATATTCAATTATCCCTAAATGCTATATCTCTATATCCTAACCAAGAAGATAGAATTGTTTGGCACAATGAGCCAAGTGGACAGTTTAAAGTTTCATCCATTTTCTCCTCTAAGGGAAATGGTAGCAAACCGTTATGGATGAGAGCCTGGATTAAGGGGCTCATCCCTAAAATCAAATTCTTTTTCTGGACCCTTCTCCAAAACAAAATATTGACTCTGGATAATTTATAGAAATGCAGAATTAATATTGTAAACAGGTGTATTCTTTATAAAAAAGAGCTTGAGGATAGAGATCATATGTTCGTGAATTGTTCCTTCACTCAGCTTGTTTGGAAGGAGATTCTCAATTTGTGGGGCATTACATGGATTCACCACAAAAATGTGGAATTATCTCTCAAAAGCTGGTAGCGCCCTTCAAAAAATCCCAAAGTCCTTTTTTTATGGAAAATAACTCTTCCCCATATTTGGTGGGGAATATGGAAGGAAAGAAATAACCAAATCTTTAGAAATAAAGAACTTCCTGGATGGGTGGTAGGACAGAACATCATTAGAGCTTTAAAGGAGAATTTTTTGTTACAAAATAATCCAAGCTCTACCCTCCAAGTGGATAATCCCTTGAGGACGGATAATCCTATTGGTAAACCTGATAAACCCAGATCTGGAGTAACATGGAATGTTCCTCCTCAAGGATGGATTAAAGGAAACTTTGATGGTGCTGCCAAAGGGAACCCAGGGAATGCAGGTTGTGGTGGAGTCTTGAGAAATGATATGGGAATGGTAATTGATGTTGTTGCAATCCCCATTGGTAAATCAAATTACCACATTACCGAAGCTACAGATGCCCTTTAGACCCTCAAATTAGCTGTGGACTCAGGATATCCCAAATTATGGCTTGAAGGGGACTCTTTGAATATTATAAATATTCTTAATAATAGAAATATTGTGTCTTGGACCATAGAGGATAAGGTAATGGAGATGAAAACATTATTAAATAAATTTGAAGAAGTGATTATAACCCACACCTTTCGTGAAGCCAATGGTGTTGCAGATTGGCTAGCTAATTGTGCAGTCTGGGAAGGTTAAACAGTGAGGTGGCATGAAACATTAGAAAAGAACATGGAATTGAGGGCACTCATTCTTCATGATACAACCCATGCAAAGGAAGGAAAGATTGGAGAGTAATAAATATATAATGAGTAGGAGGAGTGGTATCGCAGGGAAAGGAAAACAATCATTAAAGAGGAAGGCCCTCAAGAGTGAGATGCGGATCCTGAAAAAGCACAAACAAAGCTGACTTTCTAATCTATTTGGCAGAAGGTGGGTTCAGTGTAAAAACCATAGCAACTGGGATTCAAAGAAAATGAGTATGGCACGTGAAAGGAAGGGAGAACCCCAAAAATAGGAACCCAAGAGCTGTGATGAATGGAGAGAGAAACAAGAAGTGTGGAGAATTCTGTAGAAAGGAAAAGTTGTGAGCTAAATGGAAAGACTCCATGGATCAAAGCCGCATATCACTATGGCTTTTTTAAAAAATTGGTCTGATGAAAGGGTCACCCTGCATGGTATCACAGTGAACTTAACAGAGGATTTTATAGCTGAGGTTATAGGGCTGCCTACGGATGGACTCAAATTTTCCAAGCAGACAAGCATCTCGAATGAGGCCTTTTGTAAGTTCCCCAAAATGGATGAGGAAGAATAGAATCTGGTCAAGAATGGGGATTTCTATGAATTGGATCAGATAAAAGGGATATGGAGGGATGTCTTAAGCTGCATAAGGGAGTACTTCATCCTGGACGAAAGAAGCAAGCATGCGCACAAGTTCCATTTTGTCTTCCTTAACCACTTTAGGCACAAGGTTAGTTTGTCTTTTCCCTTTTATCTTCGCTTCTCCTTTGTCCAAATTTTATATGCTCATAGGAAAAAGGAAACACGCCCTATCCTACATGAAGGCCTTATTCTGCTTATCAAAGGCTACTACAAGAATATTGAAATGGTAAAGCACCCCAAACAGGGGAAAATTAAGGTGTCAAGGAATAGAAAGAGTGAAAGTGTAAATGGGAAAGGAAAAACAAAGCTCCCTAGTGCTAAAAAGCAGAATGTAGAAGAAGATACGGAACGGGAGAGAATTGAAAACCCCAGGGAGGAAAACTTGGAAGAAGAAGAAGGAACTGAAAGCTGGGATACAAACTCTAATGAGGATGAAGAATGTTATTAGATGAATGAAAAAGATGATGTCAACATAGAGGAGGATTCTACAAATAGAACTGTAGATACGGAGGAAAACTAGAAAGTGTCAGAGGATGAATTTGTCCAAGATGACCCTGTTGAGGACCCAACTTCAAAGAATGAAAAGGAAACTTCAGGTCAGGATGATAATCAAGATACAGATATGGAAATTCAAACTGGAATTAAAGAGTAGGAACAAAAGATTTGAGAGGATATCTTTGAAGAAGCTAGGAACAGTCCCAATAAAAATTATGAGGAATGGAGAGGGAAAAAATAGAATGATGAAACACACACACCTATGGCTTGGGTTAATTGTAAAGCAGAGGCATCATCCCAATTTGATTCTTGGATGTGTAGGGAGATTATGGATCTCAAGAGGAAAGTGGAAACTATGGAAGATTCCCTGAAAGCTATTTGGAAAAAATAAACAATATGGAAAATCAGATAAGGGAGATCCCAGTCAAGCTCAAAGCCTATGAAAATAACCTCCGAGAACTTATTAAGGATAATAGAACGAAAATGGAGGAAGTTACGTCCAATATTTGTGTTGTTGTTGTAAATATAGGTAAAAGAGCCAAAGAGGAGACCAAGGCCCTAGAGGGACCCAACAAAAGGATGAGACAAAGTTCTAGAAAGAAGGTTACACAAAAAGGAGCTATGCAGGCGGTAACCACTACCCAGGATACTGTTATGAAAGGAAAAGAAACTATGAAAATGATATTGGAATTGGATGAGTAATCTGGTTCTTTTGGTTGGTTTAGTAACTGGTCCTATTTTTTGTTTTCTTTGTATAATCCTTTGCCTTTGGTGATACCAGATCTCTGTTTGATCTGGGTTTTGACCGGAAGTCTTTCTAGTGGTTTCAGGTCCATTTAAAACCTATTTTTGCTACTTCCTTGTAGTAGTTTTTAGGCTTTGCCTGTGGTCTTGGATGATCTTTCTTTGTAACAGGGTTTTGGGGCCCCTTCAAAACCTGCTTTTACCTCAATCTAAAACTATCTTGATGAAAAGACCAAAGGGTAAAGACTCAATTGTTGAAAGAAAAGTATAAAGTCAAAATCCTTTGGGGAAACTATCTCAGACATTTTGTCTAAAACAATTGTCTTGATAGAATGCCTAAAATAATTTTTGTGGTATAATTATGCCAAATAAAATCCCAAACTAGAAGTGCCAAGGATAAAGAAAAGCCCAAATCAAAAGTGTTGAGGATAAAGAGAAGCTGAAGATAGAAGTGCCGAAGGAAATAGGAATGTATAAGCTAAAGAGAACACTTATCAAATTACCATGGAACAAAGTTCTTGAACAAATATTTCCAAATTTTAGGTATGATGGTCTCCTAGAAATTTTTTGATAGGCATGAAAATGTCAACTTTAAGCTGAATGGACAAGTTGTTGGGATTCAAATGATTAAAAATGATCACATAAATGTCAATTTTAGACCCCATGAAGTATCTATTTATTTTTAAATAGACCCAGATCTATTGAAACATATTTTCATAGATCAAGATGATTAGAGAATATAAGATCAAAGATAAATAGTCAAAGGAACCCAGGACAAGCATAGGTATGACAAGTGTCATGCTTGTGAGGCATTATTTAAAGTTTGAGCATGTTATAAAGATCTGATGGTGCGAGTTAGTAGTTGATAGTTCAATGAGATCTAATATCAAGCAAGATAATTCCATATGGTGTGAGGGAACTCAAATTAGTTTCAAATATTTTTAAGGTACATAAGAAGCTTGCAAGGCTGCCTAGTGGGATATCTTTAGGTTCAAATAAAAGGAAGTATCTGATAATGCTCCACCCCTTAGACCATGATCTGATAGAGTACATTTATTCATCCCAAATAGATCTGAAAAGTCATGAATCCTCTAAGAGAACATAGAAATGGAAAATGGCATAGATGTATGCCATAAAGCTTGAAATTGAGCATCTCATGCAAAATCTATAACTCGTGTTTACTCAGGAAAGGATGATCTAACAATGCAAGATGAGGTCAAATTTTTAAAGGGTTTGGGTTTCATGAGAAATTGACAAATGTCTAGATTGGAGATAATCCATCAAATTAGTCATTATTATAACTAAAAAATGCCTAGTTGGATATGATGTGGCATGTGAAATATTAGTATATGGTAAGATTTGGTTTAAAGTCTAAAATTTATGGTTCTTTCATGGACGTAGAAATGATTCAAAGTGTAGAAGAATGTTTGACTACCATTCCAAATCATATCTTCTTAATGATCATGGATCTCTTATATTTTCATCATAGTTAGATATTTCATAGGTGAAGTGTGCAAAATTGGTTATGCTCTAGTCATATTTCTCTCTTATGCCAATAATCCCCATGGAGATTGAATTATAAAATCCCTCCATGTGAGGAAGATACCCCATATGTTATCTCATATTGGTTTTGGGAGAGACAAAAGTATCAAGGAGCTAACCATACCCTATATAGGTGTCTCTTAGTCATTTTTGTCACTCGATCTAATCTTGATTCTAAATCCTTCCCTGGCTATAATGAAATACTATCACGTTTTCCATCATTGCTTGGCATTTTCTTTCAAGTGTGCAAGGTCAAGTATACAAGGTGTATAAGTGGGAACCAACACTCTTCTATGATCATTTTCAGGGACTAAACTAAACTTCTAGTCACTTATGTTATTGGTAATTATTCTAGAGAGCCATGAATATTTCACCTTATGAAGTTCTCTACTATTACTACATTGATTAGACTATCTTGGATGTCAACATAACAACACTCCATTAGGGACATTCCAGGAAGTTTTTAAGGTTTGAAAATTTGAATCTTGCTAAGTTTATTATAAAGAGATACTAGCATTATGTGTTGAAAGGTGTTATGTCCCTTTTGAACATTGTTTTAAAAAAAATTAGTGTCTTTATTCTCTATCTCATTAAGCTTCAACAAGTCTAATTTCAGCATGTATCATAAATAATTTGTCAACTGTTATATTCTATCATTTTAACTCTAGTGGAGAATCCATTTTATTTTTTAATTTTAAGGATGATTGGTGCCTATTCTAAACATATTTGCTAACTTTTAACTTTGAATATTTCCTTGTTTTCAAAGATAGAAGGACTGAGATAATCTTTCAAAGATGACCCATCTAAGAGACTTATTCTACCCTTAGGTATTCTTCAAAGAAGAAGGAAAAAAGTCTAGAGGCCTATTGATGGGTAGAGCTCAGGTACTAAGGGTTTTATATATTTTAATAATCTTTAAATATTTATTGACACTCTTATTATTGAAGACTATCAAATATATTCTACTAATTTTGAAACACATAGTCGTGTTTATTTTCTAGATGCTTCTCAACTAGCTAAATCCCCTGCCAATTTTGATCCACCAAGCCCACCTCATTCACCCCCTAATATCTTATGCTATTTGTTTTTGAACCTCTAATTAAACTAGTTAGGAGGCATAGGGACTAAGATGAGAATGCATATCCTACATTTTATAGTCCTATATTCAAACCTATCAATTTTAATGACATAGAAGACTATCCTAATGAATTCCCATATAAAATTTGGACATGCCTCCCAAAATTCCAAGGGAATAATGTAGTGAGTGGTGGTCAACATCTGAGGGCCTATAAAAATATCATTGAATATTATGACGTTGAGTATGAGGATGTGTGCATTAAATTATTTTTGCACACACTATAGGAGGATTTTCATGAATGGTTTAATCCCTTCCTATTAGATGCAT
>JARHVA010007750.1:370000-395000 GCA_037957365.1 Torreya grandis | reverse complement strand
AAAATATTTAGAATATCACTAACTAATAAATTAACACCCATTCCTTAGATTGAATCATAGGCATCAGGGGGAACCATTCCTCTCATAGATTGAATCATCATTTCTATATTTGTATTAAGATATTTTAGGAAATATAAGAAATTATTGTTAGGATATGGCTTACACAATGCAAGGATTCTATTGTAAACCTTATGTAATTTGAAGTTCAAGTTGACCATCATTTTTTTATAGCACTCACATTATGTTCATGAGTTGCTTTATCAGGGATATGTGATCATTCTATTCCTTAAACATCTTTCAAAATTGTACATCGAGCATATCCCAGTTATGAAAGGAATTTGGTTTTAAGCTTCAATACCATTTAAGATATTTACTTTCAAGGAAGAATCTAGTAATATAACTTTAATGTTATCTTGGGTGACATGGTGCATTGGAAAAATATTTTCAATATTTTGGATATGCTCTATAAGGGAGATTGAATTATCACCCATGAAATAAGGTAGGATCTTGAAATCAGATAATTGGAATATCATCATATTACACTAAGACTAATGTACTACCTCCATTAAAATTCACAAAGACTTGATTCCTTAGTACCACCATTTATGGGATAGAGAATAGGCCCCTTTAAGAATATAACCTTTTGAATAGTGGCATAGACTAAGCTATGGGTGTAGACTATCTTACATCATGAATCTTTATAGGGGAAAAATATATTATCACTCTCCTTATATATGGCACTATAATCTTAGTGAAATGGAAATCAATGTCTCTTGTAGATGAGATTTTTATTCTTGGCATGTAAATAGGAGACTAGACTTTGAAAACTAAAGTTGTTGGTAGTTGCTAAGTGATCTTATTGAGTGTCTCCTACACTTGATGCATAAAAAATCACAAATACTTTATATTCTTCAATTTTGTTCCCACTAATCATGCAAAAAACTATTTTCATTCAAAATTTTCACCCATGGATTCTTGGTAGTACAAGGAAGATTTACGGTGGGGCACTAGGCATGGAAGTCCTACATAGGGCAAGGGAGGACTCAATACTAGGCATGAAAGTATTATTACATAGTTTCACATGTGATCATCTATTATCTCATTTTAATAATGAAAATTTACCCAAGGTATGGGACCCTTTTACTCCTTTTGATAAGTCTCTGAAGTAGGTCAAATTCATTCTATTCTAAACACACCTGGCTTAAGACTATTATGCAAAGCTAAAGAGGAAAAGGGTAATCTATCACTAGTCTAAACCTAATGATTTTTTTAGGATAAGGATGAAGAAGATAAGATTTAATAAAATAAAAGGGTGATAGATGTAGAAGAGAGTGAGCATTCCTACTTCCATAATCACAATGAAAGTTCTTAAGAACAAGATAATATCACATAATTTCCATCAAGTTAATCTACATCCATTAGTAATTTACATAGAAGAATGGGAAAAAAACACTATGATGAGAGGGATGACAAATGCTCCATAAATAACATTAATACAAACTCAAGTATGCATAAAATGTAACCAATAAATGAGCTTTGAGTTCAATGAGGAGGTTCAGGGAATGAATGATTAAATAGAGGGGCAAGAATTACCCATAGATAGGAATCAACAAATATAAAGAGAACATAGATCATAAGAATAACAAAAAGAGGTGAACTTAATTATCATTATCATACAAGGATTTAGCCAATATAAGTGCTCATAGAGGGAAAACTTATGTAGCACAAGGCTACAAAAAATGTGTCAACCCTTTTTAAAATGGATGAACCAAGATTTTATATAAGGTCAAGATATTTTAACAATAAATGTGCCACTTGGGTGATGAGTGAAAATTTAATGAATTTATGGAACCATGGCAATGGTTTTTAAAGTTTTCTTGATGATTAGACTTTGGTTGATGATAGGATCTCTTATGGATGCACATGCATTAGAAACTAGAATATTTCCCTATCAATTTCATAGAATGGCATGTAATTATAATCATGAGGCCAAGTAGTCTCTCTCATATTTAATTTTTAGAACACCTCAATTTCATCTTAACTACCTCCAATGTCCTTCATTAACTCTACCAACCTCTTAACACATGGTGCTTTGAAGACCTCTTAGGGAAGCTCTTTGAATTGCTAGATATGAATGGCATGGGTGTGACACATGGATGGTTGGTGATTTGTCTAGGTAGATTAACACTTCCTTATGCTTAAGTGAGTACAAGGCTGCCACTTAGTGATGCCAAAATAAATGTTGTGGGCTACACCATTCAAGGGCATAGATGTGATATCTTGCATGTGGGAATGAATCCATGTTGGATGGGTATAAAGAATCTTTTAAATTAGAGTGCACATCAAGATGAATATTTTAAGCATGTTATAGTGTTATCATAAGAACTTCTTGTATTGTCTTTTTCACTTGGTCATTTCAAAGTCTAGAGACGTACACTCTAAAGCTTTGTATGCCTTTTGACTTTCATGCTTCAAAACCTTACACAAGGATATGCATTGATATAATTATGCTGGCATGAATCATTATTTCCCTATTTCATAGATATATACCTCTAGTTCAAGATCAGCTATAGATGGGAAGCATTTGTTCTTCTCCTACCTGAATCACTTGAGACCTTAGATCTATGCTAAACTTTTGTATGATCTTGGAAGGCCTTACACCAACTAGAGGTAACTTAGAAATTCAATAGGTATGTTTTTTTATGACTATAGAGGTGCATTTTCCATTACCTTATCAAGGTAGAACATTTTTTTCCCCTAATGGGTAATATAGTGTTATGAGTCTATTGTATTTATAAACTAGACCATGCTTGTTGTTGTGGAATGTTAGTCATCACCTATTGAGGTGGAGTAGTAATCATCACTTTTTGTTGAGGCAATGCACTAGTTAGTGCTTCAAGAAGTATTTGTTTGAGGATTATAGGTAACTATCTATGGTTAGGATGTAGGATTTCCTATACCCTTCTTTTTTGAACCACTTATGGTTATAATTAAAGGCACTTATTGTTGCAGACTATTTTTTGGTGTAGTTAAACCACTTTGGCCTAGTTTGGAAGACACTTACATGTTATACATTGTGTTTGGTACATTATTATGTGTAGAAGCAATAACCACCTCTTCAATTTATGGGATATTATAGACTAAATTACTTTTTGAAAATGGATCTAAACCTAAATTATCTTGACTTGTCAATTAAACTAGTAATACTATTGAATGATCTAACTCTATGAGTGGATAATTGACATGGTCATAGAATTAAAATTGTGCACTAACTTAAAAGAGGTTTCATATGATTATTTCATTTGTATTAAGTGGTCCTCTATGAGTCCCTTTCCTTTGATAAGCATATTTGGGTTTTGATACAACATCGATATGATCACTAGAGGTTGGATAGTAGAGGCATGTACAATTATTTGGGTATAAGGCATGTTAAGATGCACTCTAACTAGATTAGCCAAATTTTCATTTGGGGAGTCTATTAGAAACTTGGCCCTTATCTCCATGGATCTAACTAAAACCTCATCTTTATTTTTAAGTATGTGAAAATAAAATATCTAAGTATCATATGATGATGTCATAATAACATAATAATTTTTGTTGTTGAGCTTGTTCTACAACTGATGGTATACTAGTGAGGTTTTTCATGGTTTGATCTTGGTCCTACTCTAAATAAGGATTTGTGTTAACCAAATAATGGGCTAATAGATCTTCGATTTTTTCCCTATATTAAGTAGTGTAAGGAAGATAAGTATTTATCTCACAAAATACATCATCACTATAGGGGTCTTGAACAAAGTCATCTTGTGAGAAGATATTATCATAACCTAGATTGTACATGGATCCACTATGAGTGTAATGAAACATATTAAAATCAATGACTAACATTTCATGAAGAAGGTCTAGATTTCTAAAAACTCTTAAACATAAGGTCCAAAGGATAAATGGTCCAAACATGGTCTAAATTAGTCTAAAGACTTGAGTTGTATCTCCAAAATGGTTAGTGATAAAATTGGCATAGAATAGTATAGCATGAAATGTCTAATGTAAAATGTCTTACATAACTAGTCAAGTGGATGTGTAAAACCAAATGCCAAACTTAGGTAAAATGTGTTTCAAATAATTTTAAACTAGGTTTTAAAGATGAAAAATGTAGCTATGACTCTTGGGAACACAACATAAGATCTAGAATTAAAACAAAACAAAAGGGAAATTTCTAGGTCTTTTAGAAATAAGGCACAAAATCTATACTTTTAAACAAACTAGGTTGAAAAGGTACTATATTTAATCTAATGAATTTGAAACACTTTGACACAAACTATTCATTCAAATTTTAAACACACACTTGATCACTTGGTAGAGGACATTGAACTTTAGGCATATGGAAGATAGACCACTTCCTAAATTTAGGCACAAAAATATTCTTTAAATCGATTGATAAATTAGTCTAAGTTACACAACATAAAAGTGATGGATTAATGTCTAAGAAAAAATTACATGATGCATAGGAATAAATAAATTAATGTTTGAATATGAACTTGTCAAGTATAATTTTTAACTCAATTTAGAAGGCTAGGTTCTTTAAATAGACAAAATATACAAGAATGAACAACATGATGATGATAATAAGAATAGACCAAGAAGGCACATGTGACTTTGGTTTTACAATTTAGACATAAGGAAACAAGTATTTGAAATAATTTGAGAAGTGTAATGATGTTATCATGCTCTGAAGATATGATAAAATAGTTTATTTCAAGACTCTAAGGCTTAAGACTTTGGAATGAAATGGGCAATGTAACAACACCCTTTTTAAAAAAGTGGCACACACATACAAGTTTGACAAAATAACTAAGGAAAATGTGTGATGTCAAATTGATATTATAATACCTTCTCAAAAAAATTAGTGGTGAAAAAAACATTTTTTTGTATGTTGTATGATAAAAAAATAGTTTTTGAATCAAGACCATGTAATTAAAAAGGACAAAATGACAAAAACATCTAACTGTAATGTCCTAAATCCTAAAACTGACAAGGTTACATCATATTATCAAATTTTGTCCATAAACTTGATATTTAAATGATATTAATTTATCAATAAAAAAATAAAAAGTTCATTAAAATTATGATTTTAGGCCTCGTCTTCTCTCAATAGTTCATATGATTACATAGAACTTAGGGCTACTCATCCTACATTAATAGTATGTCCACAACAAGTGGGGTTGTCTAAACCATCAATTTTTGATCATTTCTAAATGGTCTCATATGTTTGGAAAACACTAGGGAACATTACATCATTTAGATCTATGTTAAATGACTTTTTGTGAAAATGTCTTATCATTTTCATAACCACTACATCTATCAATTGCTCAGTATAGTGTGATGTCCAAGTTACCCCTATGGTCTAAGGTTGAGTACCACTAATGGAGCTTGTTTAATTACTCCAAAGACCATCTTAATGGGTTATCCTAAACTTATATACCCCACCATGAATTTGGGTTAATTTAATTATAGGATATGAATTCTTGGGTCAATGTTTTAGTAGAGAATTCATAGGGAGGTGATGAACTCCTACCCACAAGCTAAAATGCACTAAACATAGAAATTGAGTGGAAAGACTTTAGGTTCATTTTGGGGTCAACCAATCATATGCATTTTGGGGAGGTACTTATCTATTTTCCTTCCATAATTTTTTACTAAAGTGAAAATTGTAAAGAGTGAGCATTTTTATTACCCAAGTTATCTAAAAGGGATGGGGGGAGAGCATACACACGTCACTCATCTTGATAAACAAACACTCAACAAAAAATCATAAAAATGAAAACTCTTATGAGTATTTAACTAAAGTGTGATTTAATTTTTATAGCACAAAAAAAAATGTTTTAGAGTTTGATCCCCTTGGTGCTATGTTTAAAACTTAAAAAAAACAAAAAATAACTCAAGTGAAGATTTTTAAAACACCAATTTTAAATATGAGTTTTGTAACTTAGAGTATTTAAAATCTTTTCTTGGCCTTTGGGTCCTATAAAATATGTTAAGGGGTTTACTTGTTGCTTGGAAAAAGTGATATTCTTTAAAATTAGCTAAAAATATCATAAAATCACCTCTGTGGAATGATTTCATATTTATGTAGTAAACTATGAATTGG
This sequence comes from Torreya grandis, assembly GCA_037957365.1. Classification (NCBI taxonomy): domain Eukaryota; kingdom Viridiplantae; phylum Streptophyta; class Pinopsida; order Cupressales; family Taxaceae; genus Torreya; species Torreya grandis. The sequence continues at coordinate 388,855 of JARHVA010007750.1, read as the reverse complement.
GAAATAATTTTGTCATAAAAACATAGTCAAGACAAAATGCTTAAAACTCATAATGAGTGATTTTGTAGGTTCTGAATGATTTTAAAACTCTATTTTATGATTTCTCTACATTTTTTTATGATTTATCTACTTAGGTAGACAAATTTAATTAATTTATAGGATATGTTAAAGGGAAGAGAGGTGGTCATTAAGGCAAGTGACTTTATAAGTACCAAAGATGTGAAAATAATCTAAAAGAGGTCAATCTAGTGTAACTTCCAGTCAAGACACCCCAATGACTATATAAATGCATATTAAATCTATAAAAGAGAAAAAATCATGTTATAATGGATGGAAGGCCTTGATTGGGTTTATAGAGAGTCAAAAAACACAAACAAGTTCCCAATTCTTATCAAGGACCATCAAAGTGCCAAAAACGTCTTGAATAGAGGTAACCTCGAACTAATACCTATAGACCTATATTGGAATATTAATATGAGATTTCATGTGAAAAAAATAGCATATGAGGTCCAATAATTCATGTACACTTCCCTATGAATTCCAATAAAAGTTTCATAGAGTTTCTTAAGGTGGTAGAGGGCAACAAAAATGCTAGTATATAATTAGGGTTAATAGGCATAAAATGGTCATACACAAACCTATACATGAATGTCTAAGAACTGAAAAATATTGTATGTTTTGTATGTATCTAGTGATTTAAGGGTATAATTAAGGTAATAAATCTATGGTTTTCTAACCACTTAGAAAGAAAAGAATGCCAAAAAGCATATTAGGGTTAGTTGCATCATTTTACTAATGAACCCTAAGCATTATCCAATGAAGGTTGTAATATGTTTAAGGAGAATAATGGTAATAATTCCATTAAGATATATCATGGTGGATGAAACTGATCTCCCTAAGGTGTTTAATATCAAAACCAAACTCCAAGATAGATGTTCAAATATAAACCTTTCTCTTGACCTCACAGTTGTAGGACTACTAGCCTAAGAGCCTCAATGAATCACTTGGAAATGTATGGATAAGTTTTATTGGAGATAAATCTAATTTTGGATGTTATATACCATTTTCCACTTTTACTATCTATAATTATTTTAGAGATTAAGGTCTCAGGTTATATGAACAATCATTAAGATGATAAGCATGTTGTAGGCTGTCAAAAAGAATATAAATAATCTAATTGTATAATTTTGAATTCTTAAGTGCCTAAAATTAATTTTATGACATTTTAAATGATTTTGAAATACTCCATAACTATTTTTAGAACCTTATCAAATAATATTTTGGTAGGTGTAGGGTAGAAAGCATGTGGAAAAGGACTTAAAAAGTTTGTTTTAAACTATTTGAAAGGATAGAAAGTTGTGTAAGAGCTTAAAATTGGCATGGATATTTATCATCAGGTATTTGAAGTGAACCAAATGTTTATTTGTATTTTCACACATGTGAGAGAGGTATGGAACCAAATCTTAGTTTCTAGGTCTATAGACATAACTGAAAGCTAATTGGTGAGAGAAATAGGTAGAGTAAGTGTACTTGCACTTAATGTCTAATCATGAAATTTTACAAAGATATGTAATAACATAGTGGATACTCAAATAAATGCCTATTATTTCAATATTATCAAGATATTTTCCAACACAAGGATATTTGTGTGTTTTTAGGGCTATAAAGAAATGAGGACAACTATGGGCTTTAGATACGAAATGAAGTGTTAGATAGTGATTGTTGTATCCAAAGGTGTCGATTCAAGGTTTTCAAGACATAGAGAGGTATCTAATTGTTAATAATTACATTCATAATGATAAATTAAAAATTTAATACTTTTGAGTGAGAGAGGCATAGTAATAAAAATTGGGTTTTAAAACACATAAGAAGGTGTGATCATCATTATATTGTTAGTATAATTAGGTTCTAAAATTGATTCAAGTTATCAAGTACAAGGGTATAGAGTAATTCAATATGACTTGATGATAAATAAGGCCACTTTTCACTTTATAAGCTAAGAAGAGGGTAGTTTGAAGAAGAAGTAAGAGCTATCAAGCAAAGGGAAAAGCTCCTATGCCATTCTAAGATGAAGCATCATCAAGAAGGAAACATGTTTCTTTGAATTTATTATGAAACTATTATTCAAATTATTTATTCATTTTAAATTTTTCTTGGCACTTGTAATTTCTCTCTTCTATGACCCTTTTCTATCTTCTACTCTCATTCTCTATAAATACAACCTTCATGGACTTGTATGGATCCCCCACTTGGCTATGGTGAATCCTTAACCATTTATATGCCTTTGATTAATGAAAGACTACTATTTTTACCTCATTCATTGATTTAACTTGATGTGTGTACATAGATGTTTCATATTTTCAAGTGATATTCTTAGCCTTCCTTGGCATGTTATCCTATTGTAACACTTATATGCAGTTTGAAAGCTTATTTGGCAATTCATGTGAAGTGTTTAAGTGAAGTGTGAGGGTTGAGTGATCTTGTCTATTCATTAGTGTTATTTTATGACCTCTTGATTATTCCTCCTAGCCTAAACATCTATTAAAACCTCTACATTAAAGTTCTTATGTGAGATATTTAGATTAGGATTGGTGTATGTTAAGATTAGTCTATTGGTCTATATGTGCACATGCAGCTGGTTGCTAGTGATCAATAGATTTGGTGTATCAACCCATTAGTTTGTTTTCATTTTATCCTTCTCAATTTTTCCTTTTCAATTACTAGTGTAGTAGAGCATAATTAATATATCAAGGGGATCTAGCCCTATAATCTAGATTTTTGGTCCACCTAAAGGTCACACACATCCTAGGATAAATCCCATTACATAGGTCAAGTGGAGAGGGCTTAAAACACCCTCTCAAGTGTAAAAATTTGAGATATAATAGTACCCACCATAGAATCATACAATAATAGTATTATTATAAAATCTTACTCTATATCATATCTTATGGGGTCTTTGGAAAGAGAGAAACAACCACATTTTGGGCATAAATGTAGAAAACTAAAATCAATGGAAATTAATATTTAGAGGACAATCAAGGAAAAATAGTAGATAATTTACCAAAAATTGTTGGGATTGGGGAGGCTAGTCATAATTTTCTTCCTCTATGGAGCATTGATATTCCTAAAGACCAAACCAATATTAAAAGTAACAAGGATAATACTCTAGTTATATGGTCCATACATTCAAAGGGTTGGTTCAAGCTCAATTTTGATGTCATGATGAAGGTAAAAATAAGACCTATGGGGGGATGGGGTTATTATAAAATGTAAAGGTTTGTTGGATATGGATTTCATTAATGGTATGGGCACCTAAACCTATCATGTATCTAAGGTCATAATGACCTTATGGGAAATATGGTAAGAAAAATAAATTAAAATTCAAAATTTGATCATAGAAGGTGATTCTTGTAATATTATAATGTGTATTTTTTTAATTATTACCCTTATTAGACCACATTAAATGAAATTAAATATTTTAGGACCATCCTCAAACATTTATAGCTAGTTCAAATCAAGCATATGTATAATGAAGAAAATGGGTGTTAGAGGTATAATCACTGGGGGTGAATCAATGATGATAGATATTCAATCCAATTATAAACCCTTTAAAATATTAAAAATTTAACACATAAAATCATTAATCATGCACAACATTCATAACAAAGAACATGAAGATAAAACAAGATCAAACACATAACATATGATATATGTGGGAAACCCTCTTGGGGGATAAAACCCATTGAACCCTACTAAATGGACTATAGACTTATAGTAATAGGATCCAACATTTTGAAAATCACCAAATAATCAAGGAAAACATATCCTTTATTTTAATGAGACATCAATCCCATAAGGAACTACTACCCCTATCAAGCTGAGTATCCCCAACAACTAGACATTTATAAAGCTTTATCTTGTAATGAAAAACCAACCCCATAGGAAACTAAGCACCCACTAAGATAAATTAATTAAATAATATTAAACACATATTTTTTTCTCTTTAACTAATTATTTCCACCTTTTTCTGCACTCTTCACCTCCAATCTCTCTCAAGCTGCCTCTAGGACTAACTCGCTCAAACTACCTCTTCAAGGCTCATTAGGTCCAATGACCTATGTGTATTCCTAAATTATCTTGATCAAACAATAACTATGTATCTTATTCACTCTCTATTGGTACTCAATTACCTATACCTTTTATTTCAAATGTTCTCTCCTTCCTTTGAATCCACATTTCCATTTCTAACATAATTAGTCTAATTAGACCTTGTACTTATACCGCTCTCTTCCTTTAACCCATCTTGATAAGATAAGATGATTTAAATATTTGTTATAAATTTGAAATATGTACTCATACACATTATATGTAATAATAATACACTCCTTAGGTCATCCAATACCTCATTATCCCCAAACCACCATTAGGTCTTGGCAAGTCCTAAAATAATTAGGCTTTCATACTCATATGTTACAACTTCAACTCATTGGGCCAGTTTAAACTTATAAAAAAGATTAAAACACATCAAAATTGTCTTCAGTAGACCCTTGATAACTTCCTTATGGGTTCATTCCACTTGTAAGACCAACTCAATATTTGAACCTACCACTTAGGTCTCCTTGATCTTCAGGTCTTCATACACAAAAAACACAGTCGCAAACTTCTAAAATAAAACTCAAGTATTTCACATAGACATAAAATTAGATCACATGGTTGATCCCTTTATGATCTAATATACACCTCCATGTGTTTTATATAATACAACATGGGCTCTAAGAACTTAATTAATCTCTCTTAGAATGACCACTCAGATTAGTCACACATAGTAAAACTACATTCAAGATATTTTGACACTTCACAATTGATTAGGGGCATATCATAACAAACAATGTAATTTAATAATCCTTATAGACTTATATAAAATATTTATACTCATTTTATTCCTTAAATATACTCAAAACACTTTAAAATTATCACTACAAGATAGTCACTCAAACTGTCAATGCATTTAATAAACACAATCAACTTATAAGCCTTTGTTCATATTAAATATGGATTGTTAAAACCTCCAAAATCCATAAATATAGTATTAATGGAGTCTAAAATACTCTTTAATATTTTTTTCATGTTGAAACATCAAAATAATATCAATAACAACTCAAGGATCCTTTTAAAGTCACTTACAAATCATGGTTAAACATATTCAGCTTTAGAGATTAATATATTTAACTATACAGACATTCAAACCTTATAACTCACTTCTTTGGATGCACCTTGAATTAATTCACAACTTTTACTTTTACATCACCTATAAATTTCTCTTAGATCAAAATATATAAGAAAAATACTCAACACTTGTTTTTCTTTTGTGAATTTCAAATATCAATGGTCGTTGGTAAATGCAAATATTATAGACACATGTCTTCATCTGATGCTCCATGAAAGCTAGATCAAATATGCTACATCAATTTATTTGTGAAATTAATTAATTTAAGTCTTTAATTGTCATCATTTATATTTTATCTATGCTTCCATACTTAAGACATGTGGCACCCTCACGTGCCTTTTGAGCACATTATTGTCAGTCGTTACTCTTGCACCACTTGGTAGTCCCATGTGCACTCTATAGCTAGTCTCCAATTATCTTTTCCCACTTTGAAATCTTGTGTGCCATATGTATTCATTCTCTAATACTCTTTTACCACTTGGCATCCCTATGTGTCATCTATGAATGCTTTGACATATTGACTTGATATACACCATTGACCACTATCTGACATGGTCATGCTCAATGTTCGATCCTTATCTAATCAGATAAAATGCTCACATCAAATCCTTGATCCAATTGAACCATTTACATATATATTAAATATAAAAAATTTGGCTAATTATGGGAACATATTAAACTTTGTGTTAGTTCCAAAAATTGCACTAAAGTAATTGGGTCCTTGTAAAGTGTAAATGACTATGTCCTTAGCCCAACTTCCATCTCTAAGTTTTCCTTTGGATGGTCAAGTTCATGTAAAAATTGGTTAAATCATAATCTATATTTTTATCTTTTCCTTAGACTTTTTGAATGAACACAATGTCCTATAGAAATAGGTATTCGAGCCTTTTGTCTTACACAAAAGGTCTGAAGACTAATTTCTATTGGAAATTTTGTCTATTACAAAAAGTATGAAGAAATTCAATGTCTTATTTGTTTCATTATAAGTGTTTCAAAAAAGATTCTAAGGGTCATTTTTTTGGGATTTTTGTCCATCATAAAAATGCTGAAGGGAATTTACCCTTTGGGCATTTTGCCCACACAAAAAGCCCAAAAGAAATCCTTTGTTTTGGAAAAAATGTAAAGTCTTATTCGTTTCAGAATTTTTATTTACAGTAAAAGGTCTGAAGGGTAATTTTTGTTCAATATTTGTTCTGATACAAAAATCTCAAAAGAATTAAAAGGAATTATTTATTTTTATTAAAGTGTCTACAAACAGTCTAAAGGGTCATTTTACCTTTGAAAATTTTCTAAAGCGTCATTTCCTTTAGGCATATCACCCTTGAAAATTTCCCAAAGGACACTTGCAAAAGGGTCATTTTCCCTTTGCAAATTATTTGAAGGGTCATTTCCTTCAAGAATTTTTACGTTGAAAAATTACCTAAGGATACTTTTAAAAAGTTCAAAGGATAAGTCTAGAGGGTAAAGGACACATTTAATAAGTCTGAAGGAAAATTTTAAGAGATCTAAGGGGACATTCCAAAACTTTGAAAGGATAATTCTATAGGGCAAGTACCCTTGATAGAACTTATGAAGGGTATGTTTCATATGGATGAAGGGTACTTTTGGTAGAGTTGATATATATCATAAGTCCCATTTTCTTTGAGAATTTTGCCCAAGAAATTTTTTTGAAGGAATTGCATTTCTCCAAGAAAATTACCAAGTTCAATTTGTGCATGGAAATTGTTTCAGACAAATTTTTTGAAACAATTGTCCTGACAAAGGAAAAAGGAACTAAGTCTCAATTCTTTTGAAAAAATTGCATATGTCTAATTCCTTTGGAAAAACTACAAGAGACTATTTTCTTTGAAGGAATTATTTTAGATAAAATACTTGAAACAATTGTTTTTATGAAGGCAAAAATCCAAAGGCCAAATTCTTTTTGGTATCTTGCCCATGAAAAATGTCCAATAGAATTTCCATTCTTTGAGAAAAGTGTAAAAATTTGAATTCTTTGGGAAATTTTCAAAGCTCAATTTTTTTGGGGAAATTATATTAGATAAAATGATTAAAATAACTATCTTGAATTCGAGATGAGTGGGAAAAGAAACGGGGAGAATTTGGCAGGAGGAACAGATCCTAGGGGTACAACAGAGGAAGGAGGAAAATGTGGAGAGTCAGGTTTATTAACTGATGCAGACACAAAAAGGCTTTCATCTTTTTTTGAGTCCTATAATGGGGACGAAGATTCACCATTGAAAAATGTGTTAGAACATTCCATGGAGAAAGCAAAAGATGAATCCGATTATAAAATAGAAAATAACTCTGAAAGATAGATAGGGGCCCCTGAACAAAGGACCTCGTCATCATTGTTTGGGAAAAAACTAACAGGGAAATCCCTCTTCCCACCGGTAACATCTAAATCATGTTGGGAGAAAGGTGAGTTTCAAATTTTCATCCCAGACCCTTTACTTGATTTCTCTGTATCATCAATGGATCTCACCCTAGTTGGAAAGTTTCTAGGAGCAAGACCAAATATAGATTCACTCTGGTCTATGATCAGAAAGAAATGGGCTATACGTGGAGAATTAGACATTGCACCAATGGTGAATGGTTTTTTCTCTTTTATCTTTAATTGTAAAGAAAATTTGTATAAGATTCTGAGTGAAGGACCTTGGTCCTTTGGAAAAAGCACTCTTACAATCAAGAAATGGGAACAAAAAATGGATTTATCAGACTCATTTTTCTTAACAACCCCTATTTGGGCTAGACTACCTGGGCTTCCATTGGAATTATGGCATGAGGACATCTTCAATGGAATAGCTAGTTCATTTGGTGAGTTAGTGGCTATGGATAATGCCACGGCTTCAAGAACAAAACTCCAAAGTGCCAAAATTTATGTTAAAGTGGCAGACCTTAACCATCTCCCCAAAAAAGTGGAATTAATCTCTAAGCTTGGTAAGAAAACCCAAGAAATTGTCTTCAAAGATCTGCCAAATTCTTGTTATGCATGCAAAAAGTAGGGGAATTGGGCTAAGAATTGGCCCAACAGGGGTAGACCCTTTTCAAGAAATTTTTAGGAAGGGAGAAATATAAAGATTCAACAAAAGAAAATATGGAAGGTAAAAGAAGACTCTCGAAAGATAAGGAAGACTCAAGATGCCTTAGCTAACCAACACACAGATAAGGTTAAAATCTCTACAATAGAAGAAGAGGGAGACCCTAATTCAGTAGGAACAATAGATCCCCCATTAAAATAATTTAGTCCCCTGATGGAAGAGAAGGAGAAGGGATCAGAGGACAAAAAATCAGATTTTCTAATAGAAGAAGAGGCTAATTTCCTAAACCAGAACACCCAAAGTATAGAAAATCAAGTTTCTAAGGTAAAGGATAATGAATAATTAGAGGAAGGATAAGTTTACCTAAAGGGGGAAACAATATAGAAGAAGGAGAGGGAGATATGTGTGAAGTTCAGATAAGGGAAAAGCAGGAGGTATCAACGGGTGAAAATAACACTCCTGCGAAAGAGGCCCTAAAGACAGAAGAAATGAAAGAGGTAGGAAAAAACTCTAAAAACCAAAAGATTAAAGGAGAGAAAAAGAACAATACTAATCACATTAAGACAAGAAATGGCGGTGCGAAAGTAAATAGTCCTCTAAGGAGTAAAGAAGGAAAAGGATCTGAAAAGCAAGCCAAATTTAAACCGGATGTAGGATCTCTAGATAAACCTGGGAAAAAATCTGCAAAGAAGAATAGAGAATTGGAAAGTAAGCACAATATAGCAGATGGAAAGTAGGCTACTCTACAGTAATGTCTCCAAATCAATAAAAATAAATAAGGATTCTTAGTTGGAATATTAGGGGGCTAAATAGCATTTATAAAGTAGATTTAGTTAGGAATTTTGTCAGAGAGCAAAAGCCAGACCTCCTTCTGCTTCAAGAAACTAAAATGAGTAAAGAGAAAGTAGAACAGATCAAAGACTTTAAATATTACACCATTAAGGCCAGTAGCTCTGAAGGTGCCTCGGGAGGAACCGTGATATTATGGAAAAAAATCAATATACTGGTTCTATTTTGATGGAAAGTAAAAAAATTTTGGCTGTCAATTTAACTAAGGTTGACTTAAAGGAAAGATGGTATGTTGTAAATATCTACACTCCCAATGCCAGGAACGAAAGGAAGAAGGTATGGGAAACTCTCTCAAAACTCAGAAGTAAAGATTACTATGGGCGATGGATTATAATGGGAGACTTTAATGTTCCTCTCTATGATTATGAGAAAATGGGTGGTAATACTATTCAAATGGAAGGGATATTTGATCTCATGGAGTTTATAAGTAAAGAAGGTTTAATGGATGTGGAGCTGCAAGGAATTTAGTATACCTGGAGTAATAAGAGACTGGACAAGGAATGTATACAGACCAAGCTTGATAGGGCTCTCATTTCCCCAGACTGGATAAAAGACTATACTTGTAAGCTGGAAGCATGCCACAGAATAGGCTCGGATCATTTCCCTCTTATTCTCACAGTTGTCAAATTGAATCAAAAAAAGAATCACCCGTTCAGATTTGAAAAGATGTGGTTGCAGCATCCATAGTTCGAAAGCAAAATAAAGGAGTGGTGGAATATCCTTATTGAGGGAACAACACTCTTCAGAGTTGCCTCCAAACTCAAAAATGTTAAAAAGGAAGTTAAGAAATGGAATAAGGACTGCTTTGGAAATATTTTTGAGAAAAAGAAGACCATCAAGGAGAATATCAGTAGAATTCAGGAAAAAATCTAGCAAAATGGATATACCTCAGAATCCCATAGAGAAGAAAGTGAACAATTGGTACAATATCAAGACATTATAACAAAGGAGGAAACCTTTTGTAGACAAAGATCAAGGGTGCAATGGTTGAAATAAGGAGATAAAAATACTAAGTTTTTCCATCTCTCCACTTTGAAACACAGAGCGAAAACACATATTCATCATTTGATAAAAGGAGATCAGAAGATAACAGAGGAAAAGGAAATAAAGGAGGATTTGATCTAATTTTTCTCTTCCCTGATGAAGGCTGATAGAAAAATTAACTTGAAAAGCCAGGCTGATATCCTACGAGTGATTCCTCCATTGATCTCGAAGGAGCAAAATAATATGTTATGTTCTATACCTAAGGAGGAGGAAATCTTCAAAGCTGTTAGATCTTTAGGAGGAGAAAAAGCACCTGGACCAGATGGTTTCCCCATGTTTTTTTTTCAAAATCTCTAGAAACTTATAGGTAAGGATGTCAGAAATGCAGTGAAGGAGTTCTTTGGAGCAAAACAGATGCTGAAGGAAGTTAATGCCACTTTTCTGTGCCTTATTCCGAAGAAGGCTGGAGTGGAATGCCCTGATCAGTTCAGACTGATTAGTTTGTGCAACTCTTTCTATAAGATAATTTCCAAAGTTCTAACGACCAGACTAATTCAAGTGATCCCTTCGTTAATAGCTAATCAGCAAAATGGATTCATTCCAAGCAGACAAGTCCTCAACTCAGTTATAAGGGCGCATGAGAATATTCATTCACTGTTCAGCTCTAACACAGTTCCTAATGAAAGTGGATATAGCTAAATCATATGACAGGGTGGATTGGCTATTCCTTTCAAAAAGCCTTATTGCCTTTGGCTTTGAATAAAGAGTGGTTGATATAATCAAGTAGCTGATAACTACTACCTCTATAGCTGTGTTGGTAAATGGGAGTTTGTCTCATTTTTTCAATCTATGTAGGGGATTAAGACAGGGGGATCCTATCTCCCCTATTCTGTTTATTATCATGGCTGATAGTATGGGGTGATACCTTGGGGACTTAGTTTGTAGAGGATTATTTAAATGTCTGAAACCCTCTTCGCATCCTTTAATATGCTCCCATGGTTAATTTGTGGATGATACTATTTTCATGGGACAGCCTGAAGTCACAGAAGCTAGAACTCTAAAGGAATCTATAAATCTATATTCCTCTGCCTCTAGATAGCTGATTAACTAGAACAAAAGTGCGGTATTCTTTACCAATACCCCAGTTTATAGATAGAATAAAATAGAAAGAATCCTAGAATGCTCCATAGGTTATTTTCCTTCCACTTACCTTGGTCTCCCTTTAGGGTCGAAAGCTCCTGAAGCTTTCTGGGAAGGACTTATTAACAAATTTAGTAAGAAATTGGCGGGACAGAAAGGTAGTCTTCTAAGCCAAGGTGGAAAGCTCACACTCCTCAAAGCAAGTCTTCAAAGCATACCTACGTATGCTTTGAGTCTTTTCAAAATGCCCACTAAATTTTCTGAAGCTATAGAAAAAATCCAGAGAAACTTTCTTTGGTCAGGTACTGAGGAGAAAAGGAGAATGCCTCTTATATCATGGGATAACATTTGCAAACCCGTCAGGGATGGTGGACTTGGTATAAGGAAAATTAGAAGTATGAACACAGCCCTCTTAGCTAAACAGGGGTGGAGGGTTTATCAGGAAAATAAAGAATGGAGTAAAATTTGGAAGCATAAGTACTTATTCAAGGCAAAGTCACTCCCTGAATTCTTTACCACACCGGACATTTCTCATCCTTCTGCCATATGGGGGGTAGTCCAGGGAACAAAACATGTTTTAGAAGAAGGAAGTTCATGGAAAGTTGGCAATGGTAAAAAGGTGAAGTTTTGGGAAGATATTTGGTTAAGAGGAAAACTGTTACAGGAAGAAATCCAAGATAAAGATGTGATAGATGCAAGCAAAGAGTGGGAATAACGGTTAATCAATATTGGCAGAACAACTCTTGGGTAAACCTCACTGAATATGATCAAGATCTCAAGGATATTCAATTATCCCTAAATGCTATATCTCTATATCCTAACCAAGAAGATAGAATTGTTTGGCACAAGGAGCCAAGTGGATAGTTTAAAGTTTCATCCATTTTCTCCTCTAAGGGAAATGGTAGGAAACCGTTATGGATGAGAGCCTGGATTAAGGGGCTCATCCCTAAAATCAAATTCTTTTTTTGGACCCTTCTCCAAAATAAAATATTGACTCTAGATAATTTACAGAAACGCGGAATTAATATTGTAAACAGGTGTGTTCTTTGTAAAAAAGACCTTAAGGATAGAGATCATCTGTTCATGAATTGTTCCTTCACTCAGCTTGTTTGGAAGGAGATTCTCAATTTATGGGGCATTACATGGATTCACCACAAAAATGTGGAATTATCTCTCAAAAGCTGGTAGTGCCCTTCAAAAAATCCCAAAGTCCTTTTTTTATGGAAAATAACTCTTCCCCATATTTGGTGGGGAATATGGAAGGAAAGAAATAACCAAATCTTTAGAAATAAAGAACTTCCTGGATGGGTGGTAGGACAGAACATCATTAGAGCTTTAAAGGAGAATTTTTTATTACAAAAGAATCCAAGCTCTACCCTCCAAGTGGATAATCCCTTGAGGATGGATAATCCTATTGGTAAACCTGATAAACCCAGATCTGGAGTAGCATGGAATGTTCCTCCTCAAGGATGGATTAAAGGAAACTTTGATGGTGCTGCCAAAGGGAACCCAGGGAATGCAGGTTGTGGTGGAGTCTTGAGAAATGATATGGGAATGGTAATTGATGTTGTTGCAATCCCCATTGGTAAATCGAATTGCCACATTACCGAAGCTACAGCTACCCTTTAGACCCTCAAATTAGCTGTGGACTCGGGATATCCCAAATTATGGCTTGAAGGGGACTCTTTGAATATTATAAATATTATTAATAATAGAAATATTGTGTCTTAGACCATAGAGGATAAGGTAATGGAGATGAAAACATTATTAAATAAATTTGAAGAAGTGATTATAACCCACACCTTTCATGAAGCCAATGGTGTTGCAGATTGGCTAGTTAATTGTGCAGTCTGGGAAGGTCAAACAGTGAGGTGGCATGAAACATTAGAAAAGAACATGGAATTGAGGGCACTCATTCTTCATGATGCAACCCATGCAAAGGAAGGAAATATTGGAGAGTAATAAATATATAATGAGTAGGAGGAGTGGCAGTGCGGGGAAAGGAAAACAATCATTAAAGAGGAAGGCCCTCAAGAGTGAGATGCGGATCCTGAAAAAACACAAACAAAGTTGACTTTCCAATCAATTTGGTAGTAGGTGGGTTGAGTGTAAAAACCATAGCAATTGGGATTCAAAGAAAATGAGTATGTCATGTGAAAGTAAGGGAGAACCCCAAAAATAGGAACCCAAGAGCTGTGATGAATGGAGAGAGAAACAAGAAGTCTGGAGAATTCTGTAGAAAGGAAAAGTTGCGAGCTACATGGAAAGACTCCATGGATCAAAGCCACATATCACTATGGCTTTTTTCAAAAATTGGTCTGATGAAAGGGTCACCCTGCATGGTATCACAGTGAACTTAACAGAGGATTTTATAGCTGAGGTTACAGGGCTGCCTACGGATGGACTCAAATTTTCCAAGCAGACAAGCATCTCGAATGAGGCCTTTTATAAGTTCCCCAAAATGGATGAGGAAGAACAGAAGCTGGTCAAGAATGGGGATTTCTATGAATTGGATCAGATAAAAGGGATATGGAGGGATGTCTTAAGCTGCATAAGGGAGTACTTCATCCTGGATGAAAGAAGCAAGCGTGTGCACAAGTTCCATTTTGTCTTCCTTAACCACTTTAGGCACAAGGTTAGTTTGTATTTTCCCTTTTATCTTCGCTTCTCCTTGGTCTAAAGTTTATATGCTCATAGGAAAAAGGAAACACGCCCTATCCTACATGGAGGCCTTATTTTGCTTATCGAAGGCTACTACAAGAATATTGAAATGCTAAAGCACCCAAAACAGGGGAAAATTAAGGTGTCAGGGAACAGAAAGAGTGAAAGTGTAAATGGGAAAGGAAAAATAAAGCTCCCTAGTGCTAAAAAGTAGAATGTAGAAGAAGATATGGAACGGGAGAGAATTGAAAACCCCAGGGAGGAAAACTTGGAAGAAGAAGAAGGAACTGAAAGCTGGGATAAAAACTCTAATGAGAATGAAGAATTTTTTTAGAAGAATGAAAAAGATGATGTCAACACAGAGGAGGATTTTGCAAATAGAACTGTAGATACGGAGGAAAACCAGAAAGTGTCGGAGGATTAATTTGTCTAGGATGACCCTGTTGAGGACCCAACTTCAAAGAACGAAAAGGAAACTTCAGGTCAGGATGATAATCAAGATACGGATATGGAAATTCAAACTAGAACTAAAGAGTGGGAACAAAAGAGTTGAGAGGATATCTTTGAAGAAGCTAGGAACAGTCCCAATAAAAATTCTGAGGAATGGAGAGGGACAAAATAGAATGATGAAACACACACACCTATGGCTTGGGTTAATTGTAAAGCAGAGGCATCATCCCAATTTTATTCTTGGATGTGTAGGGAGATTATGGATCTCAAGAGGAAAGTGGAAACTATGGAAGATTCCCTGAAATTTGTTTGGAACAAAATAAACAATATGGAAAATCAAATAAGGGAGATCCCAGTCAAGCTCAAAGCCTATGAAAATAACCTCTGGGAACTTATTAAAGACAACAGAATGAAAATGGAGGAAGTTACGTCCAATATTTGTGCTGCTGCTGTCAATATAGGTAAAAGAGACAAAGAGGAGACCAAAGCCCTGGAGGGACCCAGCAAAAGGATGAGACAACGTTCTAGAAAGAAGGTTACAAAAAAAGGAGCTATGTAGGCGGCAACCACTGCCCAAGATACTGTTATGAAAGGAAAAGAAACTATGAAAATGATATTGGAACTGGATGAGTCATCTGGTTCTTCTGGTTGGTTTAGAAACTGGTCCTGTTTTTTGTTTTCTTTCTGTAATCCTTTGCCTTTGGTGATACCAGATCTCTGTTTGATCTGGGTTTTGACCGGAAGTCTTTCTGGTGGTTTTAGGTCCATTTAAAACCTATTTTTGCTACTTCCTTGTAGTAGTTTTTAGGCTTTGCCTGAGGTCTTGGATGATCTTTCTTTCTTTCTTTGTATCAGGGTTTTGGGGCCCCTTCAAAACCTACTTTTACCTCAATCTAAAACTATCTTGATGAAAAGACCAAAGGGTAAAGACTCAATTGTTGAAAGAAAAGTATAAAGTCAAAATCCTTTGGGGAAACTATCTCAGACATTTTGTCTAAAACAATTGTCTTGATAGAATGCCTAAAATAATTTTTGTGGTATAATTATGCCAAATAAAATCCCAAACTAGAAGTGCTAAGGATAAATAAAATCCCAAATCAAAAGTGTTGAGGATAAAGAGAAGCTGAAGATAGAAGTGCCGAAGCAAATAGGAATGTATAAGCTAAAGAGAACACTTATCAAATTACCATGGAACAAAGTTCTTGAACAAATATTTCCAAATTTTAGGTATGATGGTCTCCTAGAAATTTTTTGATAGGCATGAAAATGTCACCTTTAAGCTGAATGGACAAGTTGTTGGGATTCAAATGATTAAAAATGATCACATAAATGTCAATTTTAGACCCCATGAAGTATCTATTTATTTTTAAATAGAGCCAGATCTAGTGAAACATATTTTCATAGATCAAGATGATTAGACAATATAAGATCAAAGATAAATAGTCAAAGGAACCCAGGATAGGCATATGTATGACAAGTGTCAAGCTTGTGAGCCATTATTTAAAGTTTGAGCATGTTATAAAGATCTGATGGTGCGAGTTAGTAGTTGATAGTTCAATGAGATCTAATATCAAGCAAGATAATTCCATATGGTGTGAGGGAACTCAAATTAGTTTCAAATATTTTTAAGGTACATAAGAAGCTTGCAAGGCTGCCTAGTGGGATATCTTTAGGTTTAAATAAAAGGAAGTATCTGATAATGCTCCACCCCTTAGATCATGATCTGATAGAGTAAATTTATTCATCAAAAATATATTTGAAAAGTCATGGATCCTCTAAGAGAACATAGAAATGGAAAATGGCATAGATGTATGCCAAAAAGCTAGAAATTGAGCATCTCATGCAAAATCTATAACTCGTGTTTACTCAGGAAAGGATGATCTAACAATGCAAGATGATGTCACATTTTTAAAGGGTTTGGGTTTCATGAGAAAGTGACAAATGTCTAGATTGGAGATAATCCATCAAATTAGTCATTATTATAACTAAAAAATGCCTAGTTGGATATGATGTGGCATGTGAAATATTAGTATATGGTAAGATTTGGTTTAAAGTCTAAAATTGATGGTTCTTTCATGGACGTAGAAATGATTCAAAGTGTAGAAGAATGTTTGACTACCATTCCAAATCATATCTTCTTAATGATCATGGATCTCTTATATTTTCATCATAGTTAGATATTTCATAGGTGAAGTGTGCAAAATTGGTTATGATCTAGTCATATTTATCTCTTATGCCAATAATCCCCATGGAGATTGAATTATAAAATCCCTCCATGTGAGGAAGATACCCCATATGTTATCTCATATTGGTTTTGGGAGAGACAAAAGTATCAAGGAGCTAACCATACCCTATATAGGTGTCTATTAGTCATTTTTGTCACTCGATCTAATCTTGATTCTAAATCCTTCCCTGGCTATAATGAAATACTATCACATTTTCCATCATTGCTTGGCATTTTCTTTCAAGTGTGCAAGGTCAAGTATACAAGGTGTATAAGTGGGAACCAACACTCTTCTATCATCATTTTCAGGGACTAAACTAAACTTCTAGTCACTTATGTTATTGGTAATTATTGTAGAGAGCCATGAATATTTCACCTTATGAAGTTCTCTACTATTACTACATTGATTAGACTATCTTGGATGTCAACATAACAACAGTCCATTGGGGACATTCCAGGAAGTTTTTAAGGTTTGAAAATTTGAATCTTGCTAAGTTTATTATAAAGAGATACTAGCATTATTTGTTGAAAGGTGTTATGTCCCTTTTGAACATTGTTTAAAAAAAAATTAGTGTCTTTATTCTCTATCTCATTAAGCTTCAACAAGTCTAATTTCAGCATGTATCATAAATAATTTGTCAACTGTTATATTCTATCATTTTAACTCTAGTGGAGAATCCATTTTATTTTTTAATTTTAAGGATGATTGGTGCCTATTCTAAACATATTTGCTAACTTTTATCTTTGAATATTTCCTTGTTTTCAAAGATAGAAGGACTGAGATAATCTTTCAAAGATGACCCATCTAAGAGACTTGTTCTACCCTAAGGTATTCTTCAAAGAAGAAAGAAAAAAGTCTAAAGGCCTATTGATGGGCAGAGCTCAGGTACTAAGGGTTGTATAGATTTTAATAATCTTTAAATATTTATTGACACTCTTATTATTGAAGACTATCAAATATATTCTACTAATTTTGAAACACATAGTCGTGTTTATTTTCTAGATGCTTCTCAACTAGCTAAATCCCCTACCAATTTTGATCCACCAAGCCCACCTCATTCACCCCCTAATATCATATGCTATTTGTTTTTGAACCTCTAATTAAACTAGTTAGGAGGCATAGGGACTAAGATGAGAATGCATATCCTACATTTTATAGTCCTAGATTCAAACCTATCAATTTTAATGACATAAAAGACTATCCTTATGAATTCCCATATAAAATTTGGACATGCCTCCCAAAATTGCAAGGGAATAATGTAGTGAGTGGTGGTCAACATTTGAGGGCCTATAAAAATATCATTGAATATTATGAGGTTGAGTATGAGGATGTGTGCATTAAATTATTTGTGCACACACTATAGGAGGATTTTCATGAATGGTTTAATCCCTTCCTATTAGATGCATTGATTATCGGAAGAGATACAAAATTTTCTTAGAATTTAGTATGGTTCTAGGATTGATACAAGGTTTCTCTTAGTTTAATTCAAAAATATCAATAAAAACACTAATGAGTGTGTGTATTAATTTAATACACAGTTTAATAAGACCATGATGTGTCTACCTAAAAACATCAGGCCTAGCAATACAACATGCTTGATAAATTACTTTGATGCCTTTGATAAAAAGGCTACATAATTATTAAGGTAATAGTATCCAATTAACCTATTTTGTACATTTAATATGGCCATCCAAATTTAGAACAACATCAAGGTTGTGGTAAATCCAATGAAAAAGTAAGCTAGTGTGAACCTAGTCAATCTAGGAAAGACATAGCCCACAAAGACGGCCAACTTGGAGGAAACTATCAAAACATTGGCCTTTACTATCAAATAAATGTCATAAAAGTTAGCTATAGATTAAAAGGGGTCCCTTAGGTATCTACCAAATATAAGCTAAAACAAGTGACTTTACTCGTACCCAATAAGGTAAAACAATCCAAAAGAGGTCAATCTAGTGTACCTTACAATCAAGACACTCCAATAATTTTATATAGGCATGTTGCATCTAGAAAGGAGAAAATATTAATGTTATAATGGATGGAAGGCATTTATAAGGTTTAAATAGAGTAAAAATAACACAAATAAGTTCCCAATTCTTACCAAGGACCATTAAAGTGCCAAAAACATCTTGAACAGAAGGTAACCTTAAATTGGTACCTATAGGCTTGTATTGGAAGATGGAAGAGTAATATGATATTTTTTGTGAAAAAAATAGTATATGAGGGACAAAAATTAATGTACACATCCCTATGTATTTTTGAAAAACGTTTCATAGAGTTT